>OX422217.1:563613105-564213105 GCA_949130495.1 Sambucus nigra
CTTTAGTATCTCTCTTATTCGTATGCTTAAGATTGGCATTTTCTCATCTGCACAACTTATTTATTTGTTTATAGATTAATACTTTAAGCGCTCTGGTGATCATAGAGCCCCTGTTAATATAATTTCATACCTTTTTATATGCTTGGCACTTTCTTGTCTGCATAACCTATTTCTTTCTTTCTAGGTTAATATTACGAGCGCCATGTCTCCATTGGATCCTCAAGTACTAAACAATCGTACCTTTTTATTATTTTATTCGTACGTGGAACTTGCTTGTCTACTCAACCTATTTCTTTGTTTCAGTTTAATATTATGAGTGCTCTGGTGTCCTTGGAGCATCAAATACTAAACTCTCATACATTTTTATTATTTTATTCATAAATGGCACTTCCTTTTCTACTTAACCTGTTTCTTTATTTTTATATCAATATTATGAGCGCTCCGGCGCTTTTGGAGCCTTAAGTACTAAATTATCATACCTTTTTTATTACTTAATTCATACTTGACACTTGCTCGTCTACTCAACCAGTTTCTTTGTTTTCAGGTTAATGCTATGAGCGCTCCTGTGACCTTGGAGCCTTAGGTACTAAATTGTCATACCTTTTTATATACTTAGCACTATCTCATCTGCATAACCTATTTCTTTAATTTCAGGGTAATACTACGAGCATTCCGGTGCCCTTGGATCCTTAATGTGGTCATGCTGAGGGATCTTCCCTCTAGCCTGCGCATGAGATTGAACCCTTTCTTGGGGCGCTCAACTATTATCAATATAGGATAATATGTAGACATATAGTCGCCAACCGATTTTTCACCAAACAGGTAAAAGAAATATTATCATCTCGAGAGAACAACATCAAGGACAAATATTGATGTTTATGAAACCAAATAGTTTAAAGGTTCGGGAACTAAGTTACGGAATGGGAAGGTGTTAGATACCTATCCTACCCTTTCGATCTCTCATGGGCATGTATTAATCTTCTCCTGTTAGCCTCTGTGAAGTGTGTGCTTATGTGCATAATATAGATGGAGAATGAAATTGTTCAACTTGCGTCATGGAAAAGGCCGAAGTGAATTCATCCTTAGGAGTGTTCTCAAAAATAATAATTCAAAATATAATGTAAGTGTTTGATGAATCATAAGTTATTATGGAGGAACGGATATATACATTAGACAAGACATAAGCACGCAAGATTATGACATCCGTTAAGAATATAATAAAAACAATATAACAAATGTACATAAGGCAGGACTAGAATCTCGATATTTATCCAAAACACCTATATACCCAAAGGGCATCAAAGTCCACATAGCTTACAGATAACATAAGGTGGGGTTTAACCCATTAATCCAAATGAGGGATTTTTCTTATATGTGTATGTAGAGATAAACGTGCTTTAAGTGTGATAATGTGTAGTGAGAATCCTTCTTTTGGATTTTATAGACTAACCCTCATTTTTCTTGTTTTTAGTTTTTATGAAAATTCAGTATGCGCAAATAATACTAATAAAGATTTGAGAATACTGTGTGTGATATAATGATATAGAACCCTAAAGTAGAAATAAAGATTTGAGAATACTGTGTGTAATACTAAAATAAGAGAATTTAGAGAAAATGATGGAGAATTGGATTATACTTAGCACTATCTCATATGCATAACCTATTTCTTTAATTTCAGGGTAATACTACGAGCATTCCGGTGCCCCTGGATCCTTAATGTGGTCATGCTGAGGGATCTTTCCTCTAGCGTGCGCATGAGATTAAACCCTTTCTCGGGGTGCTCAACTATTATCAATATAGGATAATATGTAGAGATATAGTCGCCAACCAATTTTGCACCAAACAGGTAAAAGAAATATTATCATCTCGAGAGAACGACATCAAGGACAAATATTGATGTTTATGAACCAAATAGTTTAAAGGTTCGGGAACTAAGTTACGGAATGGGAAGGTGTTAGATACCTATCCTACCCTTTCGATCTCTCATGGGCATGTATTAATCTTCTCCTGTTAGCCTCTGTGAAGTGTGTGGATATGTGCATAATATAGATGGAGAATGAAATTGTTCAACTTGCGTCATGGAAAAGGCCGAAGTGAATTCATCCTTAGGAGTGTTCTCAAAAATAATAATTCAAAATATAATGTAAGTGTTTGATGAATCACAAGTTATTATGGAGGAATGGATATATACATTAGACAAGACATAATCACGTAAGATTATGACATCCGTTAAGAATATAATAAAAACAATATAACAAATGTACATAAGGGAGGACCAGAATCTCGATATTTACCCAAGACGCCTATATACCCAAAGGGCGTCAAAGTCCACATAGCTTACAGATAACATAAGGTGGGGTTTAACCCATTAATCCAAATGAGGGATTTTTCTTATATGTGTATGTAGAGATAAACGTGCTTTAAGTGTGATAATGTGTAGTGAGAATCCTTCTTTTGGATTTTATAGACTAACCCTCTTTTTCTTATTTTTAGTTTTTATGAAAATTCAGTATGCGCAAATAATACTAATAAAGATTTGAGAATACTGTGTGTGATATAATGATATATAACCCTAAAGTAGAAATAAAGATTTGAGAATACTGTGTGTAATACTAAAATAAGAGAATTTGGAGAAAATGATGGAGAATTGGATTGGATCTTTAGTGTAGATACGCTGATATTGCAATGGGATGAAGGTGGTATGACGATTTGGTGGAGAATTTATTGAATGAAGTATGAAAAGGATGGAATCGAATGTGGGAAATGGGCTTTTTAGGAAGGGAAGAGCTCTGAATTCCATAAAATATTTTCTGAATTATTAAGAGGGATGTTGAGGGGTGCCTTTAAAAGTGAGGACATGGACTACATTTATAGGTCCAAGGGATGTTCCGACCAGCAAGGTCCAGGACCTGCCTATCGACATAAAACCCCAGACACATTACCGACAGGCGAGATCCTGAGGGTTCCATATGACAGTCTTGGACAAATTTTTCAGAAAAATCGTTGTAAAAAGAAAATCGTAAGTTATAATTGTTCATGTTGTGGACCATTAGAAAGGGTATTAAGATTCCTTTAAGAATATATTGAGCCACTCCCGGGTCAAAGACTTGATCGAGGTTAAATGGGGATCGAAATCACCCTTTGGTCACTATATAAGAAGTTTTTGAAGGAAAATGGATCATTCGTCCGAACTGTAAGGAAGATTCGATCATGAGATGGACCGTTGGAAAGGGTATTCAGGGAACTTTGAGATTTCATGGAGTTTCATTCGGTTAAGAGAGTTGACCATGATCAAACGGGGCCTGAAAGCACCCGGTGACACTTCAGAGTAAAATTAATCGTTCATCTGTATTGTAAGGCTTATTCGTGCACGGGGCAGACTGTTGGAAAGTGTATTCAGAGCCCTTCATATATTTACTCATCTTTATTTAATCTAGAGAGTTAACTAAGTCAAACGAGGCCTAGGAGTGCCTGATGGCCTCTTGATCATTTTTAGGGTAAAGTGGAGCGTTCATCCGTATCGTAAGGCAGATTCATACATGGGGAGGACTATTAAAAAGGGGATTCAGATCTCTTCAAAGATTCATTGATTTTCACTCAGAAGACAAAGTTGACCGTAGTCAAATGATGCTTGGGAGCGCCTAGTGGATGCCAAATCAGTTTTTGATAATAAGACGGACCGTTTATAAGTACCGTAAGGACGATTCATGCACGGGGAAGACCGTTGGAAAGGGGATTAAGATAATTTTGAAAATTCATTGAGTTTTTTCTCATATGGGAAAGTTGATTGGAGTTAAATGGGGTTCACGAGTTCTCAATGGCCTCTAGATCAATTTTCTATAATGAAACGGATTGTTCGTCCAAACCATAAGGTCGATATGTGCACGGGAGTAACCGTTAGAAAGTGGATTCAGAGATCTTTAAGATTCATTGAGCTTTCACTCAGACAAGGAATTTGTCTTAATTCAAACGGGGGCCGAGAGAATTTGATAGCTTTTAGATCGATACTTAGAGTATGACCTAGGGTTTTATGGTGAACAAGTGGTGTTAGGGACCTAAGGAGGTGGTTAGGGGGTCCTAAGATGGGGTGTCTATAGAGATCCCCTTGATGGGTGAGCTTAGAATAAGTGAAAGCCTTCAAATGATTGACACCACATCGACATTAAGGGAAGATGATTTTAGGTCAATTGTGTGGACCTAGAGGATTAGGTTGACTGATTTAGAGGTCAGTTCTGAGGACCTAAGGAGAATAGGATTGTCGATTAAGTGGGTCAAGGTCAATTATCAAGAACCAAATACTTAAGGATGATCGATTCAACATGACAAGGTTAATTCTAAGAACCTAAGAAGATGAGGATAATCGATTTAGCAGGTCGAGGATGTGTTAAGATTAGTTCTAAGGGGGTAGGGGAGACCAATTCAGCGGGTCGAGGTTAATTTTCATGACCTAAGGGGACGAGGATGAACGATTCATTGTGTCGAGGTCAATTTTATAGTTGTCTAGGGATGACCAGTTCGAAGCACATAAGTCAATTATGAGGACCTAAAGTTGGGTCAACAACTTCTGAGGGTCGAGGTCAATTCTAAAGTTATGATGACTAATTTTGTAGGTTGAGGTTAATTTTGAGGACATAAAGTTGGGAAGACAATTTTGCGGACTGAGGTCAATTTTAAGGACATTGATTTAGGGCGACCCAATGTAAAGGCTGAGGTATATTATGAGGACCTTGAGTTGGGACAATTAATTCTAAGGGTTGATGTTAATTTTGAGGACCTAAAGTTGTGATGACCAATTCTTCTGGTCGAGGTCAATTCTGAGGACCTAAAGTTGTAACGAGCAATTCTGAGGGCTGATGTCAAATTTGGGGACCTTGACTGTGAAGACCAATTCTGAGGGATGAGGTAAATTCTGAGGACCTAAAGTTGTGACGACCAATTATGAGTTTCGAGGTAAATTATGGGGACCTAAATTTGTGATGACCAATTCTGAGGGTCGACGTTAATTTTTAGGACCTTCAGTTGGGACGACCTATTCGTACGGTTGAGGTCAACTTTGAGGACCTAAAATTATGATGACCGATTTTGAGGGTCGAGGTTAATTCTGAGGACCTAAGGTTGTGATGACCAATTTTGAGGGTCGAGGTCAATTCTGAGAACCTAAAATTTTGATGACCAATTATGAGGGTCGAGGTCAATTCTGAGGACTTAAAGTTGTGACGACCAATTATAAGGACCGAGGTAAATTTTAAGGGTTGGGAAGACCAATTTTGAGGGCCAAGGTCAATTTTGAGTACCTTAAGTTGTAATAACAAATTTTGAGGTTGAGGTAAATTCTAAGGACTTAAAGTTGTGATGACCGATTCTGAGGGCCGACGTAAATTCTGAGGACATAAAGTTGTTATGACCAATTTTGTGGTCAAGGTTGATTCTCAGGACCTTAAGCTATGATAACCAATTCTACGAGCCGAGGTCAGTTCGGAGAACGTAAAGATGGGGCTACCAATTATGAGATTTGAGGTCAATTCTGAGGACCTATCATTGTGATGACCAAATTCTGCGATCCAAGGTCAATTTTGAGGGCCTTAAGTTGTGACGACCAATTCTGTGGGCTGAGGTCAATTCTGAGTACCTTGAGTTGTAGAGAAGAGAATAGCTCTCCTGAGGAATTTAAATTTTTTTGGAGGTGCATGTGCACTTGTTGTTCCCTGGGATTGTCTTGTTTTGAAACTCCACTGGGGGATGTTTAGTTTTGAGATTTTGGTTGGGTAATTATAGTGGACTTAAATGCAGGTATATCATTGGTTCTACTGAGCATTACATTGAGCATGAGAGTGTAAGAGTAATCCTGATGGGGATTTTAAGAGTTTGTAAGGGGTTTAGTGCTCCAAAAATGATTTTCTTAAAGGAAAATAGTGCTCCATATTTATTTCCAGATTTTTTAGGAATTTTTATGGAAATTTCTAGATTTTTCTAGAATCTAATGGCATTTTTTGTACAAAATTTAAAAGTTATTGGTGATAGGTAGGCTTAAGGGGTACCAATAGATAATGGCACGAACTCTTGGGCTTCCTCGGGAAGAGAAAAAAGTGATTATCGATCAGTATGGGCTGGGGGTTTCCATCGGTAGGACCTTTAACCTTCTAAAAAATGGGGTCGATCCGTCCCCATTTTCATACCTTCAAGTGTTTGAATGTTCTTCCTTCTCTCTCTCGAAAAACCATTCTTAAATCCTTTATGTTTCAAGACTTCAAATGGTTGGTTCTTCAATGAGGTGTAAAACAACGAGTGGTTGGTCGTTAATGACTGGTCGGTCTAGAGTGGTGATCTATGGTGCCTCTTGCATTTGGTAATGAGAATGCGTTTGATTTGTTTGAGAATATAGTTTATGAGCGTCTCCAACTAAGCAATCTCGCATATCACCGTTCGTCTAGGGTAAATAATCCTAGTGGCTATGTAAGTACGGTGACTTTTGGTATTCCAATTTAATTTTCTCTTTGTTCCTTGTGCTAATGAAGGGGTTTTCTTTTTTTTTTCCAGACTAATATAGACCCTTCGAGCAATCGGTTTTGGGGGATAACTTGGTTGAAGAAGCTTTAGGAGAAGCTCCTTTTTATTGTACACTATATGGTATCATACGTCGGGTTTGGCCCGTTGGCGTAATACTTTGGATGAGACACCGCGTTCCACTGTTATATTATGTGCTCTTAGGGAGAGGTGGTTGGACACAACCCATACATTCCATCATGGGTCCAGAAAGATGACTGTTACTCCCATAGATGTCCAGGAGCTAGATTGCGAGGGTTTCCAGATAGTGGTGGATCGTACTTTGAGGGTGACACTGGAGGCGGCGAAGGAAGCTCTAGGGGATGTGGGTAGAATTGTGTCAGGATATTCTATTCGAATTTTTATTTTGATGGAAACAATTTTGAGGAGGAAGGTGGATGTGAATGACGGGGGGAGATAGACGACTCATTCGTTTATTTTGCTTTTGTTTCGTGGTTTCTTGGTGGCGCCGGTCGGCGACATCGTCCATCTTTAGTTCTTGCTGTATTTGAGGAATATATCTGGCGTTTAACTATAAGAATGATGGAGCCTGACTTTTCTTTACCTTTATTTTTATTTGGATCATTGAGCCGGTGATGCCATTTGACTTTGATGGGAGCCACGTACCTTTTGGAGGTAACTTTGGATTCATTTTTTTCTTTATGAATTTCTTTGCATTCTTTTTTATTCTTTTTGCTAATTCCTGTCTTTTGAAGATGTGGTTCTATGATATGATTGGGCACAATGCGAGGTTGATGGACTTTAAGGATGAGGATTTAAGGGACTTCTGTCGGATGTTGTGGTGGAGAAAATCCAACTGGCGGTTATATCAATCCTTATCTTTAGAGGATGTTCAATGATTCTTAAATGCCTTAACAAGAGAGCAGGTTATATTTCATCTTTTCTGAGTTCTTCTTGAAATATTTATTTCATGAGTAAATACTTATTCTATATTTTGGATTACAGGTGATCTTCTACCCATGGGGGGTGACTCCTCATGATATGGGCGTGATGGGCATGCATGCGCAGATGCGGCGATTGATTTCTCACGAGTTTGGGTATGTCTGGTACCTGGGAAAGAGTGTGGTGAGACATATTTTTGAGGAGGAGGTGGTGGTCCCACCATCTATGAACCTATATATATGATGTGGGTGAGTAATATGTCTGACGATGCTAGAGCGACAATGATGTTAGACAAGCTATATACGTACTACACAGATACAGTGGCGAGCTATAAATATCTGGATTTTGTGAAGAGCTGGTTGATGGCATCCTATATCTATGACATGGAGAACATGCCTCCACCCACCACGACTTCGGGTAGGGATACCAGTGCACTAGTGTGATCGGTACATCGATGGTGGTGGTGGCAGAGGAGGCTTCGATCATTAAGGTTACTCCCCCTCCCTATAATTTTTAACAAAGTAGCGATGAATCACTAAGGATGCCGCACTGTCCCAATGCGTCGGTGTCTGGGTTGACGAGGCTTACGGATGAGGCCCTTCAGCCTGAGGTATATTCTTTCTCTTTATCTTTTCACATCGAGTTTTCTTTGAACTTACAGACTAATTTGTCTTTTGTTTATCCTTTTGCTTGCAGTATGTTCAGGAGCTGACCAACTGGCTGTGGGATATCAAGGACTTGATGGGCTCCATGTACGATTATATAAAGAAGTCGGCTTTTCCACCTCAAATGAGGGTTCTGGTTCTGGGAGTGGAGGATCCATCACTTCTCGTCGGGGAAAGCGTACTCATTGCGGAGGTTGAGAGTTTGAGGGGAAAGTTGAGGGTTCAGGCAAAATGACTAAACAATGATCTTTTAGAAATTAATTTTGGTAAATGAGGAAAGATGGAATTTTCCAAAATAAGTGGGTGTTGATCTGTTTACCATGTTACCTTCCTATCAATAAGGGGGTCAGGTCAAATCACCCTTAGTCTTTGATTATATTTTTCTGCATATCAGTGGATTTCTGTAGGGCTGCGAATTAAATAGGTTTTTGGAAATTTTTTTTGCCAAGGGTTTGGGTTATAAAAGGAGGGTCATGGGGTATTTTTTTACACCAACACTCACGTTTATTTATGTATATCTCATTTCCTATTCCCACCAGATTTATCTTACCATGTATGAAGAAGTCTCTTCTTATCTTAAAGGTTTAAAGGTCATGTGCCTTTATAATGTTGACTATGATAATTTCAACTTGCACCACCTCTTTCTATGGCGTAATCGAGCCATAGTTTGGAACTTTGTAGCAGCTATAGTATAATTCTGGTACCCTGAGGACCATGTCTTACATTTTGGCCTAGATGAGGTATGTCCTACCTATGAGGAGTTATTAGCAATGCTCGGTGTTAGACCCAATGTCGCGGCGGATATGCTCGATTTTTCTGATTCTCCCCGCGTATTTCGAGCGGATTTTTTCCATATTTTTCCTTCAGCGTCTTGACTTTTAGCTATTGGAGGGACTATTTCTCTTCATGAATTTATGTATTCAGTGTGCCTCAGGGGATTTGATGATGATGGCTTTTTCAAAGCTGTTGCTTTGGGCCTTACTACGAGGCTTAAACTGATGATGGGGGACTTGTCGGTTGATTTCTAAGTATCTGCGATAACGACATGGATGCGACACCATCATTATCCTGCGGAGGTGGTGCTGGCAAAGGCCTTGAATGGTATTGATTCTTGGAAATATGGTCGTTCTTATTTTCTGAGGGGGAGCCCAGTGGTCCATTTCATGTGGCTTATAAACATGTTTCGTCTGGAGAACCCTCCTGAGTATCCCTTGGCGGGTGTGCCTAATTTTTTTGTTCGATCATTTTTTAGTTTCAGCCTATCGGTAAAGAATTGAGCCAACTAGTTTGTGGAGCACGGAGCTTGATGTCTTCGTTAGTCGGTGCCATAGTGAGGAGACTGGCAGCCTATTTTGCAGCTAGGAGAATACCGGTACGTGCGGTTGGTTGTCCTTCTCCAGACTTCCTTTTGTTTACCTTGGCGGCTTCAACGCCAAGTCAGATGGAAACAAATTATGCATCCTCGCATAATGAACTTCTTTCTAGTGGATGACCTAACTAAATCATTACAGATGATGCTGGGCACCTTGTGGAAGCACCGTTGACTGTCTTCCCGTCCGTCACAATCTATAGGAGGGGGCTACCTAAACTTAGTCCTGTAAATGGATCAGATTCAGACCGGATAAGACAAATCCAAATCCATATCCGTTTATGTTAAACGGATTCAGATCTGATCCATTTATTAATCGGATCGGATCAGGCAAATCAAAATCCATATCCGTTTATGTTAAAAGGATTCGGATCCGATCCGATTATCCAATTATCCGTTTATGTTAAACTTGATTTGCAACATTTTTATTTTCAACTCTTATTTCATAAATTTATTTTGCAAATGTTCCAAAAAAAATAGGTAATGAAATAAAGAACTATTATAATATATATTTAAAATATTATTAAATATAATATATATTAATTAAAAAATATTACATATAATTTATATATATATATTAAAAATATTAATCGGATCGGAGTAGATGAATCCAAATCCGCTCCATTTAATAAACGAATAATCGGATAATCGGGTAATCGAATTTTAGGCATGATCCATATCCGTATAAATGGATCGGATTCGTATTCGGATAAAATCCGATCCATTGAAAGGCCTACCTGAACTTGTTATGGAAGCAATTAGTAGAGAAAATCATGGAGGAAGAGACTGGGCAAAGGTGGTTGGTCGCCGTCGACACCATGGAGGAAGGTATTGCGGTTTATCCAAGCATGTTAAGTCATACCACTCCACGGAGTGCATATGGAGTGTTAAATAGGAGTTGGAGACTTGGGGAACTCCAGGGGCCGAGAATGATGATGAAGCGGGGTCTTTGGGTTGTTGAGGACAATGCCTTGTGAAACTGGGGTAATATTTCTTGAAGCTAGGGTGATTTTGGTGTTTTGGGTGATTTTTATGTTTTTCTGTGGGGTTAGGAATATTTTTTGTGAAGTTTAGTAAGGGTTAGGTTTATTTAATATGGTTTAGTCAATGAAAGGGGGTGGTTTATTTAGCTCCCTTCACTGATAATTCAAGTAACAATGATGTATTCATTTATTAGAAATAATTTTGATCATATTTTGTTGTGCCTCTTGATGAATTTGCACTTAAATTATTTGTACCAACCGCCAAGGCATATGTAACCCCTTTTTTCATGTAAATGATTAGATAGACCACAATTCGAAGAGGTTAGAAAAGAATAACATTTTGTGAAAAATAAAGGGATTGTCTCCATGTATGGCGTATGGGCTTCCTACGTACCTCCGGGGATTTTGAAATTTTACATGAGTTTCATTTTGAAAAGGAATGTTTTTAGAGGATTAGGTCCCATGTAGTTTTGGGTAGGGGTAAATGAAGATTTTTTTTTAGAATAGAAGGGAGATGAGAAGAGTCGTAGCACGCCGAGATTTTGGACTAAGGGTAAAATTTCTTAAGATGGTCCAAGTTGATTGTACGCGTCATATCTTCTCTGTCGAGGTCATTGATAAAGGAGGAACTGCTTGAAAAAAATTCTTGACAATGTAAAGGTCACTTAAATTCATTTTAAATTTCCCTCTAGGCTCCTGAATGGGTTCTATGATATCCTTGAGGTAAGGTATCCTTCCTGGACACCACGGTCCTTAACTTTTTTGTTGAATGACCGCTCTATTCGACGATGATATCCCTATATATGGTATAGAGATTTAACTCTCTTTTCATCAAAGAGTGATAGTTCATCAAAGAAAATATGATTATAGTCTTCTTCATTAACTTTGCTATCGAGCATAACACACAGGGCATGTGTTTCTAGATCAATGGGTAGGACTGCTTCCATGTCATACACTGGAGATAAGGGGTAGCCCCAGGAGGCATTCTGATTAAAGTGCAGTAGGCCTAGAGAGCATAAGGGATCTAATCAGCCCAATCCTTGCAACTCTTAGTTATTTTGTCGATTGTGGTTTTGAGGATTTTATTTTCATCTTCGACATAACCATTAGTTTAAGGTATGTAGGGAGAAGATTTGTGTTTTTGAATTTAGTACTCATCGACTAGTTCTGTGACCTCGTCTTCAAAGTGGAGTCCATTATTTAATACTAAATCATGGGGAACACTGTATCGGCAGATGATGTTCTTTCTGATGAACTTGGTCACTTTCGTGGCTTTAATCATTGTGTATGACTTAACTTCGACCCATTTGGTGAAGTAATTAATAGTGACCATGATCAATTCACGACCGTTTGAAACTTTAGGAGTAACCTTCCCTATGGTGTCAATGCCCCAAGTGGAGAAAGGCTAGGGAGAGGTCATGTTGTATAGTTCTCGAGGAGACAAGTGTTGGATATTGGAAAATTATTGGCATTTGACGTATCTTTGAACATAGGCAATGCAATCTTGAACCATGGTTGTCCAACAGTACCGTTGGCGGATGATCTTCTAAGTAAGAATATGACCATTCATATGGATCCTTCATTCCACACTGTGGATTTTTTGCACCATTTCTTCAACATCAGCACCTGATTTCCATAAAAATTTCTCATGAAGAGCGCTTTATCGCATATAATATACTGGGAAATAAATTTACGAATGCTCGCACGGTGTTTCTTATCTGCATCTTAGGGATACATACCATGTTTGAGGAGACACCAAATGTAATGGTACCACAAACCGGCCATATCAAAATCTTTCTCAGTGATGAGCTCGCTCAATGTGATAAGAGTGGATGGTCATAACTTATTTCTAAACTAGGAAAGGTTTCATTGTTATTCCCTGAGGCATGTCGACCCTATAGGATAGGGTAGCAAGGGAATCAACTAGGTTGTTCTTTATAAGAGTCAGGTAGTGGAAGGTGACATCTTTTAACCGGTAGGCCATCTCTTATAGGTGGGCGTGAAAGGGTAGGAGCTTATCATTTTTGAGTTTCCATTTTCTAAAGATTTGGCTGACGATGAGGGAAGAGTCCCAATAGATGTTTAGGTTCCAGATTTTGTTCTTAAGGGCTATCTTGAGGCTCACAGTGCATGCTTCGTACTCTGTCATGTTATTTGTGCAAGGGAATTCTAGTTTGATGGTAATGCGCATCTTAGAGTCATCAGGGTGATCAGGAATATTCCAATGCCATATCCTTTCTTATTGGAATATTCGTCAAAGAACATATTCCATCTAAGGTCCTCTCGAGAGGTGCAGAGAATGTTTTCATCCTGTAATTTAGAGACCCAAACATCGATATCTTCCATGGGGTAATCAATAAGGTAGTAGAAGGTGGATCTCCTTTTCATAGCTTTCTACGTGACGTAAATAATATCAAACTCGGCTACCAACATCAACCAGCAGACCATTCGACTTCATAGAACAGGCTTTTCTAGTTAGTATTTAATGGGATCCATTAGGGATAGTAGTCTGATGGAGAAGACAAGCATGTAGTGTCGTAACTTCTATGTGAAGAAGACCAGGGTGACACACATAGTGTAGTTAACTTCATATCTAGACAATTTTTTATTGGCATAAAAATGGCTATTTCTTTATGGGATTCTTCAATGTATTGGGCTAGTAAAGCCCCTACTGTCATATCTGTGATGATTAAGTATAAGAGGATGGGAAACCTGGATGCAGAGGCTTAAACACTAGAGTTCGGGTGAGGTATACCTTGATTCGGTCAACGACTTTTTGGTTTGTCTTATTCCATACTTTGGTTGAATCTTTTTAGAGAAGTTTGAAAACGGGTTCATAGATAGAAGTCAGTTGGCTGATGAACCAACTATTGTACTCTGGTTTATCCAAGAATCCTAAGACTTTATTCTCCATTCATGGTGGTGGCATCTTAAGTATGGCTTTAAGCTTGGCAGGGTCTCTTCGATTCCCTACTCACTGACCATGAATCCTAAGAGTTTTTCTTTCGTGGTGCCGAAAATACAATACTTGGATTTTTTTCGCATCTAGTATTATTCTAGTTGTTCCAAAGAACTTTCGGAGTGAAAAAATATGATCTTACCAAGTCTTAGATTTAATGATCATGTCATCTACATGGACTTTGACCTCCTTGTAAATAAGGTCATGTATGATGGTTTTAGAAGCCCTTTTGTAGGAAGACCCAATGTTCTTGAGTCTGAATGGCATGATAGTGTTGCAGAAGGTTCCCCATGGGGTGATGAAGGCAGTTTTCTCTTGATGGTCAGGGTGCATTTTGATCTGGTTATTTCCAATAAATCCATCGATAAGTGACTTAAAGGCGTAGCTGCTCTGTTTCCATAGTTATTTTGATGTTGAGCAATGGGTAATCGTCTTTTGAGGATGCTTTATTCAAATCCCGATAGTCAAAGCACATGCGGACTTTTCCTCCTACATTCATCATCGGGATGATATTAGCATTCCACATTGGGTATTCAACTATGCAAATGAAACCTACGTTCAATGTGGAATGCTAATATCATTGGGTATTCAACTATGCAAATGAAACCTACGTTCAATTATTTGACCGCCTCCTCTTTAACTTTGAGCAACCATTCGATACGGAGTTTCCTTAACTTTTGTTTGACCATCCTCCAGTTTTAGAATATCGAGATCTCATGCTGAACTATTTTTGGGTCAATATTGGGCATTTCATTGTAAGCCCATGCATATACGTCCATGAATTCTTTAAGTAGTTCTTCAAATTGTGCACGCTCATGCTCATTAAGGGTTGACCCTATCCTAATCATGCTCTAATGGCTACTAGAATCGAGACTAATAAAAATAGTCTCATTATCACTAATTTGAATGTAGTTATGTTGTTTGTTATTCTCCTTATTGAGATCAGTTAATAATTGTTCATCTATAAAATCATCATTATCAAAGGTTTTATTAGAATCAAGACAATTAATATAAGGCACAACAAGATACTCAAAATCCTCATTTTTTTCATTTTCGAGAAAAACAACATTGAGAATTTTGTCAAAATAGGTCTTAGTTACATTGATATCAAAAAAAGGAAAAACAAGAACGGGTGAAGAGAATCGAATAGGGTAAACATCAGGGTTGGGTTGAATCTAAGAAAGTTGGACTGTTATGACATTCCAGCAGAGGGCATGCATGTCAGCATCTTTGATTTGAGTGAATGGGTATGAAGACATGGAATTTGAGCGAATTATGCAGAGACTCAGTCCTAGTGTCTATAGGTCGAATGAGTCTTCAAAGTCACTTTCCTCAAACTCTTTGGTAATTGTAACCCCTTTCTTGGTGAGAGGTTTCACTTCATGTTTGTAGTCTGAGGTCCAAGAGTTACTATCTTGAAAGAAATTTTCCATCCCTTGTTTTATCTTCTTTTGAATGTGGTCGTACCATGGTTCAAGGAAACCATGAAAGTTGAAATCCTCATCCTCTTTGATAAATCTTCCATTCAAAAAGTATTTTAAAATAGTCTTTTCATCTTCTTAGCTTCTTTTCGATCTCAGTCGACGGAGTGCTTTGAGGTCATTCGTTGAAGGTTGATAACCCAAGCCATATGGCGGAATGGACTCCTTCAGGACTATGGGCTCAAGGATCTGTTGTTGGCATCCACTTAGCCCCATTTCAAGAATGATATGCATGTTCTTGAACATCTGAATCATATTGAGATTGCCATAAAGGTTGTGTTTCGTACAAACTCGATCTTTGAAATGGTCTCATGCTAGGAGGGGAAGTGGATCAGTTCTAAAACTAGAGAGGAACATGTCATTCATCCCATATTGGATTTCCAATATTGGATTGCTAGTACTGGTGTTATTTTTACTGTCATCATTCCCTAGAATGGTGATAACCTGACCTTTGGTGAGGAACTTTAGCTTTTCATCAAGGGAAGAGGATACTCATCGGATGTTGTGGAGCCATGGATAACCAAGGAGAAGATTGAAGCATGTAGGTATGTCGATGAATTAAAACTCGGTAACAGGATTGATAGGGCTAACCATTAGTATGAGTTTTACAAACCCCATTACTTCTCAGTGGGTATTATAAAAAATACGCACGGTGGAAGAAGTGGGAGTGAGATCACTAACTTTCAATCCTAAATAGTTGAACATTCTGAGCAGACAAACATTGGGAGTAGATCCATTATCGATAAGTGAAAGTGGAAATATTTTTCCTAAGAATTAAACGGAGGTGTTGAGAGTATAATTTTGATCAGGGTCGAGATTCAGTATCACTTCTTCGAAAAAGGATAGGAGTCTGGGAGAGGTCAGGCATATTACAGCTTCTTAAGGAGTAGTGGAAGGAGGGATTGTGGGTCCAATGAGGAGTTTTATTGAGTCATTCTAATGCAATTGCGAGGACGTGAAAATCCCCTATATGGTGATATTAGCTTGGGTCTTCTTAGCCGATCAACGACTTTGCTCTCCTCGATGGTCATTTACGGTATGGGAAGTTCTTTGACAACTCCCTTTCCATTATTTATTTCAGTTTCATGAGGAATCGGATCTTTGTATTGCCTTCCTGACCTGGTCATGTGGTTCATTAAGGCGGGGAAGAACAATAACCCTATGGTTTCATCTATCTCGGGCTGAACAAACTCTTTATGAATTTCCCCCAACAGATCTTTGAAGGATATCATTCTATATAGGTTAGCGACTGGACTAACTTCTTCATTATTTGGTTCATCATCTAAGTTCTCAAAACCATTTTCCCTTCGATGAAGACTATATCATCTTTCCCAGATTAATCAAGAGTAATCAATACACTCGACGACCTTAAGGGCTTCATCGTATAAATCTTCCCACAAAGAGGGGAAGTGCAAGAGTAAAAGGACCAAATATTCCTTGAGCTTCAAATCAGTGAGAAACTCAAAAATGTTGTGGATTTCACTTGTTTATCGAAAAATATCTCAAAAATGGCCGCTTTTGTCAAAACTGAAGTTCATCGAGAATGGTTGGCTGTTGATGACTGGGAAAACATGGAGTAGAGGGCCAGGGCACCTCTTGCTTTGGGGAGCGAGAACTCCTTTGGTGCGTTTGAGCTGATTGCGGATGGGCGAACCTTGCTGCGGGAGCTGTCGCGTCATCGCTCTTCGAGGGTGGTGAACTCTGGGAGTTATGTAAGTAAAATGAATTTTGGCATTCTGTTTTGTGTTTTCCTTTTTTCTTGGATTCTAACAAGGTTTTTCTCTTTTGGCAGTCTGATGTCTCTTTGAAGAACATGAGTGCCCGTAGGATGACAGGGCTTAAGGATGTCTGGGAGCATCTTCCACCTATGGTCCATTGGGTGGTATACTCAGCAGGCTTTGTGAGGTTCGCGTCTATGCTAGATGAGATGCCTCGTTCAATGGCAGTCTTATGCGCTCTCGAGGAGAGGTAGTGGGACACTACCCACACCTTTCATATTGGTTTCGAGGAGATGACTGTGACTCCCATAGATGTGCAATAGCTGCTGGGGCTAAATTGTGATGGGGAGCATATGGAGGCGGATCTCTCCCTGTGGATGAGATCGGAGGCTGTGCGGGCGGTGCTTGGTGATGTGGGGAGGATAGTATATAGGGATTCTATTCGGCTATCCCTGTTGAAGGATGTTTTGTTGGGTAGGGTGGTTAACGTGGAGGATGGGCTGTAGGTGAGGTAGATGGTTCGGTTATTTATCTTGCTAGTGATGGGGGCTTTATGGTGGCGTTGAGCGGTGACGTCGTCCACTTGTGGTTCTTTCCGTACTTGAGGGTGTTTTCGAACATCCCTTTCTATTATTGGGGGAGCCTGACTTTGGAGACCCTCTATTTTTCTTTGGATGCATTCAGTTGGTGCTTCCGACAGACTTTTACTGGAGCCATGTATCTTCTTGAGGTATTCTTTGATTTGCACATTTTCCTTTCATGCATTCGCACGTTCCTTATGCGTCTCATTTTTTTATTGCAAGTTCTTGTCCTTAGCAGACGTGGTTCTATGAGGTGATTGGGTGTAATACCCAGCTGATCACTCCGAAGGATGAGACTATTGGGGACTTCTTCCGGTTGTATCGATGGCGCAAGGACAATCGGCAGTCGAGGGGATCTCTTTCTCTAGATGAGGTGCGTCAGGTCTTGAATGGCTTGACTAGTGATAGTGTAAGACTTTTCCTTCCTTAGTTTTATTATTTTTATGCTCTGATTTTTTATTGTCTTATACTTGCTTCGGGTTTTCAGGTTACCTTTTACCCTTAGGGGATTGCTATTCAGGATATGGGGTTGATTGGGGTGAACGCACAGCTGTGGGACCTACTGGTGCATGAGTTTGGACACTTATGGTATCTCGGAGAGTGGGTGGTTCGATAGATCACTGAGGAGTTGGTGGTGCCACTTGTGCGGCCTACTATGTCTATGAGGCGGGAGCGGTTGCTACTGGAGGATGCGAGGATCGTGGCGATGATCGGTGAGTCCTACCTGTTGTGCACTGATAAGACTGTGTTGTATGATTACATGGACTTTATGATGAGTTGGATGATGGCTCCCAGCATATATGATGCCTTGCCTTTCCCTCCCTCGGGTTCGAGTCGGCCAGTGGGGTCCTCCTACAGCGGTGGTGGTCCGTCAACGTCTGTGGAGGTGGTGACTTTGGAGGTTCCCTTCGTGCGGTTGCATACTCCTTCATACAACATCCGACGGGCTGATGAAGGGATGGTGCCTATGTTGCACCGTCCTCATGCGATGGATCTAGAGGAGCTGGGCTTGACAGAGGAGGTCCTTCTTCCTACGGTATACCTTTTTGTTCCTCTATTTTCTTTCTTTTTGATTTCTTTTATGCTTTAGTACTACTTCGTTCCTTTCTTGCAACAAATCTGGGTGTCAACCACTTGGCGAAGGGACATCAGGGTCTGGATATCTTTGGCGACTGCCCATATTGGCGATGCGGTCCCAATTCCTTCTTACTTGGTGTCGTCTGCTTCACCCGAGGAGGAGTTTGGCTCGGGTAGCGATGGTGCGTCGTCTCGTCACAGGGGAAGAGAGCGCATCACAGGGGTGAAGTTTAGGTTAGAGGGAGAGAGAGAAAGTGTGGGTTCGGGCTGTGTCCCATTGTTTTTACTTTTCTTTATTTCCTGCAAAATTTGATGTAACACAAAAAACATATATATGCATTGCAATGTTTTTTTTTATTATCTTCTGTTAATGATGAATGGATGCATGTGCATGTGCTTTTTACTTCGTTGTTGAGACTGTAAAAAGAGATATTTTTGGTATTTTGAAGGATAGTTTTAAAGGTGAGAAATTATACGAGGGATTTTTGGAATTCTGTTGAGAATATAAATTTATTTTAAATGAGTTTGTAATTTTGACAAAAGAGGAAAAAGGAAAATTTTCAAAAATAGGGGGTTATCGATCAACAAGCCCATTGTCCTACGTATTGGTAATCAAGTCCAGTCCCATCAATTCAAAGTCTTGATAGGCATCCCCTTCAGCCTTTTGTACTTTACGGGGCAGGATTCCCTCCGCTTTCTGCAGGGGTTATGTCTTTTGTGGGGGTTTTCATGTTTAAAAGAGAGGTAAGAGTGTAGTGTTTTTTTTCACACCTTCACATTCTTACTTTCTTGTTCTGTGAGATGGCTCTCCCTGGTAGTGTTGAGTTTGCCAACTACCTCGAGACTTTAGAGGTGATGTGCTCCTATAATGTCGACTATGAGGCTCACAGCATGCGTCGAGTTTCTTTATGGCATAACCGACCCATAGTGGAACATGCTAATGGCGGCGGTACAATTTTGGTCCCCCGAAGACCATGTATTCCACTTTGGATTGGATGAGGTTTGTCCTACCTACGAAGAGTTTTTTGGCATGTTGGGGATAAATCCCAGCATTACTGCGTCTTTACCTGAATTTTCCAGTTCTTTCTGGTTTTTGTTGGCTGGGATTCTTCGTATTTCGCCTTCAACGGCTAAGCCACTGGTCGCTGGAGGAAAGATCTCCCTTTTGGCGGTGTTATAATCCATGCATTTGCAGGAGGTTGGTTATGCTGGATACGTTGAAGCCGTTGTTCTGGGCTTGGTTTCAAAATTGCTACTAGTGACTGGGGAACTGTTGGTGGACCCACAACTTGTAGCTATTACCTCATGGATGTCATACTGTCACAATCCTACGACGGTGATACTGATGGAGAATTTAAATGACCTGGATGCCTGGCGAGAAGGTCGTTCTGACTTTCTGAGGGGTAGCCCCGTGATGCTGTTCATGTGGTTGTCTGAAAGGTTTCGTCTGGTGACTCCTCCAGAATATCCTTTATCGGCTGTACCCAACTTCTTCTCGCGTCATTTCATCAGCGTTGGCTTGGATATTAAGAGCTGGGAGAATTGGCTTGTGGAGCATGGGGCTCTAAATCTTTACTGGTCAGTGCCTTGGTAGGGACATTTGTTGCCTATTCTAGAGCTGGAAGAATATCCGTACATTCGGCTAGTTGGTCTCAGACCGACCTCTTTTTATTTCTCTTAGTGGATTCTCCGCTAATTTGGCTGGGAGAAGGTCGTGCCACCTCGAACAATAGATTTCTTTCTGGTAAAATATTTGACAGAGCGTCTGCGCATGCGACTTGGCTCTTTCTGGGAGAGTCGGTGTCCGTCGACCCGTCCCTCTCAGTATGCAGGGAGAGTTTGCCACATCCCTGAGGATTATATGAAGTGGTTGTGGAGGAGAGTGGTCAGCAAGATGTTGGAAGCGGAGACTGGACAAAGGTGGATTGCCTTATCCGATACTATGGAGGGAGGTGTGGTAGTTTCTTCGAAGCTGGTTCGAGCTTATCAGTCCATGGAGCGTTTGTGGAACTCTATTTAGGCAGGGGAAGCTTGGGGACCCCAGGATGTAGATGATGATGATGGAGCAGGATCCTCTGGTAGTTGTGGATAAGACTCTTGGAGAGTTTATTTTGTAATATGGAATAAATTTGGGAGTTTATTTGGCTTTGAAGGTAGGAGAGGGAATTATCCCTTCCTTATCTTATGTAATTGTATCGTAATTTCTTATTAGTGAAATAAACAAGTTTTTGATCATCCACCTGTGCCTTTTTTGATTAGTTTTGTATTTTTTTGAAATATTTATACCGATCTCTAAGGCATACATAATTCTTGTGTTCAAATATATGTTAGAATGAGCTGTCGTTCTCGGAGATAAGAAAAGAATAGTTTTTTGTGATAAGGAAAGGGTCGTGCTCAAGTAAAATGTGTGAGCTACCTACGTACCTCTGGGGTTTCGAAATTTTGTTAATTTGCTTTAAAATGGTTTTTGCAGAGGTCAGGCCCACCTAGTTCTGGGTATAGGAAAATGAAGTTTTTTTTTAGAACAGAAGGGAGATGAGAAGAGTCGTAGCACACCGAGATTTCAGACTAGGTATAGAATTTCTTGAGACGGTCTAGGTTGACTGGATGAGCCATCTCTTCTCCATCTAGATCGGTGAGCATGGTGAAACCGCCGGACAAGATCTTTTTGACAATATATGGACCGCTCCAATTGGGCTTGAATTTCCCTCTGGGGTCCCAGATGGGTTCTATTATTTATTTAGGGGCTAAATCCCCCTCTCGAACACCGCAGTCCTTGACTCTCTTATTGAATGATCGGGATATTCGGTGATGGTATCCTTGTATGAGGTATAAATCTTTTGATATCCTTTCATCTAGTAGGGTCAGCTTGTCAAGACGACTTTGGCACCTGTCTTCTTCGCTGACCTTGCTTTCAGGCATGACGCGCAACGAGGGTATTTCTAGCTCCACGGGTAGGACTGCTTCCATGTCGTAGACTAGAGAGTAAGTGGTAGCCCCAGTAGAGGTTCAGATTGAGGTCCGGTAGCCCTAGAGAGCATAAAGGATTTGGTCTGCCCAATCTCGATAGCTTTCGATAATCTTGCTGATGATGGCTTTGAGGTTCTTGTTGGCGACTTCGACTGTACCATTGGTTTGTGGTCAGTAGGGAGAAGATTTGTGTCTCTGGATCCCATACTCATTGACCAGTTTTGTAACTTCTGCCTAGAAATGCAATACGTTGTCTGATACTAGCTCGTGCGAGACCCCATATCAGCAGATGATGTTTTTCTTGATGAATTTGGCCACTTTCTTGGCATTGAGCACCGCGTATGATTCAGCTTTTACCCATTTAGTGAAGTAATCAATGGCAACTAGTATGAACTCATGCCCATTGGAAGCCTTCAGTGTAACCTTCCCTATGATGTCGATACCCCAGGTGGAGAACGAACAGGGAGAAGTCATGTTATATAATTCATGCAGAGGCAGATGTTGAAGGTTGGAGAACTGTTGGCATTTGAGGCATCTCCGAACATAGGAAGTGCAATCCTAGGTCATGGTGGTCCAGTAGTAGCCTTATCAGATGATCTTGTTGGAAATCATATGACCGTTCATGTGGGGTCTGCATTTCCCGTTGTGGATTTTCTGCATTACCTCTTCAATGTCAGCCCCTGCGATGCAGTGTAGATGGGTTCCATCGAAGTTTCTTTTAAACAGTACTTTGTGACAGATGATGTACTGGGCAGCCAGTCTTCGAAGGGTTTCTCGGTCATTCTTGTTGGAACCCTCGGGATACTTATCATATTTGAGGAGGTGCCAGCTATCATAGTACTAGCAATTAGCTAGCTCGGGATCTTCTACGGTGACGAGTTTAATGTGGTAGCAGTGGGTAGGTTTATCTTGCTTTTGAATCAGGAAGGGGGTCATTGTTATTCCTTCGGGCATGTAGACCATGGAGGCTAAGTTATCAAGGGCATTGGCTATGTTATTCTTTGCTCGAGGTAGTTAATGGAAGGTGATGTCTTGGAATTCGAAGGCTAGTTCTTCTAAGTAGGCATGGAAGGGTTGGATCTTCTTGTCCTTAACTTTCCACTTCATGAGCACTTGACCGATGATGAGGGAGGAATCCCTATATACATCTAGGTATTGAATTCCTTTCTTGAGAACAACTTTGAGGCCTACCGTGCATACCTCGTATTCAGTCATGTTGTTTGTGCAAGGGAAATCCAACTTGATGGCGATGGGAGTATGGGATTTATCCAGGGCAATCAGAAGTATCCCAATGTCGTATCCCTTTTTCTTGGCAGCGTCGTCAAAGAACATTCTCCACCAGAGATTGTCCTGGACAGTGCAGAGGATGTTTTTAGTTGGGAATTTGGAGATCCAGACATCAGCTTCATCCATGGGGTAATCAGCGAGGTAGTCAAAGATGTCTCTTCCTTTGATGGCTTTCTGCATGACGTACATGATATCGAACTCGTCTAGGAACATCAACCACCGGCCCATTCGGCTAGATAAGGAAGGTTTCTTAAGAAGGTACTTAATGGGGTCCATTTGGGATATAAGTTTAACGAGGAAGGAGAGCATGTAGTGTCACAACTTTTGGGAAGCGCGACACATGCCTTTTCCAAAGCAGTGTAGTTAACTTCGTATCCTGCCAATTTTCTACTGGCGTAATATATGGATCTTTCTTTGCGTGAATCTTTAAGGTATTGGGCTAGCAATGCCCCAGCTGCAGTTTTGGTTATGGTTAGGTATAGGAGCAAGGGAAGACCAGGCTATGGTGGTATGAGTACCGGAGGTTAAGCCTGGTATTATTTTATCCGGTCGAAGGCTTCTTGGCAGGCCTCATTCCAAAACTTGGTTGAATCCTTTTGGAGTAGTTTGAAAATGGGTTCGCAGATGGAGGTTAACTATCTGATGAATTGGCTAATGAATTACAATTTCCCAAGGAAATCTCAAACTTCTTTCTCCGTTCGGGGAGGTGGCATCTCAAGTATGGCTTTCAACTTGGTAGGATCTGCTTCTATCCCTTTCTCACTGACATAAATCCCAAGAGTTTTCCTTTTGTAACCCCGAAGACACATTTATGTGGATTGAGTCTCATCTGATATTGTCGTAATCATTCAAAGAACTTTTGAAGAGCGAGGATATGTCCTTCTCTAGTCTTGAATTTGATAATCATATCATCCACATAGACCTCAACTTCTTTACGAATTAGATCCTGTAGGATGGTTGTGGCAGCGCTCTTGTAGGTAGCCCCAATGTTCTTGAGACCAAATGGAATGACAGTGTAATAAAAGGTTCCCCATGGGGTGATGAATGAAGTTTTTTCTTGATGGTCTAGGTACATTTTTATTTCGTTGTATCCGGTAAACCCGTCGATAAATGACTTGAGAGCATGACTGGTAGTGTTGTTCGCAATCATGTCGATATTGGGTAGAGGATAATCATCTTTTAGAGAGGCTTTATTCAAATCCCGATAGTCTACACATTCGAACCTTCCCTCTTGATTTTGGAACATGCACTTTGTTGGCCAGCCATGTGGGATATTCAATCACAAGAATGAAACCTACATTCAATTATTTGACCACCTCTTCTTTGACTTTGAGCGATCATTCAGTGCAGAGCTTTATCAACTTTTGTTTAACCGACTTGTAATTTGGAAGAGTGGGGATATCATGTTGAGCTATTTCGGGGTCAATGCCAGGCATATTGTCATCATACCATGCGAAGACATCCATAAATTCTTTTAGCAATTCTTCGAGTTATCCACGCTCATGATTATTGGAACCGAGGTTAATAGCAACAGTCTCTTCTTCATTAACTTGAACGCGGTTATGTTGTTTATTCTTAACGTTATTTAGATCAGTTAAGAATTGTTCATTTGTAAAATCATGAACATCAAAAGTTTGATTATAATCTAAACAGTTAATGTAAGGCATATCGAGATACTCAAAATCTTTGTTTATTTTATTGATAGGAAAAACAACATTAAGAACCTCATCAAAGGAGGACTCGATTACATTTGAGAAAGGATAGACAACAGAAGAATAAATAGGGTAAACACTGGGATTAGGGGGGATTTCAACAGGTAGAACTGGCGCAGCATGCCAGTTGAGGAGAGTTTATCAGCAGCTTTAATCAGGTGGGATGCATCCAGTGATATAGTGCTTGAGTGAACCATGCAGAGTGTCATCCCAGTGTTTGTAAGTTGAATGAGTCCTCGGAGTCACTTTCCTCAGAATCTTCGATATCTTTGACGAGCGGTTGTACATGGTGTTGGGAACTTTCAGCCCATGGGTAGCTGTCTTGGAAAAAGATCTCCATTCCGGGTTTCATCTTCTTGTCTGTATAGTCATACCATGGTTCCAAAAATCCATAAAAGGGGAAGTCTTCAACCTTTTTGATGAATCGTCCGTTCAAGGAGTCACCTGTGATGGTTTGGATGCAGTCTAATCTTCTCTTTGTTCGATAATGGTGGATCATTTTGAGCTCTTCTTCTAATGGTTAATACCCAAACCACAAGGAGGGAAAGCTTTCTTCAGTTCAATGGGATCAAGTATCCCTTGTTGTCTTTGTCCTAGACCCAGTTTGGGCATGAAGTGCATGTTTTTTAACATCTGAATCACAGTGACGTTGCCATGAGGGTCATATTCTGGACAAACCCTTTCTTTGAAATCATCCCCTACTCGGAGTAGGAGTGGCTTAACTCGAAATCCTAATAGGAGCATATCATTTGACCCGTGCTATATCTCAAGGATTGGATTGATGGAACTCACACCCTCGGTATTATCGTCATCGCCCAAGATGGTGATGACCCGTCCATCGGCGAAGAACTTCAATTTATGATTGAGTGAGGAAGACACACCCTTGATACTATGGAGCCAAGGTCGTCCGAGTAACAGGTTGAAACAAGTGGGAATGTCAATAACTTAGAATTCAACGACAGGGTTTATAGGGACAACCCTTATTACAAGTTTTATGGATCCCATTACCTCCCGACGGGTATTATCATGGGCACTTACAGTAGAGGAGGTTGGAGCGAGGTCACTTTCTTTCAGTCCTAAGCATTTGAAGGTTCTTAATGGGCAGACATTTAAGGCGAATCCATTATTGACAAGAGAGAGTAGTACAATTTTCCCCAGAACTTCGACGGAGATGTTGAGTGAATGATTGTGGTTTTGCCTAATTCTGGGGATTTCTTCTTCGAAAAAGGATAGCATTCGGGTAGAGGTCAAGGATCTGAACCAAATTTACTGCTTCTTCTGGTGTAGTAGAGGGAGGAACTATGGGTCCAGTGAGCACTTGATCAAAGCATTTTTGTGTAGCTGGGAAGATATGAAAAGGCCCTATAGAGTGATATTAGCTTGAGTTTTCTTCAGTTGATCGAGGATCTTGCTGTCCTTGAGGGTTATTTCTGGCATAGGAAGGTTTTCAATGCCCTTACCCTTATCGTTGGCTGGTAGTGAGTTGGGATCTGGTAATGCCTCCCTGATCTAGTTATGTAATTTACTGAAGAAGGGAAGAACATGAACCCTATTTCCTTATTTATCTCGGGTCGTTCTGCTATTTTGTTTATTTCTTCGAGGAGCTCCTCAAATGATATCATCCCATACATGTCGGCTACTGGGCCAGTTTTCTCGAAAGCTTGTTCTTAATTCGAATCTCTAAATTTTTCCCCCATCCTGTAAAGTCAATACATTCCTTATTACTTTAATGGATTCTTCATACATGTCTTCCCATTCTATGGGGATATGTGAGGGTGAAGGGACTAGGTGCCCTTGTAGCTTCACATTATCAAGTAACTTGCTCGTACTGTAAATATCTTTGGTTCTCCTGAATAATTCTGCCATAATCTGGATGACATCATATGGGCTGACTTCATCGGTTGGTACTACCCAACGGTCTGATTCTCGGGCCCATCTCCTTGCTTCTAAGAATAGTATACTGAACCTTTGGCAATCAATGGTCATCTGTGAGGGAATTTTCAGCTCGAACTATAAGATTTGGTTTAACACTTATGATAATTCCATACTTCCATTTTCGGAAAGGCTACGGATGGCGATGCATGCTCTAGTAAGGAGTGATAGTGCCTCATCAGTGAGTCGAGTAGGGTGTAAGAGGAAATATGGGCAAGTTTGAAGAGATTTAGGAGAGTATATGGGTGTGATTTGGGTTGAAGGATCAAATTTCGGGGTTTCTTATAAGAAGATGGCATTGGCATGATTTGGGAGTGGGTTGTGAGTAGTTTTTGGCTTAGGATTGGATGGTGGGGCAATGGTACCCCAGTCAATTAGACCTTGGATTATGTTTCATAGGTGAAAGCATTGGTCAGTGGTATGGCTAGTGGTTTGGTGAAAGGCGCAATGGGCATCTGCCTTGAATTTTCTTGGGAGTGGGTTTGGAAATGAACGAGGATCCAAGGGTTTGATAAGGTTTTGGCTTAGTAGGGCTTGATAAACTTTGGAGAGGGGAGCATGGAGCTCGGTGTATTCATTTTGGACTGGCACAGAGAAGATTTCTGGTGCCCATGAAGTGGTTGGTTGAGAGATGTTGTTGATAGGTTTGTCACATTTTTTGTAGGTGAACTGTCCGGACACCTTCTTTGGTTCAACTTCTATTTTAGCAAGACCTTCCTCGATTTCTACTCCTGCTTCTCTGAGAGCTCGAAAGTGGGGATAGTATTGTCCTCCCATGGTTGCTCGAATATGGGGCAAGAAGTTATTCTTTATTATGCTAACTTATTCTTCCTCGGATGGACGATTGGTCATAGTGGTTGCTTTTCCCTCCATGAGGCTATGAAGTTACTGACTGATTCTATAGAGTTCTGTTTTAGTAGTTATAAATCACGTCGGGTGACCTCAAGATCTTCGTTGTACTTGTACTGCGATATGAATTCTCGGGCTACATCCTCCCAGCTATGGATTCAGGACTCCTTGAGAGATAAAAACCATCATAGAGCGTTATCCTTCAAAGTTTGCTGAAACAATTGGGTCATCACCTCTTCAGAAGCCCCTAGTAGAGTCATGGCACGGTGATAACTGCGAAGATGGACGATCGAGGGTCCACTTCCTCCGAATTTCTCGCTATTCAGCATCTTAAATTTCTCGGGTAACCTTACCTTAGGAAAAGGAGACATGTGGGTGTAGTCCACGTAATTTCCGGAGATTATGACTTAGTTGAACTTCTTAGTTAGCATCTTGAGATCTTCTTTGACTTTGTTCAACTCATCCCCTTTCAGATCAATGATCATAGGCAAGTTAGCCCCAGGCTGGGCAAGGTTCGGCATAGGAAGTTCGGCAGGCGGCGGCCCATTAACAAGAGGGACACGGGGGGCATGCTGATATTCTTTGGGAACCCAGATAGGCTCGGTGGACCCATAGCATGAGGGAATAAGGCCTCGGGACCTTGAGGAATGGGAACCTAGTTTCGTTGCATTTCTCGAACCTCAGTCTGAAGGTTGTCAATCTTGGATACGAGCTGAGCTAAAACTGCCGTCAGATCTGGCTGCACAACTGGTGCTTGATCCGTGTTCTCCATGGAAAGCGGATAGATACCAGACTCGAATGAAGTAACAGGGGAACGGATAGAACTCCGGGGTGATTTGACTAAAGACCAAACCCAATAAGGAGCCAAGACAAGGGCATGCGATCGACCTGAGAAGGCGTAAAATGGGATTTATTTTTTAGAAAAGGAATGAGAATATTTATGACATTTTTTTTTACTGAAACACAAAATATTTTTGGATTTTTGGTAAAGAAAAGAGAAATTTTTTGGATTTTTTTATAAAGAAGTGAGAAATGTTTTTTTTTTTTAGATTTTTGATAAAGAAAGGAGAAATGTTTTATTTTTGGATTTTTTTTTGGGAGACGGTCTCAGCATGATTATTAAGTTCTCACTTGTATTAAATTCTCCTAAATGCAAAATGAAATGCCGGACGGGACCCAAGCCTGGAAAAGTTGGGTTTGTAACATATGTGAAGCAATGGCTGAACTTGTAACCAGGCTCATGGGTAGGGTCCCATTTTAAAAATGCGCAAAAATTTGGGCGATGGGCCGACTTGAAATTTTGACAGAGTTTCGGGTTGAAACCGGTAATCTAATATTTGTGTCCTAGGCTTGACACCTATATATGGGTATGCAGTTGGTTGGGTGAATCGAAAAGGGTTCCCCCCCTTTGGCGTGACTTCCATGATATACGTCTTGCTATTGCGGGTCATCGTTACGTGTGGACAAGACATTTGATATACCTGAGTGTACACGAATTGGCTCACCATATACCTCGTGGGGACGGTACATGTGAGAGAAAATTTAATATACTCGACGTACGTGAACGAGTTCCCTACGATATACCTCCCGTCATGACTTCGGTCAAGTGGTATGATGCGGGGGAACCGTTCGATATACGTCGAAGGTACTTGGCCAATGGAAGGTGAAAGTCGTATTGCTTAGGCTAACTGTGCCCTGCCGGACCAGCGCCCATCATGAAGTAACCCTCCAGTTACTGGACAAAATTTGGTCAACAACAATGCTATTTGGTGATATCGTGTGAATCATGCATGATCCTATTATTAGTATCTTATGATAAGAGTTTCTTTCTTGATCATTCCTAATGGGGAGCAAAATATGAGTACCAATGGTATACCAAGTATGGGTGATGCGTGCAATATGAGGATATATGTGATCCTAGGTGCATGTGGTGTGAAGTGTACATGGAGAATTTTCTACAAGTGTATGAATAGAAGAATAAGTATGGGATATACCCCATGTAAACAAGCATAACATCCATGTAAATAGAGTCTAGCCCTCGTGAAAGATCCCCAGCAGATTCTCCACTGTGTCCATCCCCGGATAGACCCCCTCGCGATGCGGCGGGAGAGGATCTCTCTATGTCTCGCGCGTCCCTCTCGGGAGCGCTTCGACCGGTGTCGATGAATGAGGTGAAAAATGTAGAGAGATAAAGTCGCCAGTCTATTTTACTCAAAACAGACAAAAGAAATGGGAGCCAACCCGAAGGACAAAATCCAAAGACATACTGATACATACGAAACAAAATGATTCAAAAAGAGTCCATAGGCTAAGTTAAGAATGGGAAGGTGTTAGGCACCCATTCCGCCCTTACGGTCTCTCATGGGTTTTTGCTATTTTCCTTTATTTCCCCATGATATGTGTGCATGTGTATATGTAGCGCAGATAGGAATCATCGACTTGTATCATGGAAGAGATAAAGAGATTTATCCATAGGAATGTTCCTAAAAAGTAATATTAAAAAATAGGATTTATGCGATTATCCTAGCGTCGATCATTATAAGGGAATGATAATTCATGTGTAATAATACGCCACTAAGAACAAATATATGTATATGTAAATATATAGAACCTAAGAGAATTGAGTTTAGAGAAGATAGAAAATTAGAGAAAAAGTAAGAATATGACTCGAGTCTCGAGTTTTATCCCGAGATGCCTATATAGCCTATAGAGGCATCAAAGTCCACGTGGTTTGCATGAAAAATGAGGGGTGGGATTTATCCCATAAATCCAATCGCGGACTTCTCTTATGTGTGTGTGTAAAAAAAATGTTTTAGATGTGAGAAAAGTGAAAGAAAAGTGTGAGAATTCCTGTTTGGAATTTATGAGCAAATCCTTTTTTTCTTATTTTTTTGAGTTTTAATTTATATGAAAATAAGAGATGTGCAATAATACTAAATAAACAATATATTAGGACATGTGAGATGAAAGAATAAAAGTGCAAAGTAATAAAACAAGTTAGTGCGAATTTATGAGAATTTAAGGAGAGAATTGAGAAAATTGGACCTTCTTGAAGATCTTGAACTTGATCTTCAATGTTGGAGAGCAGCCATTGCACTTGGATGATGATGAAGGGTAGTAGTTAATTCACCAAGTTTGATGAAAAGTGAAGGTTGGAAAGGGATTTGGATGTGGAAATCACGCTGACTTCGAGGGAGGTTTTCTGGATTCACTGAGAGTGAGGTTTTTTGGCAATGAGGTCAAGCCCTACTTTTTATAGGCCCAGGTCATTGACGATCATCATAGACGGCAGGTGTGTTTAGGCACACTGCCGATTGGCAGGGTCTGGGACCTGTCGTTTGGCAGTCTTTTTCAGGCTCCTGCGGAAAATCAGTAACTGATCACAAACCATTGATCCGAAGCGTTCACGGGGTGAACCATTATAAAGGTAATTCAGAGACCTTAAAAAGTCCTTTGAACCTCTCCCGGGTTTGGGAGATTACTTTGGGTCAAATCTGGCTCTGAAGCGCTCATCGGTCCTTTGAACGGGGAAACTTCGGACGCAAATGGATCGTTCGTCCGTATAGTATGTTAGAATTGTGCACGGGGTGGACCATTGGAAAGGTTATGAGATGTACTTCAACATTCCAAAGAGTTTGACCCAATTTAGGGAGTTGACTTTGGTCAACCGAGCCCTGGAAGCATTCGATGACCTCTCGGAGTAAAACGGATCGTTCGTCCGTACTGTAAGTTAGAATCGTGCACGCGGTAGACCATTGGAAAGGGGTTTTAGTGACCTTCGAAGATTCATTGAGTGTCGATCTATCTGAAGAGTTGACTTTGGTCAAACAGAGCCTGGGAGCATCCGATGACATCCTGATCGAGTTTCGGGGGAAAAAGGGTCGTTCGTTCGCATCGTAAGTCTGAATTGTGCACGGGATGTACCATTAGAAAGGGGATTCAACGCCCTTTGAAGATTCATTCACTCTCGATTGAGCTGAAGAGTTTGACTTTTGGTCAAACAGAGCTGGGGAACGTCCGAGGTCAGTACCCGGGGTATGACTTGGGTTTTCAATGATGAAGGGAGGTGCTAGGGACCTTAGGAGAGGTTAGGGGGTATTAGAATAGCGTGTTGTGACACCTCGCCTAATTAAATACCGGGTGATCAGACCTTTATTAAATTATGATCAAGGTGAATGGTTGGTTCATTCTTAGCATCACTGTCGCAAAAATTAACGTTTCCAATTAAACACCCTAAATAAATAAGCTAAGTGTCAAAACCATTTTTAGACATCAAATTCAAATTTTTATTTTTATTTTTTAAAAACCAACATTTAAATTCATAGTTAAAGAATCACACAACAACTATACTGGAACATATAATCCAAACAATTAAACATCCAACTAATTAATTCCAACTTTAAAACTTAAAGGAAAACATCCTGACAGTAATAAATCCCAAAGTATAAATACTGGAAAAAAAACTAATCGCAATATCTGATAAACAACTGAATAATGATAAAGGGTGACACATGCCCAACTGAATAAATAGTGCTAGAAGTGGAATCAACAACGAGGTCGTCTAAGCAAGAGGCCTGCAACTCCCACCAAAGATGCAGCACGTTCCTTCCAAAGGATCCTATGCAAGACGCCCCTGTGGTTGGGCACCTGTAATATATACATATATATACAAGAGAGAAGAGAAAGTAGAAAACGGGTCAGAGCCCGACTATAAAATAGTTTAAAATTAGTTTAGCAAGTATTTAAAATGCTACCGGCTAATGCAACCAACATATTAGTGCGACACTCCCTTGAGAAATTCTCACCTCTCTTCTAATGTGCACACCTATCGCACTAATCTTCCCAACAGTTTAACTTATCTTATCTTAAGTTGCTCGTAAGGTTTCAAACCGACAAATTCAAATGTTTAAGAGGTTAATTTTATTTAACAGCAAAGTTCTCAATTGAATCTTATTTGATAATAAAGTTTCTCAGTAATATATTATACTTTTCAAACACTTATTCCCAAGTTGAAATAATTATTCATTTCTTACTTACCATAGACAGAGTAGGTAGTTCCCAAATTCCAGATTTAAAATCTATATATATATATATATATATATATATATATCATACTCATATAATATATATATTCTAACGGCACCCCACATAACAATTATGGTGCGGGCATACTTTGCTATACAGTCCCCGTATCACTCTTACTAAGGGAAATACAAGTTCGGAATCACTCTCGAACTGTATTGACACAAAACACATACAATATTGAGGCGAAGCATAGTTCCAAGTCTCTAAGAGGTCAGCACATACCCTCACGTCTCTTAGGACCGTCTGACTATCGATCTGATAGCCTGTACCAAGGATTTCTATCTTCTAGGGTACGAGTCAATATCCCCCATAAATGTCGCATAGAGATAAGACTGTCCCAGTGCGGTAACCTTAGGGATAACGAGTAGCGCGGGCATGATTTTTACACGTATATAGTACATGCATAAAAACAGTCATATAAATATACCACTATTACCATATCAAATTTAGGTACACTCTCACGACCCATAATTATGATATTTATCCTTATTACTCGTTATTTAGTTATCACGTATAACAGTTTGTCTCTTATTCTAATTTGTGGGATTATTCCAACTTACTACTTAACACTCATGGATTCCTATCTCTCAAAGTGTAATTTCAGTAGGTACTAATTTATTTTGCAACATAACTTCGTTACGAGTCTCACCCTTTAACACAAGTTCCCATTGTCCCTTATGTGTAAAACAACCCCCCATGAGATGTAAATCTTGTATTAACGGTTCCATATATTTTTAGGGTCCTACTGGTCTTCTTTATGTCCCAAATTGTATTAACATTAATATCCAAGAATGTTTAATCATTTAAGTTGGAATGAACTATTAAAAACGGAATATGAGTTATACAGGAGGGGTCGATCGATCGATGGCAGGTGTTCGATCGATCGATGCTCTAGGGTTGATCGATCGATCAAGCAGGTATGGCAAATCTGCAGAATTTCCAGATTACGGATTTCTTCTTCCAAAATCATCCAAAACGATATCTTTGATTACCAAAATCCAAATACTTTATACTACAAGTATTATAACCTCAAATAAATGATTTCCTACGTCAAGCATGCGGATTTTCTTCATGAAAAACGAATTAAAAGGGTATAATCCATAAAAACATCAAGAACCCTAATATTTCTTTTGTCTAGTTTCTTCCCATTGTTTTACCAAATTTCATACTCTTTATTTACTATAATTTCCTGGTTCAATCTCTACATATGAATGGAGTTTCAAGAATACATCTAATACTCGTACAACATGCGAAGTTAAATCTCCAAAATGGCTTTCTCTTTCACAAAAACTAGTCCTAATCAATCCTAGGCTAATATGATTGGAGTATTAACTGAAATAGAGCAAGATAGATACTTGACTGAGAATTCTTGGTTCAGATTTGTGGAGAGATTTGTGTGGTTGGGATCCTCGTTGCACGATCTATCGTTTGGCGGCGACGGCGGTGAAAACGGGAGAGTTCTCGGCCTAGAACTCGTTGGAAAACCTCTCCTCTTCCTCTCCTATAGCCGTCTTTGGTTTATGGTGTTTCTAACCCTAGAAGATGACCCTTGTCATCTTATATACCCTTAGAATTTTTGTGGGTTTTCAGGCCCAAAAATGTAAAATGTCCAAAACGCCATCCCGGGGTGTTAATTAGGCCTAAATTTGCCCCGAGACGCAAACTAAACCCCGGGTACATTATTTTGACTATCTCGACACTTCCGGAGACATTGACGCACTCAAAATGACCATACAGGTGACTTATAATTTATTTACTTTTAATAGTCCAAATTTAATCCCGACACGACACAAGCGCGTCCCGATAAATTTCCAAAATTATCAAATTAGATTCTCGTGATAATTTTACTAATCATAATTACACCACTTACTTTACCCATAAAGTAACTTATAACAAAATAATTACTAACTCTCATCACGCTAGTAAGTATTTAAATGATTTTCCGAATTAATATTAATTTAATAGCTCTAATTAAATTTAATAAATCCCCAAAATTAAAAGGCATAAAAATACGGGGTATTACATACTTCCCCCCTAATAATGGAATTTCGTCCCGAAATTCAGAAAATAAGGCCTACCTGGTAAAACAAATTTTGGATACCGTAACAGTACGCAACCTATCCACATACTAAGGCGATCAATCACTATAGCCCCCGCCTTACAACAAGCTGCTTTAACACTCTTCATCAAAGGTACTTCACATTGTGCTCCTATCCGACAACATTCGCATAAGACACGCATATACACTATTAATTCCTATTATTTTAATATTATTGGGAGGCCGCACCTTACCACATGACAACTTCTCGGATTTATCTAAACACAAAACTCCCATTCTGGGAGAAACCATACGAACATCTGACCACTCTTGTTCGCCTAAAACAATCATGGAATTCCACCATAGTCATCGGATTATTCTCGACCTATCCAAAATTCTGATTATCCGCTCACCTCTAAACATACGCAGAGGGAGAATAGTTAAGGTTTTTCCACACTAAAACTTCAATAAGCATCTCGTTCACGACAAAGAGGTACGAATGCTTCCACGGAACTCTACCATACTATACTTCACGTGTTAGTTACATCCGTTGTGGGAATGAAATGATCACCAAGATTCTAAAATTACCTTCGCGCGGCCCCACTAATCGTTAATCACCGCGCGCCTGCTCCTCGGCTATGGGTGATACCTCCCACTCATAATGAAATGTTATTTTCGTTGTTTTCCTGAAATTCCATATTGGAGGTGGGATTAAAAAATCTCATCCCGATTCAGAAAATAATACCGTGTAGGACCACGTACCGTCGTGATCCCTTCCTTTCAAAGGAAGACTGGGGCACATTAGTTAATATTGTAAATCATCCCAAAGGAATGTTAATCACTTCCTTCCTGGGCGATTTGTTTCACACGTTCAGATGAACCCTTTATCTTGTCTTGAAGATGGTAACCCATCCGAGAAATTTTACCGACTCTACCAGCCTCTCCCATTATAGGAATTGTCGATAGCCACACAATTCTATGGTTTATCTTCTTATTTCAACCGATCTCTATCTATGAGTGGTGCATGCAGAGACTACTCACTATGTCCTGTTAAACATCGTGTTTTCCTAGGAATGTCTCACATTAGGTGACACTTAATACTCCCTTCTTTCTTTGGTGTGTACCAAAAGTTCTGACCCGTGTGCTTTTCTCCACGAAGTGCACTTCTGGACCTTTTAGACCATACTAACATCATCACTCTTTTTATTCGCAAGTTGCTTTCACATTTGACTAATTACAACTCCGCTCCGAGCGTTCTCCATAATGATTAAATTCTACCCTTCTCAAGGAATACCCTTTTTAAATGGCTTTCCACAGCCTTCCAACCAAATTCGGATGAGCTACTCTAATCACGCCAGTATATGTATATATATATGGATTATCGTTCTTCATGCGACGTTTAATTCCCTCCACTACTTCCGCTTCGTTATGCTAGTCCTACAAACATATATTCCTCACGTACATTCCCACGTCCCTTCCACTCGGACGATTTTAACATCAGCTAACCAGGATGCCCACCTTTGTAACACCCCGACCGCCCGGGGACAGCAAACGGAGCGCTACTCATCGATAAAAGTACCTATATCCCACAAAATACAAGGTATAGATCATCTAAAACCCACAATCAACAAAAGAGGGACTACAAATCTCAAATCTCTTTACATAAGTACAACAATTCTCTCGAATAAATATAATAATTAAAATAAATCACTAATGATCTATACATCCAAACAAACACAAGTCTCGTGTCTTGTATTAAAAATTCTTCCCAGATAATCCACACTAAAAATCATCTAAACTCCTTATTTCCCTTGTGTCCCGAACGCATTTACAACACTTCGGTACCCTCAATCACCCTAGAAATCGATTTTTTTTAAATCCTCCTATTATCGTTCCACCCCTCAACTCATGGCAATAAAACAAGAATTTCAATGCATTCTTACCACACAACCGTCTTTACTGGCCTTAAATCATAATTCAACCTCCATTTTAGATATACAATTACTCGTTCCTTATATGACCGAGGTACTGAACTCATGGACTACTGACCAGACATCTCCCTATTTCCAACCTTACTCTAAGTTTCATGCGTGGAATGTCTCGCAAAGCGAAATCCAAACAAGTAACCCCCCGATACACTACTACCTAGCATTGTCGGTTATCGAAATCTGTTAGGCACTCCGTCCATATCATGTACCCCTTTACTCCGTCTCTTAACAGACAAGTTTCATCATTTCCCGAAATTACACTTACATAAAGAACATTTCTCCAATCCACCATCATCCAGTATTGGTGGTAATCACTATTTGCAAACCTCTTATACATACAATCAGGACTCTCAAAATCCTGATCCTAAACATAGGAATCTAACTCTTAACTATCACATCTCTAAAGGGTAGATATATCATTCTTTTCTACCTATCACCAAGTCCTGAGCGCTCCACATGATAATGAGTCAAATCTTTTCGCTCAACAGTAAACCCAATATATACTGAATCATAACAATAAAGTCCCTATGCACACCGGTATCGAATATCTCGATCCCACTATCCCTTCCAAAGTCTCTAGGATAGATAATATAAGTACGAGTCTAACCCTCTTGCAGGTAAGGCCTCGCCAGAACAAAACATGCTGCACTAATGCAACCACTTCGATAGCCTTGCACTAACTGCCTACTATCGTACTGACCATTTCTATAAAGTTATAATCAATACCATATTATACTCGTATATCACATCACTAAAATGAGTAACCTCAATAAATTATATAACACTATTAATATACTCACTCGTCCTCCGCGGATAGCACTAAGGAAAATCCCGCTACATTAGGGAAAAATATTCACATAATAATATCATTTGTAGTTATACACATTAAACTCGTCTCACAAGCTAATCTAGAAATGAACAAAATATAATGACTCACTCGTGTCACATGAAATATGCCTCATCCTTCGAGGATAACAGTCATACTTCTACCTTTCCATTTGTATTGGCAAATCCTTCCTTTGGGCGAGGCATTGTCACCAAACACCTTTCCCACCCCGAAATGGCGGGGACAATACTCCCACCGAAACTCTAGCATGCTAATGACGACCTTCTACTCATGCATATCTAACATCAGTATTGATCGCGATTAAAAATGAAGTTATCAATTTCTATATCTGCACCCCTTCAAATAAAGAAAATCAAAGACTCTTTCCCCTAAATGGTGAGTCTACGCATGACACCTTACTCATCGTCATGGCTAATAGCCCTAAGGCTTAAAAAATGAATAGCCATAAAATAGTGCGGTGCCCCGGTACCAATTAAAACTCAACCCATAGCACCCAGTATAAGGAACGTACCTTATATCTCGGTTGGGGCCTGAGGTGATACTATTTGGTGGACGTTACATACACGTCCATACTGTAATTGCCTCTGCTGAACTGAGGCTGCTGGAATGGCTGGTGGAGCTATCTTCTGTGGTTTATTACTGGCACCCTTCTTCCATGGGGCCCCATTCCTCTCTGGGCAATGCTGACGCTTATGGCCATTCCTGCCACATTGGAAGCACTTCCCTCGAAACCGTCTCACTTCACTACGTTGTTGACTAGTCTCGCTTTTTCCTTGGTCTTGCTGGCGTTGATAAGAAATTTGCAGAAAAATGATTTCAGGTTGATGATAATCCCTCCACTTGTGACCCGATTGCACACATTTATAGCAGAGTCCCGAAATTCTTCACTGGTCGAGTTGTAGTTTCTCCCCAGTCTGATTCGGACAAGATTGGCGTTTATGACCGTCCATTCCACATTTGAAACACCTCTTTGTGACTTCATTCTGATCCAAACCTTGTTACTCCTGACACTTTTGTCCCTCTACATAAATTTTGTTACCTATGGAATTGTCTTGGTCTTGAGGGGTTTGTTGTCGCAATTTCGGTGTCTTCGCACAATTGTCAACTCTAGTCACGTGAATTTGACTAACCTCTCTAGGTCTTTTGCCTCCTCTGAGCTGCATGTTGAGTTCGTGGTACTGTAAGACTGCAGTGGTAACTGCTTGTGCCACAATGCCTACAAATTCGATGATTGGTACCCTTTTCGGAGACACCTGAGGTGTGAGTTGTTCTTGCTCATTAACTTCCCCATTGGCATTAGCTTGTTCGTCCTGACGGGCCATCTGGAAGTTTAAAAATTTAATCTGGATAAGTTCAACATTCACATCGACAAATCGCAGAAGCACGAATTTCCAATGCATAAAGATGAATACAACATTCCTAATGTTAGGGCTCTAAATCAAAGACGCTAAGCTGGAAATGAGATAAGCCGTACAGATCCTAAAGGACACTAGAACCTGATGCCCTAATACCACCTGTGACACCCGCCTCATTAAATACCGGGTGATGAGTCCTTTATTAAATTATGATCATGGTGAACGGTTGGTTCATTCTTAGCATCACTATCGCAAAAATTAACATTTCCAATTAAACACCCTAAATAATTAAGCTAAGTGTAAAAACCATTTTTAGACATCAATCTCCAATTTTTTTTTTAAAACCAACATTTAAAACTTTACATAATTCATAGTTAAAGAATCACACAACAATTATACTGGAACATATAATCCAAACAATTAAACATCCAACTAATTAATTCCCACTTTAAAACTTAAAGGAAAACATCCTGATACTAATAAATCCCAAAGTATAAATACTGGAAAAAAAACTAATCGCAATATCTGATAAACAACTGAATAATGGAAAAGGGCGACACATGCCCAACTGAATAAATAGTGTTAGAAGTGGAATCAACAATGAGCTCGTCTAAGCAAGAGGCCTGCAACTCCCACCTAAGAGGCAACGCATTCCTTCCAAAGGATCGTATGCAAGACACCCCTATGGCTGGGCACCTGTAATATATACATATATATACAAGAGAGAAGAGAAAGTAGAAAACGGGTCAGAGCCCGATTGTAAAATAGTTTAAAATTAGTTTAGCAAGTATTTAAAATGCTACCGGCTAATGCAACCAACATATTAGTGCGTCACTCCCTTGAGAAATTCTCACCTCTCTTCTAATGAGCACACCTATCGCACTAATCTTCCCAACAGCTTAACTTATCTTAAGTTGCTCGTAAGGTTTCAAACCGACAAATGCAAATGTTTAAGAGGTTAATTTTATTTAACAGCAAAGTTCCCATTTAAACCTTATTTGATAATAAAGTTTCTCAGTAATATATTATACTTTTTAAACACTTATTCCCAAGTTGAAATAATTATTCATTTCTTACTTACCATAGACACAGTAGGTATTTCTCAAATTCTAGATTTAAAATATATATATATATCAAATAATCATATAATATATATAATCTAACGGCACCCCACATAACAATTATGGTGCGGGCATACTCTGCTATACAGTCCCCGTATCAATCACACCCAGGGAAATACAAGTTCGGAATCACTATCGAACTGTATTGACACAAACCACATACAATATTGAGGCGAAGCATAGTTCCAAGTCTCTAAGAGGTCAGCACATACCCTCACATCTCTTAGTACCGTCTGACTATCGATCCGATAGCCTGTACCAAGGATTTCTATCTTCTAGGGTACGAGTCAATATCCCTCATAAAGGTCCCATCGAGATAAGACTGTCCCAGTGCGGTAACCTCAGGGATAGCGAGTAGCGCGGGCATAATTCTTACATGTATATAGTATCTGAATACACACAGTCATATAAATATATTACTATTACCATATCAAATTTAGGTACACTCTCACGACCCATAATTATGATATTTATCCTTATTACACGTTATTTAGTTATCACGTATAACGGTTTGTCTCTTATTCTAATTTGTGGGATTATTCCAACTTACTACGTAACACTCATGGATTCCTATCTCTCCAAGTGTAATTTCAGTAGGTACTCATTTATTTTTCAACATAACTTCGTTACGAGTCTCACCCTTTAACACAAGTTCCCATTGTCCCTTATGTGTAAAACAACCCCCCTGTGAGATGTAAATCTCGTATTAACGGTTCCATATATTTCTAGGGTCCTACTGGTCTTCTTTATATGCCAAATTGTATTAACATTAATATCCAAGAATGTCTAATCATTTAAGTTTGAATCAAATATTAAAAAGGGAATATGAGTTATACAGGAGGGGTCGATCGATCGATGGCAGGTGTTCGATCGATCGAACCATCGATCGATCGATGCTCTAGGGTCGATCGATCGATCAAGCAGGTATGGCAAATCTGCAGAATTTCTAGATTACAGGTTTCCTCTTCCAAAATCATCCAAACCGATATCTTTGATTACCAAACTCCAAATAATTTATACTACAAGTATTATAACCTCAAATAAATGATTTCCTACGTCAAGCATGCAGATTTTCTTCATGAAAAACGAATTAAAAGGGTATAATCCATAAAAACATCAAGAACCCTGATATTTCTTTTATATAGTTTCTTCACATTCTTTTACCAAATTTCATACTCTTTATTTACTGTAATTTCGTGGTTCAATCTCTACATATGAATGGAGTTTCCAGAATACATCTAATTCTCATACAACATGCGAATTTAAATCTCCAAAATGGCTTTTTCTTTCACAAAAACTAGTCCTAATCAATCCTAGGCTAATATGATTGGAGAATTAAATGAAATAGAGCAAGGTAGATACTTGCCTAAGAATTCTTGGTTCAGATTTGTGGAGAGATTTGTGTGGTTGTGATCCTCGTTGCACGATCTATCGTTTGGCGGCGACGACGGTGAAAACGGGGGAGTTCTTGGCCTAGAACTCCTTGGAAAACTTCTCCTCTTGCTCTCCTATAGCCGTCTTTGGCTTATGGTGTTTCTAACCCTAGAAGATGACCCTTGTCATCTGATATACCCTTAGAATTTTCGTGGGTCTTCAGTCCCAAAAATGTAAAATGTCCAAAATGCCCTCCCGGGGTGTTAATTAGGCCTAAATTTGCCCCGAGACCCAAACTAAACTCCTGGGTACATTATTTTGACTATCTCGATCCTTACGGACACATTGACGCACTCAAAATGACCATGCGGGTGACTTATAATTTATTTACTTTTAATAGTCCAAATTTAATCCCGACACGACACAAGCGCGTCCCGATAAATTTCCAAAATTATCAAATTAGATTCTCGTGATAATCTTACTAATCATAATTCCACCACTTACTTTACCCATAAAGTAACTTATAACAAAATAATTACTAACTCTTATCACGCTAGTATGTATTTAAATGATTTTCCGGATTAATATTAATTTAATATCTCTAATTGAATTTAATAAATCCCCAAAATTAAAAGGCATAAAAATACGGGGTATTACACGTGTCTATAGTGAGCATATACATGGATTAACTACAACAGGTGTGTGATATGGGTAAGTGAGCATATGAGAAGTGTGCGTGGGTTCTAGTGAAGCCTTAGCTGGGATAATCTAAATGGTGTGTGAATCATGTGAGTAAAAGTGAAGCTTAGTGTAAGTGTGGGAAATGAACAGATGAGTATTTACAGGTGTGTGAAGTGTATAGGTGAGTGAAAAGAAATATATACATGAGGTAGATATACAAAAAAAGTAAATAGAGGATAAAAGGGAACATACAGGAAGGTGTATACGCACACATGCAGAAAAGAATAACACCCATATAGAAATAGAGTCTAGTCCTCTTAAAACATGTCCACGGAGTCCACGGAGGAGTCACCACTGTGTCCATCCCGAGGGGGTTAAGGGGGATTCCCTCTATCTTGTGACCGGTATTGCGCCTTTTTATCTGGGCTCTTAGACATCGTCAATGTAGGATAATATGTAAAAACTGAGTCGCCAGCCTATTTTCCACAAAATATATAAAATAAATATTGTCACCCCAAGAGAAAGGCATCAGGAACAATATTGATACTTGCAAAACCAAGTAGTTTAAATGTCCTTGGACAATGTTATGGAATGGAAAGTTGTTAGGCACATATCTCTCCCTTTCGTTCTTTTATGGGCATGTGTTAATCTTCTCTTGTTAGACTCCGTGAAATGTGTGCTTATATGCATGATATAGATGGCGAATGGAATCGTTCAACTCGCATCATGTAAAAGGATGGAGTGACTTCATCCTTAGGAGTGTTACTGAAAATAATGATTGAAAATATAATGTAATTGTTTGCCAAATCACAAGTTGTTATGGAAGAACGAATGTATACATTGGATAAGACACAAGCACGCAAGAATATGACATTCGTTGAGAATATAATAAAAACGATATAACAAATGTTCATAAGGGAGGACTCGAATCTCAGGATTTACCCAAGACGCCTACATAAGCAAAAGGGCATCAAAGTCCACGTAGTTCGAAGATAACATATGGTGGGGTTTAACCCATAAATCCAAACGGGGGATTTCTCTTGTATGTTTGTGTAGAGATACTCATGCTTTATGTGTATGAATGTGTAGTGAGAATCCCTCTTTTGGAATTTATAGATAAAGCCTATTTTTCTTATTTTTTTATGAAAATAGAATATGTGCAAATACTATTAATAAAGGTCTGATATTAGTGTGTGTCATAGAATAAAATAAATCGCTAAAGTAAAAATAAGAAACTAATACTAAAATAAGAGAATTTAGAGAAAATGATGGAGAATTGGACTTCCTTATGAATACTTGAAGTGAATTTTAATTGTAGATAAGTTGATCTCGCAATGGGATGAAGGTGGTAAAGGTGGTATGAGGAGATTTGGGGGGGGGGGGGGGGGGGATTTACCAAATGAAGTATGAAAACGAATGGATTGGAATGTGGGAAATGGCCTTTCAAGGAAGGGAACAACTCTGAATTCGAGAGAATGTTCTCTGAATTTTTGAGAAGGGTGTTCAGGGGTGCCTTTCAATGTGAGGTCTTGAACACTATTTATAGGGCCAAGGGGTACCGATCGGCATGGTCCTAGACCTTTCTATTGGCATAGAACCCCAGACACAATTACCAATAAGCAGGGTCCTAAGGGTGCTATTCGGTAGTCTGGGACATATTTTTTGGAAAAATGGTCACAAAATGCGAATCTTTGGAAAGGGTATTCAAAGCCCTTATAGATTTCATAGAGTCATTCCCGAGTTTAGGAGTTGATTGAGGTTAAACGGGACTCAAAATTGCCCATTGGTCACTAGACATGAAGTTTTCGAAGGAAAAAAATTATTAGTTCGAACCGTAAGCCTAATATGTGCATGGGATGAACCATTGGAAAGGGTATGCAGTGCCCCTCGATATTTCAATAAACTTTGTTTGGTTGAGAGAGCTGATCGAGTCAAATCGTCCCAGCAGAGACCGGTGACCCGTTGGAGTAAATGGGTCATCCTTTCATATAGTAAGGTCGATTCGCACAGGGGGAAATCATTAGAAACGGCCCTTCGATGATTCATTCATCTTCATTAAAGCTAAAGATTTTACCAGAGTCAAACGGGGTCGGAGAGTGCCCGGTGGTCTCTAAATCAGTTTTTGGGGTAAAATGGACCGTTCGTCCGTACCCTAAGGCTGATTCACGCATGGGGTAGGCTGTTAAAAAGGGAATTCGGAGCCCTTCAAAGATTAATTGAGCTTCCACTTAGATAGGGAGTTTACCAAAGTCAAACTGGTCTCGGGAGCGCCCAGTGGCCTCCACATCAGTTTTTGATAATGAAACAAACCATTCATCTGAACCGTAAGGCCGATTCACGCATGGGGAGGACCATTGGAAAGGGGATTCAGATCCCGTCAAATATTTATTGAGATTACACTCATATGAGGAAGTTGACTAAAGTCAAATGGGGCTCGGGTGAATCCGATAGCGAGTGAGTGCTAGAGACCTAAGGAGGTGCTTCAAGGGTCCTATAATGGGGTGTCTACACATACATTTTCAAAAGACATTAAAGCGTTATGTATATCACTTTGTTCGATTCGTGTGTTCCTTTAATATATATATTTTTGTGTGTGTGTGTGTGTGTTTTACACGAGCAAATGAATTCTTAAAACTTTTAGTTTCCATCTCGTAGATCAGGTATTGCTCATGGTTTGTGATTAGTTCTAAAACACTAAATATATACATCCTTATATACAGATTACGAGAAGGTGACGACCACATGTAAGAGTATTTATACTATTAGCATCAGACTAAAGCACAACACTTGATCTCCTAGGTACTTAATTGTGAAGGACATACTAATGCAATTGTGACATAATTTTCTTCACAAGGGGCCATTTTTGCTTATTCTTTATAGACGTAGGTTTACAACTACCTATAGTGTCCAGTCGCATCTAGTCTCTTATACTCCTAAAGAGAGTTTGAAATTATTTATGCAAAAAAAAGATATGCATTATATATTTTTATATCGTGTAAGGGACTCTAAAAGGTATAGGTGTGATTAGGGTTATAAAGTCTTTCTGAAAATCTGAAAAGTGTGGGGCATACTTTTTCACCTTACTTTTAGAAGACGGGCTCATATGATGCATCAGAGGAGTATATTAAGGGATCTCCTCTTTATATTTGTCTTTAAAACTATAAAGTTGATGGAACACACACACACACACACACACACACACATATATATATATATATATATATATATATATATATATATATATATATATATATATATATATATATATACATATATAATTGAATCTTACAACCGTATTAGAGAGACACGTGTCCAGTTCCTTAATGAGACCCCTTAAACCCTTTGTACTCCCCACTTTGTATTCTCTCCAAAATCGGTGTATTCAAATAATTATGATGGAGATTGAAGATGAAAGCCTCAGATAGTTGTAAGCATGCACCTCTCTATTTTCTCATTAAATGGGTTTATGTCTCTCCATTTTTTCTCTCCTCTTATTTACCAATCTGCAATTGCCATTACCACCATTCCCATCCAAACTTTCATTCAGTCTCTCACCCACCCCTAGGATTCGAATCTTCCCCAGGGTAAATTATCCATATCAATTTTTCTTCACTTATTATTTTTCCTTTATCTAAATTTTATATTAGATATTTTGTGACAGCCCACCCCATAAAATACCGGGTGATCAATCCTATATCAAACTAAACAAAAATCTTATATGGATCATTCTTAGCATCACTGTCGAAAACTTTGTTAAAACTTACTAACCACCTTGTATTCAAAAAGTTGGTGCCAAATTTTATCATTATAAATCCAAGACAATCTAAGTGCGGAATGAAAATAAAACATCAAATGCTGATAGAATCAATTATCACATAGAATAATAAAAGTTTTGCCGAATAAACTATCGTCTAAAACCAAAACCAAACCGAACTAACATAGAGTAATTAATCCCATATAATCCAAAAAGGAACTAAATAAAACTATGAGTGACATGCTTGAGATAGACTGATATGAATCCCTACGATAGGAATAGAAAAAATAAATGCGTTTATCCAAATCCTGCAACATCCACATATGATGCAGCTGTGAATCCCGGGAATACAGTCACACCCGGTGTCCCTGTGGTTGGACACCTAAAAGGTTTTGAAAATATTTGATAGCAAGGGTTAGAACCCAAAATGCTTTGAAATATTTAGCAAGTGAATAAATTGTAATAATTTAAAATGCATGAATGCTCTTTATATTTAATCTAGTGTCGCACTCCCTTGAGGGCAGACTCAACCCTCAACTAACGTGAACACCTAATGCTTTCTTTATATCCCCCCTGGTTATCTACCCCGTAACTAGATAATTGATATAGCTTCTTCAACAACCCTACTTAGACCCGAGTATGCTTAAGATATGATTTATAAGTTGTTAATCACATTAACTTAGTTAATCATTTTCCCTTTTTAAATCCATATAACATTCACACCGGTTATATAATTAATATAGTTCACTTCATGTATTTATTTAACCGTATATGACTATTTATCCCATTATATACGTAAACCCATATTAAAATATTCACACATATGTTGAATATATACATATAATCCATCCTCCCGAGTAATACCTCACTCGATGTATTCTCTAAAGTGTTGTCAACTATGGTCCCACCTGGAGTTTCGAGACAACTATGGTCCGCCGAATTGGAACATAAATAATAAACGTAATGGAGGCAATCATATTCCCTCGAGTATGAGGACATCATCTCAATGCCTCGCCTATGAAATTAGATGCTATGACTTGGGGATATACTCACCCTACTCCTCAATCCCGGGGATTCACCCACTTCGCGCAACCTCCCTTTATAGCAATAGAGTATATAATTTAAATAAATATCTAGTCACTGATATTTATATGCACATAATATATATACTATCACATACCATATATATATAATTAAAAAAATTTCTTTACCGTGTACAAAAATCCGTAGCACTAGCCTATATATTCCCGAACTGACTCTAATTTATTTAATTGGCCCATTAATTAATTTATTACCTCCCCGAGTTTATGGTCTGGCTCTAATTTAATTAATTTATACACTAATTAATTTATTACCTTCCCGACTTTATGGTCCGACTCTAATTTAATTAATTTATCCATTAATTAATTTATTACCATTGGTGTCACTCAACCAATATACCCAGACTCACTCAATTGGCCTATACATTAATATTTGCCGAGTTTATATTCCGACTCCAAATTAATCGATTTATACATTAATTAATTTAATAATGTAGTGTCACTCAACTACTATTCACGAACACACTCACATGGCCCGAAATTAAATACTTATGAATTTTATCTCACCAAATTCTTTTCGTAAGATTCACACCCTTACTTAACTTTTAAATTTCTTTAACACCATCTTCCCAAAGTCCTAGGTATTAAGTTGTGTTTAATTTTGGATAATTAATCCACCTTAAAAGTCTATGAAAGGAATTTAGGCTAAATAATTAAAATCAGGATTATTGTCGAAATCCCTGATTAGTCGATCGATCGACTCCCTGGGTCGATCGATCGATCGACCAGATCCTCTGCTACCCTAGCTTCATGTTTCGGCCATTGTTAAACCCTCAAGCTTTTAAACCCTCTTTCAAACATTCACCCAACTACCAATAACATTATAACTAGTAAATTTAGGTTCTAATACTCCTAGATATCTTCAAATCATATACGAATTTACATCTCAATTCATGTTTCTCGATTTGGTTTTTTCCCCGGGTTTTATCCCACCGATATCCATTGATCAACCAGATTCAAAATTTGTCATCAATACTTACCAATTCTCACCATAAAATCTGATTCCAACAGTCCCATATCATAACCTAACATCAATTGAGTAATTAATCTACACGCATTACTCTAATTCGAAAAAACCCATTTTAATTGTCAACACACACCCAAAAATGGATATTTGATACACCCATTATGATATGAATTGATTATCACTAAATTTTAAATCGCAGCAAGTTAACCACTCACCCTTTTGGGTTCGTAGAGTCTGATCCGTTGAGGTAGAGGAAGGTTTGATGAAGAACACCCAAATCTTGCCCTGGATTTGTCTTTAAAAGCTCCCCAAACTTCTCTCAATTGGCTTCCTCTATTTCTCTCTGAAAGCCCTAGGTTTGGAATATGATTTATATCGTTCAATACCCTAAGGCCTAGTTTCATTGCACTAAATCACGTTTTTAACCTAATGGACCAAGTCCAAATGACCCAAACACTCCCGTGTGGCCCCGATTATTTCTAAAAATGTTTTGAGACCCAATTACTACCCCCGATCACTCTTTTTTGACTATCTCGACCTATGTGGACACAACCGTGTACTCAGAATTGTCATTCGAATTAATTTAGAAAAGTTCTTATCCCACGCCTAAATTAGTCTATTCCCGACTCCCGTTGAGATAAATAAATGCCAAGTCACTTGTCGCGCCCCGACCTAATTAACTTAAAATCATCCTTTTAATTTATAGATAAATTTCCTTAAACAATACTTTACTTTAATTATATCTGAAAATATCACAGTATATTTTTTTTTCAAAAACATGATCGGATGAAAACATAACTACCTTAACATGTCATTTACAAGTAATAAACAACTTTACATACAAAAGTTCTTTAGTTTAACATTTACCCCAAAAGCTTTTTAATATTCAACCCATATTATATATCCGTAACTCCCCCATTTTATGGTCCTATCTTGGCAGTGAATTCCAAACAATAGACATACCTGAAACATAACATTATAGGAGTGTAAGCGACACAAGCTTAGTGAATGACCATATTCCACACATACACAACATATACATAACCAATTTGAATAATAATTTTTATTTTCTAATGTCATAACCCAACAGGAATTGTGTAACTCTCACAAGCCTGGACCCGCCAGTCCAATTAACTCTCAATTATTGGGGATACTGTGACACCCCACCTAATTAAATACCGGGTGATCAGTCCTTTATTACATTATAATCAAGGTGAACGTTCGGTTCATTCTTAGCATCACTGTCGTAAAAATAACTTTTCCAATTTAAGCACCCTAAATAATTAAGCTAAGTGTCAAAACCATTTTAAACATTACTTTCCAAATTTTATTCTATAAACCAACATTTAAAACTTTACATAATTCATAGTTAAAGAATCACACAACAACTATCCTGGAACATATAATCCAAATAATTAAACATTCAACTAATTGATTCCAACATTTAAGACTTAAAGGAAAAATATCCTGACAATAATAAATCCCATAGTATAAATACTGGAAATAAACGAATCACAATATCTAATAAAATAACTGAATAATGAAAAAGGGCGTCACAAGCCCAACTGGATAAAATAATGCTAGGAGTGGAATAAAAAAATTAGGTCGTCTAAGCAAGAGGCCTGCAACTCCCACCTAAGCTGCAACGCATTCCTTCCAAAGGATCCGATGCAAGACGCCCCTGTGGCTGGGCACCTGTAATATATACATATATACAAGAGAAAAAAGAAAATGGAAACGGGTCAGAGACCGATTGTAGAAACAATTTAAAATTAGTTTAGCAAGTATTTAAAATATTTACTGACTAATGCAACAACGTATAAGTGCGGCACTCCCTTGAGAAATTCTCACCTCTCTTCTAATGTGCACGCCTATCTCACTAACCTCCCAACGGTTTAACTTATCTTATCTTAGGTTGCTCGTAAGATTTTCAACGGACAAAGTCAATTGTTTAAGAGATTAATTTTATTTAACAACAATGTTCTCATTTAAACCTTATTTGATAATAAAGTTTCTCAGTAATATATTATACTTTTTAAATACTCATTTCCAAGTTGAAATAATTATTCATTTCTTACTTACCATAGTCACAGTAGGTAGTTCCCAAACTCCAGATTTAAATATATATATATATATTAAAAACTCATATAATAGATATATTCTAATAGCACCCCACATAACAATTATGGTGCGGGCATACTCTGCTATCCAGTCCCCGTATCACTCGTACTAAGGGAAATACAAGTTCGGAATCACTCTCGAACTATATTGACACAAAACACATACAATATTGAGGCGAATCATAGTTCTAAGTCTCTAAGAGGTCAGTGCATGCCCTCACGTCTCTTAGGACCGTCTGACTATCGATCTGATAGCCTGTACCAAAGGATTTCTATCTTCTAGGGTACGAGTCAATATCCCCCATAAAGGTCCCATCGAGATAAAACTGTCCCAGCGCGGTAACCTCAGGGATAGCAAGTAACGTGGGCATGATTTTTACACGTTTATAGTATATGCATAAACACAGTCATATAAATATACTACTATTACAATATCAAATTTAGGTACACTCTCACGACCCATAATTATGATATTTATCCTTATTACTCATTATTTAGTTATCACTATAACGGTTCGTCTCTTATTTTAATTTGTGGGATTATTCCAAATTACTACGTAACACTTGTATATTCTTATCTTCCCAAGTGAAATTTCAGTAGGTACTTATTCATTTTACAACATAACTTCTTTACGAGTCTCCCCCTTTAACACGTATTTCCATTGCCCCTTATACGTAAAACACCCCTGTGAAATGTTAATTTCGCCTTTCGTCAACGGTTCCATATATTTCTAAAGTCCTACTGGTCTTCTTGATGTCCCAAAATATTCTAACATTAATATCCAAGAATGTCTAATCATTTAAGTTGGAATGAACTATTTAAAAGGGAATATAAGTTATACAGGAGGGGTCGATCGATCGATGGCAGGTGTTCGATCGATCGAACCATCAATCTATCGATGCTCTATGGTCGATCGATCGATGAAGCAGGTATGGAGAAAACTGCAGAATACCAGTTACGGGAATTATCATCCAAATCTAAGTTTTTAACTCCCAAACTCCCAAAAATTTATACCACAAACATTCTAAACCCAAATGAACAATATTCTACGTAAGGCATGCGAGTTTTCATCAAGAATCATGGATTAAAAGGGCCAAAATTTATACAATTCTCATGAACCCTAAAAATTTCTTTAACTTAATTCTTCTCATTATTTTTCCGGAATATCTACTTCTAATCCAACGTAAATTCATGGTTCAACCTCTACATGTGAAGGGGATTTTCAGAATAATGTTTATATCTCTACAACATGCGATTTCTAATCTCCAACATGGGTTTTCTTTCATAAAAACTCATCCTAATAAACCCTTAACTAATATGAATGAAGCATTAACTAAATTAAGCAAGATAAATACTTGCCTCGGGATTTTTGTTTCTGATTTTTCAATGAAATTAGTGTGGTGGTGATCCTCGTTATGCGATCTATCGTTTGGCGGCGACGGCGGTGCAAACGGAGGAGTTCTTGGCCTAGAACTCCTTGGTAAGCTTTTCCTTTCCCTCTCCAATGGCCATCTCTTGTTTTTAGTTGTATTTACCCTAGAAGACAACCCTAAGCATCTGATATAACCTTAGAATTTTCGTGGGCTTTCAAGCCCAAAAATGTAAAATGTCCAAAACGCCCTCCCGGGGTGTTAATTAGGCCTAAAAACGTCCCGAGACCCAAACTAAACCCCCAGGTACATTATTTTGACTATCTCGACCCTTTCGAACACTTTGGCGCACTCAAAATGACCATACGGGTGATTTCTAATTTATTCATTTTTATTAATCAACATTTAGTCCCGACACGACACGGGCGCGTCCCGACTTAAATTTCCAAAATTGTCATTTTATTCATTCGTGACATTTAATAGAACCAATATTATATATTACTTTGCTCATTTGTAATATTCAACAAGTTTCCAATGATTACTAACTCTCGTCATGTTAGTAATTATAAAAATAATTAATTTTCAGATTTATATTAAATTAATAACTCACATTAAATTTAATAAATCCCCAATTTTAAGAGCCATAAAAATACGGGGTATTACAGATACCACATCCCAGAATTAGGCCCGATTACAACACACCTTTAAGTAGGATTAACGGGGTCTCCCCATCCTGTAGGACCCACCACAGTCCTTAACATTGGATAGAGTCCCACCTCAGTCTATAACAATAAATAATATCATTTAACATTTTTAATCATACGCATATGTTTCATAACACTACATCACTCCATAAGCATCACCACAAATGTATTTAACTACACAATTCCATATGAAAATATATACACATATATTTCATACGACAGGTCACTCACCTTGAATTTGGTACTAAGATTAATACCAAAACTATTTCCTTGGTATGGTAGTGTTAGCATCTTCCCCACCTAACAATTCAACATCATTAGTATTTGAATACACCAAATCACATTAAACTCAATAACACATCACATCAGTTGGTTAATCTAATAAAACTGAAAATTTATTGAATATGATACTTCACATTTCTATAACACCTTATTCATTAGGATTCTAACACAATTTACGGAATTAAATTACAAATTCTCTAAACAAAGTTATGCCCATTTTATTATAACCTTTTCCAAATCATTTCTAGAGAACAATAACAACAAAACTTCAACTTCAACACAACCCCCAAGCCAAATCAGAAGGTGTTTTATTCTCCCCTTCAAGTATGTCATACTCATGTATGTCCTCTAATGTTTCCAATTGGAATTTCTTGATTTCAACAAGTATTCAATGATTTATACCACTTTTAACACATCTAGGTCTGAGTAGACCATCAAAGCATAACTTAACATTTTTCAAGAATATATAACTTCCAACTAGGTTATAAATCTTGGGAACATATATTAAACATATTGAATAATATAAAATTAAAGTTGCATAATTTTTAGAGTTCATTTGCTAAGTCAAGCAAAACGTAGAACACCTGGTGTACGCACTTACACCTTTGGGGCAGATTTCATACCCAAACTTCAAACTATCACCCAAGATTCATTTCTTGGTATTTTAGCATAATTTTAGTATATGACATGTATATATAACTTTAGTTTCATATCCAACTAGAATCAATCGATTCCATTGAGTATTCACAAAGATACACCAATTTGATTAACATGATGATTACACCCTTAGTTGTATGAATTCAACATACTTCATATATACAACCTACACATACCCACCTACATGTAACAACACGTGTTATCTCATAACCAAGTAGGATCTTTAATATCATATAAAACAACCTATGTCATGTAAAGAATTAAATTTACAAGTTAAATCTTACCTAAGCACCTTTGGATACATAAGCTTGTTTATCTCTCGATAATCTTCCTTAATCCTTCACTAATTCATCCTAACCTCTCTTTCTTGCATATAACTCTCAAACCCACTTGAAATTCTTATGAAAATTAAGAATAAGGGAGAGTTTTAAGGTCTTTAAGTTGGCATAAGGAACCTCCCCTTGGTCCAATCAAAACAAGCCACATGTTCTACTAATAAGACAAATTACGATGTAATGAATAGACATATTTGCCCTTGTTTCGTAATTTCAGCATAACTCCTTACTTGGACCTCTGTTTTACACAGAGTTTGTTGTGTTACAAACTTAATTCATATATATACAACTTTCATATTTTTTGTTTTCCCAAAATCATAAAATTTGTACACCTAATTTGGGCTCTAAAAGGAAAGTAGCAATTTACTTAAAATCTCATAACTTTCACAATTGGTGACTAAACATCGCCAATTTCACACTAACACCCTAATTTACTTTTATAAACATAATGATGCATTAGAAACATATTTTCATGATGCATTTTACGACATAACTAATCATCTCTCCTAAACATGTTATCCCCGATCATATGCTCAAATAGCATCTATTGTAAACAACATATATATCACATGCGTATGCATCCCCCGAATGTGATAATTAAAATGTTTAACACCCCTCACAAAATTTATAAATCATAACTTATCTTAATAATATCATTAACATTCTTAATCGCATTTTAGGGCCTCACAATTCTACCCCTCTTATAAAAATTTTGTCCTCGAAATTTAACGGATAAGAACTTACCAAACAGATGAGCATATTATACCTTCATGTTATTCTCTCTTTACCAGGTGGCATACTCCACATTTTGACTTTTCCACGTTACTTTAACTAACATAATAGTTTTATTACATAACACCTACTCTCTTTTTTTTAAATTAGCGTTTGGTTCCTCCACGTAGGTCAAGTCATCTATAAGCACTATGGGTTGTGAAATAAACACAGGTGAAGGATCGGGAACATACTTAAGTAACATTGATACATGAAAACATCATGTATCCGAGATAATTCTTGTGGAAATGATAACTTATAATCCAAGGCTCCAACTCGTTTCACTATCTCATAAGGTCCAACATACCTAGGACTTAATTTTCCATTGTTCTCAAATCTCATAACCCCTCTCTAAGGAGAAACATGTACGAATACTTGATCAACTCCCTCGAGTTTCAGTTCCTTCCTTTTGATGTCTTCATAACCTTTTAGTCTACTTTGCACCACCTTAAAGTGATTATGAATAAGATTTATCTTTTCAGTATTCTTCTGCACAATTTTGTTTTTTTAGTCCTAGTAGTTTTCGTTCTCCTACTTCAGTCAAACACACTAGAGTCATGCACTTTCTCCCATACAAAGATTCATAAGGAGCCATCTCAATACTCGAATAATGACTATTATTATAAGAAAACTCTACTAATGACAAGTGTTCATCCCAACTGTCCTTGAACTCTAATACACAAATTCGTAACATATCTTTGAGTATCTAGATCGTTCTTTCTAACTGCCCATTAGTTTAAGGATGAAAAGTTGTATTAAATTTAAATTTACTCCCCAGAGCTTGTTGTAAACAAGGCCAAAAGCGTGACGTAAAATTTAGGATTTCGATCAGAGATAATAGAAATGGGTGCACCGTGCAATCTAATTATCGCATCCACATATATTTTAGCATATCTATCCATGGAATAAGTAGCTTTAATAGGAAGAAAATATGTAGACTTAGTTAATCTAGCAACGATAACCCAAATAGAATCAAACCCTCGGGATGATATTGGTAAACTTATAACAAAATCGGTAGTAACATGCTCCTATTTCCACTTAGGAATATGTAAGGATTTTAGTAAAGCACTAGGCTTATGATGCTCCGCCTTTAATTGTTGGAAAACTAGACATCTAGCAACAAAGTCTGCAATATCTTGTTTTATTCCCGACCACCAATAACATTGTTTCAAATTTCTATAAAGTTTTGTGCTTCCTGGATACATAGCTGACCAAGCGTAAATTCTTCTGAATTTAGCCCCTTAAATTAGTGATTTTAATATCTCGAACAAGGTAATTGAATCATTTTTAGTCCATATCACTCTATTATCTGTTTCTAACAATATTCCCTAGTTTTTGTGATTGTGATAAAGTTTTCAGGAATGAAATGCAAGAAAGGAAAAGAAGAAAATCAGAAGAAAAGTCAAAGGGCAAAAGAGTAAAGTTCCACTCAAAAATCGAAGGTGACACCAAAAGTGAAGTTGAAGAGCATGAGTTCACAAGAGCATAGGAAGAAACGACACCCAAATGGGAGCTCTAAATCAGAAGATATGGCCAGTCAAAGTTGCAAGGAAAAAGTCAAAGTTGAAGAAAATCGGACCGATCCGATGGAATCCGGACCGATCCGAAATGATCCAAGTCCAGTAGACCCCGGATGGATAGCAAACCGATGGAGAAGAAAATAGGACCGATCCGACTAGAACCGGACCGATCCGGTAGAAATAAAAGAACCGATCCGGTGGATATCGGACCAATCCGAGTGTAATCCGAACCGGTCCGGTCATGTGAAATCCTGGCATTAATTATGCAGATTTTTGGCGTGCTGGATGGTGAAACTTGTGCTACAAGCACATTGAGCTGTCAATTTCGATTCTTTGTGCTATAAAAACCAATGCCCTACATCATTTGAGAGGCTAGCTAGGGAGTTGCTAGAGAGTGGCTAGGGTTTGTTAGGTTGAGAGTTCTAGAAAGAATTAGAGGTTGAATTTTAGGGTTATACTTTGAGAGAAAATTATCTATTTCTGCAAGAGTTTTCCTGAACCTCAGTTTGTAAGAAATTCTGAATTCCAATTAGTTTCTTGTCGCTGAATTCAAGTAATCTCATTCCATTCTCTAGTTTTATTATTTGCAAATTATTTACAATGTCTTGTGGATCCATAATTTCATATGCGAATTTATTCTTGAAGCAAATCATGAGTAGCTAAATTCCTAAGGGTTGGGGTACATGAACTCAATCCAAGGCAAATTATTTATGTAGAAAATAGAGGTTAAATTAAAATATTGATTGAATCGTGAAAGAAAATCATACAAACATTGTCAATCTTTTAATTCCTCTTGCCCTAGGTACTTGAGATGTTTAAGAACGCTTTGCGAGTATAATTTTCCATTCACCGCTTTGTATTTGACTTTGATTTCGTATGGTGCGGGCTTGAACCTCATATACGTAATGCTTAGAATTTATAAAGACCGGATCCAGTCAATAATTTTAATTTACAAGTCTAGTATTCTATAAGGTAATTTGTTAAGGATTGAGGGATTGTACCCTACCCTATTTTCTCCCATTTGTCAGATCTAAATTCTTTTACAATTTTCAGTTTGTTTTCCTTAAGCAAATTTTTATTTCACTAGAAATTTCCCCAATCATTGATCATCTTTTTGTTTCTTTTAAGAAATCATTTCAAGATTTAATAATTTTTCTTGTTATTATTTGGCAATCTCGATCCCTGTGGATACGATCCCGATTTACCGGGTTACTACTTGAGCGACGAGCTTGCACTTGAGCCTAGAGTAAAATGCACTTTTGAGACAAAATCTTTGTCGCGTCAAGTTTTTGGCGCCGTTGCCGGGGATCCGAAATTGTTAAATTTTCAAGAAAGTTATTTTTATCTACAAGTGATTTCGAAAAAAAATAATTAAAAAAAAAATTCTCATCTTTTTGTGTGTTTATATGAAGAATTCATCTCCCACCCAAGTTCACGAAAATCCTATTGCCGAAGCAAGTTCTGAAAATTCTGAGTCTATTCCTTTTTGGGTTCCACCTCCTTCGCCTAATAATTCCATCACAAGTCGTTCATTGAGTCAAACACTGAGTGAGAATTCTGAACCTTTCGGTAGCGATATGTCGGATCATGGTAGTGTCGGTGTTGGTGCTGGAGAGGAGGATATACATTACCTCCCCATGAAAGATTTGTTATTTCCGGAGCGAATTGTTACCCCTGGTTGCATTCTACTCCCGTATAATGCCGGTCAGTTCCACTTTCGGAATGGTATGGTCCAAATTCTTCCTACATTTCATGGGATGGATTCTGAAAAATCATATCTCCATATTCGAGAATTCGAAGATACATGTGAGACCTTTGGTGACCAAACTTGTCCACAAGATGTAATCCGGTTGAAGCTCTTCCCTTTTTCCTTAAAGGATAAAGATAAAACTTGGTTATGGTCCCTACCCCCAAATTCTGTGTTATCCTGGAAAGATATGCAATCCAAGTTTATATCAAAATTTTTTCCACAACACAAAACCAATTCTGTTAAAGCCAAAATTCAATCTTTTCATCAAAATGAGAATGAGGCTTTTGATAAATGTTGGGAGAGATTTCAGGAGTTGGTTAGTGCATGCCCACATCACGGTTTTGAAAAGCATCATCTGATTTCATTTTTCCATCAAGGCCTTACTTTAGCATCTAAACAACTTGTTCAAAGCATGTGTGAAAGACCTTTTTGGGAGTTAAATTCGAGCGATGCCGAGGCTCATTTGAAATATGTGGCAAAGACTACCCAAGCATGGGATATTTCTGATCCCAATAGTCAAAATCGAAATCGACAAGTGTCCAACTTGCCTTCTGCGTCCTGTATTTATCACTTGGACAAGGACACTTTGTTGGACCGAAAATTTGGCCAATTGGAGAAGAATTTCAGAGATATGCTTGAAGTGCGATTGAGAGATGTGTCTGGACCCGTACAAGCCGGAAAGGAAAAAGTGTGTGCCATTTGCCATGCTGGTCATTCTACCAAAGGATGTCCCACTATTCCTTCATACAAGGCAATGTCCACTAAACAGGTTGAGGCACTATTCCTTCATACAAGGCAATGTCCACTAAACAGGTTGAGGCAATAGGGGGTTATCGAGGAAATTTTAATGCACAGCAAGGGAATGCATATAATCAATTGTGGAGGAATCCTGGGTTCAATTATGGACAACCCCAAGGTGGGATGGTTCCTAATTCACATATGACTCTACCACCACCTCCTTAATTTCAGCAAGTGGCTCCTCCAATGACAAATCCTATGCAGGTACCACCTCCTGGTCCGTATGTAGCTCCACCTAGGAGAACATTTGAAGATAATTTCAATCAATTCATCCAAGATCAAAAAGAGAGCAATGCTAAATATGATCGAATGTTCGCTGAAATGCATACTAACATCTCTAGGTTGCAGTCTGCAGTGAATACTCAAGAGAAGGGCAAACTTCCAGCCCAATGCCAAAGACCTCCTTTTCAAGGTCAACCCACGGTTGGATCTACATCATCGGATTTGCAAGAACAATGTCAAGCTGTTACTACTCTTCGTAGTGGCCGCATAATTGATCTATCACCAAAACTTCCAAAGGTGAAAGATGATGGAGTTGAACCCGAAAGTTCTAAGGAATCTGAAACTCCCGAGTATGCAGACTCTCCCTTAGAAAAGGAATTGAAAGATGAGGAAGTTGAACCTGAAATTGAAGTCAAGTTGCCTACTGTTGCTCCATTTCCTCAACGCTTAGAGCCACCCAACAAAGGGGCTTCGCGTACCGAGGTGATGGATGTGTTGAAGCAAGTAAAACTAAACTTGCCATTTCTTGATGCTATTCAACAAATTCCAGCATATGCTAAGGTTATCAAAGATCTTTTGACTGTCAAACGACGGCTTAAGGTGAAGAAGAATGTTTTCTTGGCACAAAATGTGAGCTCGGTCCTTCTCGATGATCTTCCACCAAAATTCAAGGATCCAGGTGCGCCTACAATTTCGTGCGTCATAGGAGAAAAAAGAGTGGAAAAAGCATTGCTTGATTTAGGTGCGAGTGTAAACATCCTTCCATACTCCATCTATAAGCAGCTTGATTTAGGTGATTTAAAACCTACCCGAATCACTCTACAGTTAGCTGATCGAACAGTGAAAGTGCCTCGTGGGGTTGTAGAAGACGTGATAGTTCAAGTGGACACGTTCTACTTTCCTGTTGATTTTATCATTTAGGACACTGAGCCAGTTCCCCATACGAGAAATCATGTTCCAATAATCTTGGGCCGTCCATTCTTAGCTACTGCTAATGCTTTGATCAATACACGGAATGGCCAAATGCAACTCACTTTTGGAAACATGACTCTCGAGACCAATATTTTCAATGTCGCTAACCAAATGGGTAATGAGGATGAGATTCTTGAGGTTGATCTTATTGAAGAAGTGGTGGATGAGAACATTGAGAAAATTATAGGAGGAGATGCATTGGAAGTGTGTTTAGTGCAAAGTGGTGAGAAAAAGAGTTCTTATACTGAATTTGAGTATGAGGTGGAGGAGTTGGAAACTTGGTTACAAGAGGAAGAGAGTTTTGAGAATTTAAGAGATGTTGACTGGATTTCTAGGTATGAAGAATTGCCTCCGAGGGAGACACCAATGATTCCCTCTGAAAATAGATTTCTTAGTCTTGAGTTGAAGAAACTACCCTCCCATGTCAAATATGCCTTTCTAGGAGATAATGATACATTTCCTGTTGTTGTGTCTTCCCGTCTAGAAAAAGGGCAAGAGGGTATGTTGTTGGATGTGTTGCGAAAGCATAGAAGTGCTTTTGGTTGGACTATAGCAGATTTGAAGGGTATAAGTCCATTGATTTGTACCCATAAAATCCATCTTGAGGAAGAAGTGAAGCCCTCGCGTGAGATGCAAATGCGATTAAACCCAACCATGAAAGATGTAGTAAGAGCGGAAATCATCAAATTGCTAGATGCTGGAATTATCTATCCCATTTCGGATAGTAAATGGGTGAGACCAATTCAAGTCGTTCCAAAAAAATCAGGAATGACCGTGGTTGAAAATGCTAAGGGAGAATTAATACCTCAACGCACCACCACCGGGTGGCGTGTTCGCATTGACTACCGAAAGCTCAATGCCGGAACTCGAAAAGATCATTTTCCCTTACCATTCATCGATCAAGTGATTGAACGAGTGGCGGGCCATCCTTACTATTGTTTCCTAGATGGGTATTCCGGATATAATCAGATTGAAGTGGATGTACTTGATCAAGAAAAGATGACTTTTACATGTTCGTTTGGTATGTTTGCCTATAAATGTATGCCATTTGGGTTATGTAATGCGCCAGCAACTTTTCAAAGGTGCATGTTAAGTCTCTTTAGCGACATGATTGAAAAAGGTCTTGAGGTATTCATGGACGATTTCAGCGTTTTCGGTCCATCTTTTGACCAATGTTTAGCTAATCTTGAAAGAGTTCTATTCCGATGTGTGGAAAAAGACTTAGTCCTCAATTGGGAAAAATGTCATTTTATGGTTACCGAGGGCGTAGTTTTAGGTCACATAGTCTCATCTAGAGGAATTGAAGTTGATCGAGCAAAATTGAAGTAATAGCTGAGTTACCCCCGCCAAAATCACTTAAAGATGTGAGGTCCTTTCTAGGCCATGCTGGATTTTAGAGGAGGTTTATCAAAGACTTTAGCGCCATCGCTAGACCTTTGAGTAATCTCCTTATGAAAGACACTCCATTTGAGTGGAATAAAGCATGTCAAGAAGCTTTTGATAAACTTAAAAGCATGCTTATTTCCGCACCTATCATGCAAGCTCCGGATTGGTCACTACCATTTGAGCTTATGTGTGATGCAAGTGATTACGCGATTGGGGCTGTTCTTGGACAGAGGAAAGACAAGAAAGCTCATGTTATTTACTATGCTAGCAGAACATTATCTGGCCCTCAGCTTAACTACTCTACTACAGAGAAAGAGTTACTAGCAGTCGTTTTTGCTCTCGATAAATTTCGCTCTTACATTGTTGGGTTGCCTATCATTTGCTTCACTGATCATTCGGCACTTAAATATCTCTTGAGCAAAAAAGATGCCAAACCCCATTTAATCAGGTGGATCCTACTCTTACAAGATTTTAATCTCTCGATTAAAGATAAGAAAGGAGTAGAAAATGTCGTCGCTGACCATTTGTCACGCCTCTCGTCCGACGTGCCTATTGATCCCATTCCCATAGACGAGTATTTTTCGGATGAAAATTTATGTGCTACTTCTTCTCTCCCTTGGTTTGCGGATATCGTCAATTACCTTGTCACTGGAATTATTCCATTTAATTGGAATCCGCAAGAGAGGAAAAAGTTCATTACATGGCCACGCATGTTCTTTTATGATGATCCATATTTGTTTAAGTATTGTGCTGATCAAATCATCCGGAGATGTGTACCCGATGAACAAATCCAAGGGGTAATTCGATTCTGTCATACGGAAGCATGTGGAGGTCATTTTTCTAAAAATAAAACTGCTAAGAAAATCCTTCAAAGTGGTCTTTATTGGCCCACAATCTTCTGGGATGTGAATGCTTTTTGTAAATCATGCGATAGATGCCAAAGAATGGGAGCTATTACTCGCCATGACATGATGCCATTAACCCCAATTCTAGTATTGGAGTTGTTTGATTGTTGGGGTATTGATTTCATGGGCCCATTTCCACCTTCTTTTGGTTTTCAATACATCCTCGTCGCCGTAGATTACGTCTCAAAATGGGTCGAGGCGATAGCTACAAGGACGAATGACAACAAAGTGGTGATAAAATTCATTCAAGAAAATATACTTTCTCGTTTTGGTATGCCTAAGGCCATAATCAGTGATAATGGAACTCATTTTTGCAATAGGCCTATGGAGAAACTAATGCGGAAGTATGGGATTGTCCATAAAGTTGGAACAACTTATCACCCTCAATCGAATGGCCAAGCCGAGCTCGCTAATCAGGAAATCAAAAACATTTTGGAAAAGACAGTCGATCCTAATAGGAAAGATTGGTCTCTCAGATTGAATGATGCACTCTGGGCTTATAGAACCGCATATAAGAATCCCCTTGGGATGTCCCCATTTCGATTTGTGTATGGAAAATCTTGTCATCTTCCGGTTGAGATCGAACACAAAGCGTATTGGGCTATCAAAAGGGTGAACTTCAATATGGATAAAGCCGGTGAAACAAGGAAACTTCAGTTGAATGAGTTGGAAGAAATACGCAATGATGTGTATGAAAGTGCTAAAATATCCAAGGACCGAATGAAACGAGCTCATGACGGAATCATTCGTAAGAAAGAGTTTCATTCGGGAAAAAATTTACTTCTCTATAACTCGAGGTTCCACTTGTTTCCCGAAAAATTGCGGTCAAGATGGTCAGGTCCATTCATTGTGAAAGAGGTATTTCCCCATGGAGCTGTTGAACTCATAGATGAGAAAGGGGGAAACACATTTAAAGTTAATGGGCATCGTCTCAAGCCCTATTTGGAAGCAATTGTCAAAGAAGCCGACACAATCTGGTTGTCGGACCCCATTTATGGGGATTGACTGAACAAAGAGAGGTGAGGTCGTCGCACCCCCGACATGTATGGGGTGATTGTTGTACATAGGAGTCGTAGGAATTAGGAGTCGTAGGATTGAGTCAGTCCCGGGGTTGAGAATCCGACGGGTGAGGGGTGTTTCGTTTTCGATGAGCATTGAGGATAGTTTGAAGTGTGAGCGGTTGAAAACACATGTTTGGAATGGAGAATAGGATCATTTATGGTGAACAGAAGAGAGAGGAAGAAATCAGAAAAATCAGCAGACCGGATCGGTCCGGTCTGATATTAAAAGAACCGATCCGGTCAGGCGGATCGGTCCGGATGATTTAAAGAACCGATCCGGTAAGGCGGATCGGTCCGTTTGTCTGCAGAAGTTCATTTCCCAAGGGTCATACCTCTTCAATCCACACCTTTTCACTTCCCCCAATCCATTCACTTCCTTCAAAAATTCGTCCCCCCTTTCCCACCCTTTCATTCCCTCCAATTTCCCACTCCCCTACTATAAATACACCCATCCCCCTACCCATTTTCTTCACACCTCCACCTACCTTCTCTAATCTATCTCCATTTCTGTTTCAATCATCCATCTCTATGGCTGCTCCCCAGAAATATACCTCCATTTAAGTCCTTCCCGACGGAAATGGAGAGTACCGTTCCTGCCGCGAAGCAAATTGATGTCGTAGGTTTTTAAGCCCTACTCGAAAAAATCATATCGAACATCAAGTGTCATGGGAACAAATGCCCAATTCTGTCACAGCCCTTTTCCTGTCACGGGGCTGGTGCCGTTTCTTCAACGAACCCTATGAGGCAGTTTGGGAGAATGAAGTACGTCAGTTCTACGGATCTCTTGTCCGGACCGCTGAATTTGAATCCCAAGCCTTTGTGGATTCCATCCCTATTCCATTCTCACTTGACCTTGTGGCACGGAAGCTCGAGTCTTATGGTGTGATCACTCCGGCCCAGTTTGACTATCTGAGACCCGATCCCGTTCTCACCAAAGAAATTTGTATCTCGAGGATCAAGCCCGGTGCGGTTTGGAATACCGAGACCTTTCCCGTCGTCCGCTTATCCGACAAGGCACGATTCACCTTTCATATCGTTTGTGCCAATATTTTGCAAACCTCCAATGATTCAGCGATGAGGCCGCGCCAAGCTAGTATGATGTATCATTTGTTCGACCCTGCGACAGTGATCAACTTAGCCTGGACATTTTACACCGATATCCTTTTTGTGGCCTATGACAAAAAGGGTCGCGCCCCTCTTCCTTATGGTCGCCTCATTACCTCCATGCTTCGGGATGCCGGGATAGTACCCCCTCGAGATCTTATCAACTTGCCTAAGCCTTTAGGACAATAATCCCGCACTCGTAGTGAAAGACAAATTCAGCTAGTCCGTGCAAGGCGCGGTGACGATTCAAGTGACGCGGAGTCCGATGAGGAGGACGTCGCTGATGAGGACGATGCGATGGCGGAAGGTGAGGAGGAAGAATATGATGAGACTACTGACTCGGATTATGTTCCAGTTGGTACGGGCTTGACTGAGCGCGTTCTCTCCCTTGAAACGCGTTTCGACGAGTATGTGTCCTCCTACGAGAGGGACATGAGTTTGGTCCTGCGTATGCAGGCCGACTGATACCGTCTTCAGTTGGGACCCGAGGCCCCTCTTCCTCCTTACTACTACAATCCTTATGATCCTGATGCTCCCAGTCCTTCCCATCCCCCACCCGCCCCTTAGGATGCCCCTCTCTCCTTTAGGATTTTTTATAGCTATGTTTGTTTTTTTTTCTTTTCTTTTTGCTTACACAGTGGTGTCACAGTTTGTTTGTAATCTAAAGTTTTCATATGATATTTGCTTGTTTTATTTATCGCACTCTTTATGTTGTCTTCTTTATCTCTCTTATCCATTTGATTGAGGACAATGCAAATCATTGAGTTAGGGGGGATAACAGGTGCGTATTCATAAAACTTCGCTTGTATTCATATGTATAAAAAAAATGAAAAGCCAAAAATATTTTTCTTCAAAATAAATAAAAATTGGAATTTAAATTTTTCAAAAATATCACCTTTATTCTATTTAAAGTCTCAAATTTTAAAATTCATAATGCACTAAGCCAAAATTGACCAAAGATGGAAATTGAAAGAAAATTGACGACTTAACGAATAAGTGTGGAGATTGATCAAACCCGGTGAGATTTCGAGCCTTTCAATTTTTATGAGTTTTTAAATCAATCCGAGTTTATGATTAACTCAAAGTTCTTTTCAGCGTTTTAATAAGTCGTTGATAATCTCAATCCTTTGTTTTGATCGGTCATGGGAAATGTGTGAATTGTTGTCTTGAAATTCGTGCTAAATATATCTTTAAACTTAATTAATCTCGAGATGCATATGGTAATGTGATTAGCAATTTGGACAATGAAGTAGGCCTTCGTTTGTTACCCAAAAATATTAGCCATAAAAAGTTCTGAAAAACAAAATTATCCCTTTGCAACCTACTTTGAGCCTAATAAAATATTTTCCTTTCGTTTCATAACCCGAAAAACCCAAATAGCCCGAAATTGTGAAAATCGAATATTCATCAAGTAAGTCCAAATTGTGCAATAAAAAGGGGCAAGAAAAAAAAATAATAAATAGATATGCTCAACAAAAATAGCAAGAAAAGAAAGAAAAAAAAAAGAAAAGAAAAATGAGCAAATGCCCGAAAAAGCACTAATGGACATCATAAGGACATTTTTCAATTCCGGATATTCCGTCTATTCCCAATTTTACCCTTTACACCTTTTTACCCGAAAAGTCCTAACTGAGTCCGAATGGCGAAATTGATTACCGCATGGAGAGCTAAGACACAAAAAGATAAAATGAGAGATTAAATGGTGTGAATTAGAGGTGATGTTCCCATTTCCTAATAACTGTATTCCGATGATGAGATCTAATCACCATAAATTTCCTTCTTTTCAATTTTGTATGAATGAATTTGTGTCCATTATATTTACTCTTTATATCATGCATACCGAGAGAAAATAACCACAATCCGAGTGATTCGTTTGTGAGAGCATTTCGTAAGAATTTGAATCAAAACGAATTTTCGGAAAGTAACGTAATGCTCAATAGGTGGAAATTTGAGGTTTAATTTTTGGCTTTACACACACACACTATGGTTTGAGACATTTGAATATGAATTTATGTTGATTATTTTTCGAAAAGTTTAAATTGTACAATTTTTAAATATTTTGATATTTATTTGAGTCAATAAAGAATTTTGTGGGTAAATTCACTGCAAACCCTCACGAGACAAAACTCGTCCTACTAGGGCAACCTAGAGGTTTAAAGGCTTGTTGAATATGCTAAATGCAATCGCTTGCCCGCGAAAAAGGTATTCTATCCCAATAAAGGAATTTTCAAGATTAGAATTTTGGGTTAGATTCAGTTACATTGCCCGGGACGTGCAAAGTCCTAAGTTATGGGGATTTGACCAAGCGTAAATTCTTCTGAATTTAGCCCCTTAAATTAGTGATTTTAATATCTCGAACAAGGTAATTGAATCATTTTTAGTCCATCTCACTCTATTATCTGTTTCTAACAATATTCCCTAGTTTTTGTGTAATTGTGATAAAGTTTGCAGGAATGAAATGCAAGAAAGGAAAAGAAGAAAATCAGAAGAAAAGTCAAAGGGCAAAAGAGTAAAGTTCCACTCAAAAATCGAAGGCGACACCAAAAGTGAAGTTGAAGAGCATGAGTTCACACGAGCATAGGAAGAAACGACACCCAAATCGGAGCTCTAAATCAGAAGATATGGCCAGTCAAAGTTGAAGAAAATCGGACCGATCCGATGGAATCCGGACCGATTCGAAATGATCCAAGTCTAGTAGACCCCAAATGGATAGCAAACCGATGGAGAAGAAAATAGGACCGATCCGACTAGGACCGGACCGATCCGGTGGATATCGGACGAATCCGAGTGTAATCCGGACAGGTCCGGTCATGTGAAATCCTGGCATTAATTATGCAGATTTTTGGCGTGCTGGATGGTGAAACTTGTGCTACAAGCACATTGAGCTGTGAATTTCGATTCTTTGTTCTATAAAAACCACTGCCCTACATCATTTGAGAGGCTAGCTAGGGAGTTGCTAGAGAGTGGCTAGGGTTTTCTAGGTTGAGAGTTCTAGAAAGAATTAGAGGTTGAATTTTAGGGTTATACTTTGAGAGAAAATTTTCTATTTCTGCAAGAGTTTTCCTGAACCTCAGTTTGTAAGAAATTCTAAATTCTAATTAGTTTCTTGTTGCTGAATTCAAGTAATCTCATTCCATTCTCTAGTTTTATTATTTGCAAATTATTTACAATGTCTTGTGGATCCATAATTTCATATGCGAATTTATTCTTGAAGCAAATCATGAGTAGCTAAATTCCCAAGGGTTGGGGTACATGAACTCAATCCAAGGCAAATTATTTATGTAGAAAATAGAGGTTAAATTAAAATATTGATTGAATCGTGAAAGAAAATCATACAAACATTGTCAATCTTTTAATCTCTCTTGCCCTAGGTACTTGAGATGTTTAAGAATGCTTTGCGAGTATAATTTTCCATTCACCGCTTTGTATTTGACTTTGATTTCGTATGGTGCGGGCTTGAACCTCATATACGTAATGCTTAGAATTTATAAAGACCGGATCCAGCCAATAATTTTAATTTACAAGTCTAGTATTCTATAAGGTAATTTGTTAAGGATTGAGGGATTGTACCCTACCCTATTTTCTCCCATTTGTCAGATCTAAATTCTTTTACAATTTTTAGTTTGTTTTCCTTAAGCAAATTTTTATTTCACTAGAAATTTCCCCAATCATTGATCATCTTTTTGTTTCTTTTAAGAAATCATTTCAAGATTTAATAAATTTTCTTGTTATTATTTGGCAATCTCGATCCCTGTGGATACGATCTCGATTTACCGGGTTACTACTTGAGCGACAGGCTTGCACTTGAGCCTAGAGTAAAACGCACTTTTGAGACAAAATCTTAGTCGCGTCAATAGCATATAAAGAATAATGGGCCTCCTTTAAAATCGTTCTCCTTAAATTAGGCACATTAGTTACACGCAAACGGTTATCATACATAACAATGTGATCATTACGAATAGAAAACTCATTTGCTTTACCCTTTCTCATATTGTCGTTAATTTTCTCCCATTTCTATATGTCCTGCTTTTAATGGTCGTATTCATTCTATTAACATAGGTCTATCATTTAAATGCACTAATATTCCGCAAGACTCATTTAACATTAACTTCTTCCTTATTAAATTTAACTCTCTCGGCAAGTTAACCCAAACATTGTAAATAAAAAAAAATATTTTGCCTAGAGATTTTCTACTCAAAGCATCGGTAACAACATTAGCCTTCCCCGGATGGTGATGTATTGTGTAGTCATAATATTTTATAAATTCCATCCATCTTCTTTTCAAGAAACACAATTTCCATCAGGAAAAATAACATGCCCCAAAAATACTACTTTGGTCTAGCCAAAATTCACATTTAGAAAATTTAGCATATAACTGCTTCTCTCGCAAGGTCTATAAAATAATACGCATGTGACATTCCGTTCCCTAATAAATTTAATTTCAGGTTCACTCGGTAACCGAAAGACTACCTCCCTTCTAAAGCAATCTAAACATACATGATATGAGGATAACCAATCCATACCCAATATCACATCAAGGCCATGCATATCGAAAGGTAATAAGTCAACCAACAACTCCTTTTCACTTATTCGCACCATACAATCCTTACACACCCTATCAATAAAAACAAATCTCCCACACTGGAGTAATAATAGCTAAACCAGAATTTATCAACTCATAAGCGTCTTTATCATTTATACATAACAATAATCGTCTAATGATTTATTATCAATGAAAGTCAATTACCAACTCATATATTATTCCATACCTTTATATACGTATGAAAAAAATTCCACACATAATAGATTACTGGTTGTATCCTCTTATATTAACAATGAGTGAACATTCTTAATAAACCAAACATCATTTTTTACGTTTATCACTTCATTCCCGTAGTCCATCCTTATCATCGAGTAACATTTCAAATAATAAATATTCTATTTCAAGACTAACTTTTTATAGTTCATATCTCCAATCTCCATTCAATACTTCAGATGCTAAACATCATATTACATTAGTAACTTATTACATGTCATCTTCTCATTTTCTGCTCAATACCAAATACATGTGTTCGACTTTGACTACTATTCGTATCATCTCTGAAGTTTTAGAGTATATTAAATATCGTTCTTATGATCCTTAATCTAAACATAGAGTCGCTACTTTCCATATATCGATAATGAAAAATCATACACCATATGTTTATTTTTAATCAACACTCCATATTCACTTCCATGTATGTTCTGTAGTCATGCACTATGAATTCAATATAACTTCTCACTATATTCCTTTTTCAGCATTGTTTGATTTTTCTTTAACTAAGCATACAATGACCTTAACAAGTCATTTATCCAACACAATAACATTACAATCATAATCGTACCCCAATGCTTTTAACATTATAATCTTATGCAACATCATTAATACACTAATCTTGCCCGTTTGGTAACATGGATGTTAAGCATAACATCACCACTTAAAACTTTAACCATACTTACTAACTCCATAATACTTCTCTAACTATTATATGTCTTATTTGTTTCAAATAACTTGTACATATACCTTAATGTATCATATTATAGTATCTCACATAACACATTCTCCTTACACATACTTCTTGGTAACTCCATATAATGTCAACCATATTCTTTATATGACACACTCTTAGTGATACAATGAGCCTATACTCCATCGGTTCTACTATCTTTATGTTAGGAAATTCCCCTCCTGCATGGGTGCCAATTTACTCGTTGCCAAACACATCACTTTCTTTCGAGAAATTACCCTCAATAATTCCTGACTATGCATGTCAGACTTCCACCTTTAACACCCGGTAACGTACCCCTCATTACATTCCTATCAAAAAACATAGCTTACTCAATTTCATTGATGGACCGTAACTCATTTCGGGTCCTAACAGTTTGTCATTTCCCCACCTTTTACCAGCCAAAGGTTCGATACCAATACTTTTCCCACAGGTTCTCCAAAAGTGTCATGCATATACTAAACCGTTACGAGGTATCACACGTAACTCTACCAGTGGTAATTGTTACTCCTAATTTACCCAAAATCTAGAATGCACATTCCTTGATTTTTCCTACTACCTAGTCCCTTGCCCTCTACCCATAGACTTATGGGTGACATGTCTAGAAAGATATGTAACCTTGTCCCTATCGCCTCCTGACATTTATTTCTAGAGGTGGGACAACAACGTGTTCTATTTCACTTCTCTTTAATTGAATAGATGAATATACTGCTCTATCATATAACCCATCCAAAATGATAATTAATCGTTTAGGTCAATCCATTCTGCAAATTCGATAGAAGGCCCTGACGTCTCCCCGACTTGGGATAGTTAAATTATGAATTATACTAATCCGTGGATAAATCTCATCCTTGGAATTATCAAAATTACAAAAATCCTGGTTGATACTCTCGGATCAATCTTTTCCATCCTTAAATGATGTACTCGGAGACATCTTAACTATGTCTCATATAACACAATTCCCCATGCTTAAAGGTTCACATCGCGTAAGTAGGAATTTACACCTCATCTATAGGTAAAACCATACTAGGCATATGACTAAGTGAGACTCTTCTCTACTTTCCCAATAATGGGGCTTATCCCTTACCTAAAGATATCTTGTTACATGTGCCTCCATCGCCTTTTCACTCTTCATGGTGGAGATCGTTCTCCTTAATACACAAATAGTTGAAATGTTTTCTTTCCCAAATGGATTATAGTTCACTATAATCTTCCACTTATTTCTAATTGCTTCACGATTATATAATCCACATGCTTATTTACACATTCCTTTATTTAAGACGATTCTGAAATCACACTAACCAGGGCACCAATATACCCTATATCTCGTGTGTATTTTCACAACATCACAGACGTCACATACGTAATATTTTTCTTTCAAGGTTATCCCTTCAGATCACACTATATCATCTAATTATTTTTTATTACTCCCCAAATCGCAATTAAATCTTCTCGATGTTGCCCCACCCATTAACTTATGGTGCAAAAAATTTCTTAGTGTTTCCTTCGCAGCACTACCTGGCTATACTGGCCTCATAGCGTAATAGCTTTCACCTCAAACTATAACTCCACACGTTAAAAAATAACCCTTTAAATTGATGTCCTAGCATCCAATAACGTCTCTCCACTATCGACATTTATTAGGGCTTATGTGTATGACATTTCATAACACATCCCAAAAGAACTTTCCCCAATGCATTAAACACTAGCATTGTCCTTCATTGATTTTCGTAGACCCAAGAAATAACCGTGACATCCAAAACTTTGTCTCTATTTTCATAGGTCAAATTTTCAAATCCCATGCTTCTAAAGGAGTTATATAATGCTGCACTGGCACTATTACTAAGTCCTCAGCGCTAAGTCACTAACGAGATAAATCTCTCCGCTCCATGGTCATTCTACCACGCCCTGAATCACATCAGTAAAAGTCCCTACGTGCCGAGATCCAATATAACTAGACGACTATACCCTCTGTAGTCTACTTCACCCTAAAATTTACAGCGATACCGACCCTCTTTTAGGTGGAATATCGGAAAAATATACATCCGGCCCTGGAATAGCGAGTACAATAGTCTTGCTGTATCAGCCCACCACCGCTTACCCATCATTAACTAATTCGTACCTAGGATAAAATGATGCTCGCATAGGACTCTCAAAATGAGTTAACCTCGTACCATATGTATCCTCTTAGTGTTCGTATCCACCCCCTTGCAGATGGTACTAAAGAGAGACCCACTACCCAACTGTAAACATATACAAACCATAGTAATACTAACAATACACTCACTAGACCCATCTCCCGCGTGAATATAGTGTTACATTAAAATTTATGTGATTCACCCGTATTACACATAATTTACTCCATTTACCCTAGGATAAAACTTATACTTTTCCTCGTCAATACTCTGATAGTTAGAATGGTTCCTGGACATAACACCCTCATTCAAACCGATTCAAAATTCTTATAAGTTTTGCCCTTGTCGGCCATCCCACTCCTGTACTTATTCTACTACGAATAGGGTCCGCACATGTGTTTCTACTCTTTACACATTAGACACCTATCCGTGTCATTCCCCTTTTATCTAAGCCCCACTAGCCATGTCAGAGTTATACTTCCCCCGAATAAGGAAATCTTAACTCGAATTGGCACCCATGTTGTTCCTTCGTCTTTGCTAGCCCTATAGGACTCGTTGTTGGCATTGATGACCTTGATTCAATCCACCATCACTCGGTAGAAATTCTATTGAACTTAATCATTAAAATGGATTCATTACTGGGTATTCCCACCTATGGTGTCTCACTAGCACCATTAAATCTAGTCTTTCCCTTTGGATGGATTCTCCAACACTCTTGACTCCCCTTTTTCATGGGAGTGTTAGGGTACTCTTATAACGTATGACTTCTGATGACATCGACACTAGTCATCCTGGCTGGACTTTCCATCCATTCCTGTATATTCTACCTATAAGTCGATTATCCACCCTTCGTCGGGTATAAAGTTTGCTAAACTAATCAATTTACCTCTCTTGATCGGCCTTTATCTTTCCCACTAGTGATAAGTTTCAAAATTCCATTCGCATCTTTGTCTAAATAGTAGATAGAAGGTCTCTCGATCAGACCGTACCCAAATTTTTGTTCCACTCCACACATATTTCTCTATGTGGGGTGACTGATTCTTGTCAATCAATGCTGCTCTTATGAGCAAAAACTTTTGCCCAAAATTTAATATTGGGTGTCGCTGCATTCCATCCTACACGATTGCATTTGGAGTCTCTATTTCCATTGGCTCGTCACACTTCCTCTCTTCCTTGAATCCCTATAATAGCTTTTCGAAAGAGTTCCTCTGACTCCCCCCTTTTTTGTCTACTTCGCGGGGTGAATCTGAAATACACCACCGTTATCTACTACTGTGTTTAGGATGCTACTATTCCTGAGAGATTATCTTATTCCCACCTCCCAGAACAACAATCATGGTGGACCTTATTACTATCACCATTTGAAAAATACTTCACGTCTTTTGTTGAACCTCTCCTCCTGCAAATCCTTCTCACGACCATCGTTGGTCATCCCATGTTGTTCGGTGTACGAAGCCCAACCGAACTTATATATGAATCACATAAACTATACTTAATATAAGGAGAAAGTAAATGTAGGTACGTAAAGGAATACAACAATCCTATCATAAGGCTCTACATGAAAGAATGCTACGCTGAAATATAAAAATCCATACAGATCCTAAGGGCACTAGAACCTGAACCTCTGATACCATTTGTGACACCCCACCCCATAGAATACCGGGTGATCAATCCTATATCAAATTAAATAGGAATCTCATATGGATCATTCTTACCATCACTGTCGAAAACTTTATTAAAACTTACTAACCACCTAGTATTAAAAAAGCTGGTGCCAAATTTTATCTTTATTAATCCAAGACAAACTAAGTGCGGAATTAAAATAAAACATCCAATGCTGATAGAATCAATTATCACATAGAATAATAAAAGTCTTGCCGAATAAACCACCGACTAGAACCAAAATCAAACCAAACTAACAAAGAGTAATAAATCCCATACAATCCGAAAAGGAACTAAATAAAACTGTGAGTGACGTGCTCGAGATAGACTGATATGAATCCTTACACTAGGAATAGAAAAAATAGATGCGTCTATCCAAATCCCGCAACATCCACATATGCTTCAACTGTGAATCCCTGGAATACAGTCAAACCTAGCGTCCCTGTGGTTGTAAACCTAAAAGGTTTTGAAAATATTTCATAGCAAGGGTTAAAACCCAAAATGTTTTGAAATATTTAGCAAGTGATTAAATTACAATAATTTGAAATGCATGAATGATCTTCATATTTAATCTAGTGCCGCACTCCCTTGAGGACAGACTCACCCCTCAACTAATGTGCACACCTAACACTTTCTTTATATCCCCCTAGTCATCTACCCCATAACTAGATAATTGATATAACTTCTTCAACCACCATATTCAAACCCGAGTATGCTTAAGATATGATTTATAAGTTTTTAATCACATTAAATTAGTTAATCATTTCTCCCTTTTTAAATCCATATAACATTCACACCAGTTATATAATTAATACAATTCACTTCATGTACTTATTTAGCCATTTATTACTATTTGTCCTAATATACACGTAAACCCATATTAAAACATTCACACATATGTTGAATATATATATATAATCCATCCTCTCGAGTAATATCTCACCGGGTGTATTCTCTATAGTCCTGTCAAGTGAGGCTACTCAGTCCCACCCAAAGTTCTGAGACAACTATGGTATGCCGAATCGAAACGTAAATAATAAACGTAATGGAGGCGGTCATATTCCCCCAAGTATGAGGACGTCATCTTAATGCCCCGCCTTTGAAATTGGACGCTATGACCTGGGGATATACTCGCCCTACTCCTCAAGCTAGGTATCCACCCACATCGCACAACCTCCATTGATAGCACTAGAGTATATAATTTAAATAAATATCTAGTCACTGATATTTATAATCACACAATATATATGTACTATCACACACCGTATATATATAGTTTAAATTCCGACTTTATCGTGTACAAAAATACATAGCACTAGCCTATATTTTCCCGAGTCTATGGTCCGACTCTAATTTAATTAATTTCCCCATAATTACTTTATTACCTCCCCGAGTCTATGGTACAACTTCCCGATTCTATGGTCTGACTCTAATTCAATTATTTTATCCATTAATTAATTTATTACCATTGGTGTCCTCAACCAATATACTCGGACTCGCTCACTTGGCCTGTATCTTAATATTTGTCGAGTTTATATTCTGACTCCAAATTAATTGATTTATACATCAATTAATTTAATAACGTAGTGTCACTCAAGTACTATGCTCGAACACACTCACACGGCTCGAATTATATACTTATGAATTTTGTCTCACCAAATTCTTTTCGTAAGATTCACACCCTTACTTAACATTTAAATTTCCTTCACACCATCTTCCCAAAGTCCTAACAATTAAGCTATGTTTAATTTTATCTATTTAATCCTTTGTAAAATTCTCCCAAAGGAACTTAGGATAAATAATTAAAATAAGGATTACCGCTGAAATCCCTGCTTAGTCGATCGATTGACTCCCTGGGTTGATCGATCAATCGACCAGATCCTCTTTTAACCTAGCTTCCTGTTTTGGCCATTGTTAAACCCTAAAGCTTTTAAACCCTCTTTCAAAAAATCACCCAACTAACAATAACATTATAACCAGTAAATCTAGGTTCTAATACTCCTAGATATATTCAAATCATATACAAATTTACATCTCAATTCATGTTTTCCGATTTGGGTTTTTCCCCGAGTTTTATCCCATCAATATCCATTCATCAACTAGATTCAAAATTTTTCATCAATACTTACCGATTCTCACCATACAATCTCATTCCAACCGTCCCATATCATAATCTAACATCAATTGAGTAATTAATCTACACACATTACTCTAATTCATAAAAACCCATTTTAATTGTCAACACACGCCCAAAAATGGATTTTTGATACACCCACTATGATATGAATTGATTATCACGAAATTTAAAATCACAGCAAGTTAACCACTTGCCCTTTTGGGTTCGTAGAGTCTGATCCATTGAGGTAGAGGAATGTTTGATCAAGAACACCCAAATACCACTCTTGATTTGTCTTCAAAAGCTCCCAAACTTGCTCTCAATTTGCTTCCTCTATTTCTCTCTCAAAGCCCTAGGTTTGGAGTATGATTTCTTCCGTTCAATACCCTAAGACCTAGTTTCATTATACTAAATCACGTTTTTAACCTAGTGAACTAAGCCCAAATGACTTGAACACTCCCGTACGGGCCCGATTATATCTAAAAATGTCCCAAGTCCCGATTACTACCTCGAGTACTCTTTTTCGACTATGTTGGCCTATGTGGACTCAACCGTGTACTCAGAATCGTCATTTGAATTAATTTATAAAAATCCTTATCTCAATCCTAAATTAGTCTATTCTCGACTTTTGGATGAGATAAATAAATGCCACGTCACTAATACACGTTATGACGTAAATAATTTATTACTATTCACTTAGTAATTCAATTTCATAAATATTAACCATTTACTCTCCGATTAATAAATATTAACAGAATTAATTCAATTAAATTACGACACACGAGTAATTTAAAATTTCCTCGAATTAATTAAATATTGAATGCACAGAAATACGGGGTGTTACAATTTTGTGTGATATTAGAAATGTTTATGTCATATGAAACTAATATAACATTGTATGCGAAGAATCTTCAAAAAATGGATTCAACACATAAATGTATTTTTGAGTTGTTGAATCCATCTTACATGCAAATCTCCCAAACATCTATGTGCTAAATCTTCCAAACATCTATGAAACTAATATTGTTAAGAAGATAGATGTATTGCAAATCTTCCACATTACAAGAGTTTAAGCAAATCTCCCAACAAACTAATATCTTCACAAAATGGATTAAACACATAGATGTATTGAAAATTAAACTGTTTAATTTGCTATTGTTATTAGTGCAAATTTAATTATGTTATTTGTATTGGATTTCATTGAATTTTTTGGGATAATTTCTTGGATATTATTTCAAGTGTATGTATTGAAAATTAAACTGTTGTAATTTGCTACTGCTATTAGTGCAAATTTAATTCCGTTATTTGTATTGGATTTCCTTTGAGAAGTTTTTGGGAGATTTTCTTAGATATTATTATAACACCCCGTATTTTTGAGAACTTAAATAATTATGTAATTAACTATTATTATGGGATTAATTAAATTAATATGCGAGAATTAATTGGTGATTAATCCAGATTTAAAAATAAATATTAAGTAGCATGGCAAGGGTTAATATTTATTAATGAGAATTATTGAATATTACCGAGTGAACAAGTAATATGGAATTCTTGAATCTGATAAATTGCAGAGAGTGAAATATACCACAGTTTGGTATATAAAGTCGGGACACGCGTGTGAGTCGTGTTGGGACTAATTGAATGGAATATAAACATAAATTATTTTAAAGTAACTCGTATGGTAATTTTGAGTGCGCCGCTAATTTCGAAAGGGTCGAGATAGTCAGAAAACACTACCCGGGTATTATATTTAGACTCCGGGAGATTTTAGGCCAAACCGGTACCCTATAGGGGTAATTTTGTAATTTTAATTTGTGGAGAAATTAAATGGACGAAAATTGGGAGTTAGTTTATCAGCCACGAGAGGTTCATTAGGGTGGAGATATTCAAAAGTAAGGAACGGCCACAGAGGGTGTGAGCGAGAACAAATTCCAAGAACGAAGGCCAAATTAGAACCACCTTGCACAACCACCACCACCATTGGGTAGATCGGAACAAGATGAACACATCCATACCAACAACATCAAGAGATCAAACGGTTGATTCGAGGCAAGTGTTTATTACTTGCGTGATTTAGTAATAATTTTGTTCATGATGAGAGTAGGTGATAACCCATTAATTTATGAGATTTAGTTTTGATGAAAACTTAATGATTTGATTCATATTGGGTCTGAGATTATAAGAGATTAAATTCCTTCATGTAGATAGGATATCATCCACGAATTTATAATAATTTTCATGAACAAATCTGAGTTATAGTAGTTCTTCAATTGAAATTGGAAGAACTAGGGTTTTAATGGTTTAATTTGGGGATTTGGTATTTAATTGATGTATTGTGAAGAATTAGTGATTCTAGGTTGTTATAAATCATCTAAATATGTTAGAACGTGAATTGGGTTTGTTGTTTGGGTGTTTGATAATAAACAGTAGAGGTTTTAGAGGTGTTAATGGTGTTAAAACGCTGAAATCTGGGTAAGAAGACGAAAACAGTGCATCTCGCGCGATGTTGCGCGTAGTCGTTCAAGTGAGATAGGGATGTCTCGCGAAGTTGATCGAGCGACACGTGGCATTCGTTCAAACGACGTTTCCATCTGGTTCGAGGGACAGGGTAAATTCTGGGAATTTTCTTATAATCCAGTTTTGGAAATTTCAGTTTATTGGAGTGAGAGGAACTGAAAGTTAATAAATTTAAAACGAGATAGGTTTACGAGAAAGTGTGTGAGATTTATACTTTAAATATTTCAATAAGAAGACTTACCTTAAAGATTACGATAGAGTTATGGTAATCTAATAATATTATACAATACGTAACAATGAGAATAAAATACGTATGGTAAGTATGCAACTAGGTTGGGAGAATACCTATAAATTTTAATAGGATGTGTGTATGCCTATTATTTGATATTTTTGTTAAAGTGCACTAATGGGCGATAACCCGGGGATTCAAGGTTATGTTGTTTAATGCACTAGAGGGTGATAACCCGGGGGTGTAAGGTTTTTATTTAGTGCACTAATGGGTGATAACCCGGGGGTGCAAAGATTTTGCATTAAGTGCACTAATAGGTGATAACCCGGGGCTGCAGGATCATTTTAATTATAACACTAATGGAAATTCAAACCGAGGGTGCAGGAATGGAATATATATATATATATATATATATATATAGGGATGTTGTGACTATGTATAGATATATATATATATGCATTTATGAGAAATTCTACTAAGAGAAACTAGTAGTTATGGCAACAATGACCTATGAAACAATCTTAATGAGATAAAGATTTAAATACTCTAAGAGTGAACATGAAAGGTAGTAAAATGTGATAGACTACTTATGAGGTAGTGTATGGGATATACGAAAATACTACGGTTGAATGAAGATAGTGTTACGTGACTTCGAACTAGTTAACTTGGGTAGAATTACTAGTACTAAATAGAAGATGAAATAAGAGTTCACAATAGAAGAGAGGTGAGAACTTCATGTGAGAGCACGAATCTAACATGCACATAATACTTGCTTTAAGTTAGGTTTAAATACTTGCTAAAATATATTTTTACACATCGGGCTCTGACACCCGTCTCTTGCATCTCTTTTATCTCTTTCTATATACATATGTATTATATCAGGTGCTCAGCCACAGGGACACCAGATTTAAAGACTTGGATTGCTTGGCATGCTATGGCTAATGTGGAAGCTTTAGGTCTTTGCATTAGACGCTCCTATCATTTCTCTCAGTTCATCTAGACTTTTCATTTAGGGCATGTGTCTCCCATTCCTTAGACATTTTATCAGAGATTGTATTTAATTTACTTTTTATACATTTTAGTTGGATTTAGTTTTACTATGGATCTGTAGTTTAAAGTTTTGAACTGGAATGTTTTATCCAGTCGTATTTATTTCAGTACGTGATCCATATTTATTATTTATTTTATTAAGTTGCATGGTGAATGGTTTATATTTAAATTCTTGGACTTTATAAATATGATTTTTTGTTACAATTTAAAAAGAAAAGAAAATATTTTGGCACTAGCCTAATTTATATTAGGTAATTAATAAAGTTAATGTTTTCGACAGTGATGCTAAGAACGAACCAACCGAGCATTCTGTTTAAAATTTTATAAAGGACTCATCACCTGATATTAAATTGGGCGGGGTGTCATAATTATTTCAAGTGAATGTATTGAAAATTAAACTGTTATAAAAAAATTAAATGTTTGAAAAAAAATCCCTCTTATATATAAGTTTTTTTATATTAAAAGATGTGAAACTAAAAAAAATGTTTTCTCAAATTTTTAATATATAAAAACATTAAAAATCATAAGTAAATAATTGTTTTTTTAATAAAGACTAGTATACATAAAAACTTTAAAAAATGATTTTTCAAATATAATGTACAAAATTTAATTTAATACACACACACACACACACACACACACACACACACACACACACATATATATATATATATATATATACACACTCACGCACGTGAAGAATATAATACATTAATATTAAAACAGACACTTTCTAAATTATTTTTATATATAAGCAATTTTTTTTATTTATAACATTTTATAAAATGTTTTTAATGAGATTTTTATTTTAAAGTCTTTTTTATTAAAAAAAACTGTTTAATAAATTTTTTTAACAAAAAAAAAATACTGAAAAAAATATTTAAACAGTTTATTTATAAAATGTTTAACAAAAACTATTTAAACGGTTTATATATAAAAGAGTTTTATATGAAAACTCTTTAAAATATTTTATATATAAAAAAAGTGTTTAAACAATTTCACATATAAAACGATTTTGTATATTTAAACTATTTACATATAAAAGAGTTTTTTATAAATAAACAATTTTTTTTCTAAAACTGTTTAAACAGTTTCTTTATTAAAAAGTCTTTTAAACAGTTTATATATAAAATAATTTATAAATAAAAAATTGCTTATATATAAAAAAACAGTTTATAAGGTGTTTATTTTAGTATTAATATATTTTATTGTGTGTGTGTGTGTGTGTGTATTAAAATAAATTTTACATATTATATTTTAAAAATGATTGTGTTAACATTTTTACATATAACAATTTTTATTAAAGAAAACGTTTTTCTTTTTATACATAAAAAAGTTAAAAAAAACTATTTTTTTAGTTTAAAAAAAATTATATAAAAACAACTTATATAAAAAAGGGATTTTTTATTCAAACATTTAGTTTTTTGGTCCATGCATATGTGTAGTTAGTTGGATGCATTAATAATAAAGATAGAGTTTTCTCTTAAATGTCACTTGGACTTCAACTACTGAGAGACATCAAAAGATGATATCTTTGAAGACATCAAAAAAAAAAATTCGGACTTCTAATATCTTAAGCTAGATTCTGATACATGTTTATGGTATGAGTAAATTTTTCGGACTTGTCCCTATATATGGTTGATTTTTTTAACAGTATAATAAATGCGATTGTAAAAGCTATATGTGATTACACTATTCTTTGCATGCTAATGTACTTTTTGACTATTATCAATTAATGATTGAGCTGATCTTTGTCCTTATATCTTATTTTATTCATCATAATAAAATAAAAAGTATCATACTTTGTCTCATTTAATACTTGCAATAATTAGAGGGCATGGCGTGGCTTTGAAAGTAGCAAAGATTTATATGAATATAATCCACTAAATTAATTATGACTACTTTTTTTAGTGAGATATTCTATCGAAGAACTATTATGTACATTTTTATCCTTTATCATTTTTCATTTCAGAAAATTATGTGTGATTTCTTTATCAACTAATTCAGCTAGCATATGTATGAAATTCTAGTAAAATATAAATCTAGACTTGTGAAATGAACATATTCAATAAGTAATAAAGTAAGTCCATTTACTTAAATCGAGAATCAGGAAGTTTATTTTCTTCTTCTTCAGCATCTATACCCTATAAGTTAGTAGAGTCTCCTCCAAGGTGTCTTTGAGGGTGAATCCTCCACCTCCGCTTTCTTTGCTAGAGGGTTACCCGGCCACCACCTTTGGTTCCACTGCTCCCCCCGTGGGAGTCACCGATGTTGCATAAACTTGTTACATCTATGTTTTATTACTTTAGAATATCAAGTTTCAAGCTCATGGGATTCATCCATGTCAGTTATGGAGCAGCTGAGTTGCACGTATCACCCACAGAGGGGCTATGACCTCTAGATCCTTCTTTTTCCATGGTAGTGAGGATACCTCCCCAACAGAGTCACTAAATGTAAGAGAGTTGTGGTACTAGGGTCTATGAGTATACTAAATCTGGTGATGTGTGACCCACTTCAATGGAAGTTGCCTTCAAGGTATTCAAAGCTTCAAGGGCAGCAAGAAGATGAAAAGTAACTTTTCTGGTAAAAAATGATTTTATTATGGATGTATGAGGGAGACAATAATTAGCTATGAACTTTTCAGTAACAATAAAGGAGAAATGGAATCACTTTGAAGTGATGATTCTGGGGAGTGAATAGACAAGAACTTCAAGTACCATCGACTAAGCAGGGAGATAATACTTTCTGGATCTATTTGTGCAGATTAACAACGATTGAACTATGTTATCTCCATTGACTTTGCCCAAGGTCTCTATTTATAGGTATATTATAGGGTTAATGTGGCATGTGCGCTCCAAAAGAATTTTTTTTAGACAATATCTGAGTTGTAATTTTTGTCCTATTTTAATATTTGTCATTTGTCCACTCTAACATATGCCATTTAGTACAACCCAAAGTCAAACCGCAAACATGTCGAGCTTAGTGCCAAAAAGTACAATTTGGTATTTATTTTCTCAAAAGGTGACTTGGTAAACAATCTTTCTAAAATCTTGTCAGTGGCCTTAAGGTCCACTCGCCAACGCTTATATTAAAGAATACTTTTTGAGGAGTGCTTTGGTTGCTCATGTATTTGACTAAGTGTAAAATGTCTAAGTCTGTGAGTGACCTCTTAGGTCCCTCCTATTAGTATTCTCTCTTTACTAAGGTACTGAAGTAGTTAGGCTTTAGCTTGCATAACAAGACTTGCCTCTTAACCTCCAAACCAAAACTCCCAAGGGATCCTAACTATACATCTGCTCTATCCGTGCTTACTTGACAAAGGCTTCTTGATAATCATTATTGTGCATAATAAATAACAAAGTGTTAGCAAATAGTTTAAATAAACTTATTTGTGACCTGGGCTTGGGGCTGCTCGCAGAGCACCCTCTTGCTGTCTTGGAGTTGTTCATAAAGAACCTTATTAGTCCCCTTGGGGTTGCTCAATTAGCATCCCCTCGTTAATTTGGGACCATTTAGTCGGCACCCCCTCGCTTTCTTGGATTTTTTCATAGAGAGCCTCCTAACTATTTTTAGGGTTTCTCACATGACACCCCCCACTGACTTGGGGTTGCTCATATGGCACCCCCTCACTGACTTGGGGTTGCTCGTATGGTACCCCCTCTCTAACGTGGGGTTTTTCGTATGCCATCCCTCCTTAACACGGGGTTTCTCGTATAACACCCCCTCGCTGACTTAGGGTTGCTCATATGGAACCTCCTCCTTGACTTGAGGTTATTCACATAGAAGCTCCTTGTTGCTTTGGGTTTTCTCGTTTGGCACCCCATCACTTGGCACCTCATTCTTGGGCACCCACTTATCTTGGCACCCACTTCACCTGACACCTCATTCCTTGGCACCACCTTTCTTTGCACCTCATTCTTTGGCACATACTTCTCTTGGCATATCCTTACTTAGAACACTCTTATTTCGCGCCTCCTCACTTGGCACCCCCTCACTTAGCACCCACTCCTGTCCAAATTTACTTTTAATATAAGGTTAGGATGGTACCCCCTCTACATTTTCCTATTCATGAGCATATAATATGAGTATTATTTTCACGAAAGCATCACATTATTTTATTAGCTCTAGATTCGCACGGGAGACGATTTTAGTGGATATAAGGCCTGATATTATTATGACCATAGATTCACCATTGAGTAGCAGGGCTTTCATTCGTTCCATCTATAGGGCGTGGGTGTGGACATTGGGAGGTTATGTTTGGAAGCAAATTTAATCATTTTGGAGATGTATGAGTATGATGTTGTATTGGGGATGGATTGGTCAGCAACGTGTAGATAGATTTTGGACTATTATAGTAGGACTATCGTGTTTTCTATTTGAGGGCATGATATGTTTCTTGTGTAGATGCCTCGTCTCGAGTGAGGGTCTATCACGCATTTAAATTATAGCGGGGAGGAGACTTCGGAGGGTATTCTCATCTCATTATATTCAATCCCTGTGGTTAGGACTTTACTAATGTATTTAGGGAGATACCGGGGTTACCGTTGAGCCGGGAGATTGACTTTATGATCGACTTGGTGTCAGCATGTCCACCCTATCGTATGTCTCCATTAGAGATGTGGTAATTGAGACATTAGATTTATCAGCTTTTAGGGTAAGGTTTTATTCGTAGGACTATTTCACCTTGGGGTGCTCTAGTGCTATTTGTGAAAAATAAATATGGGTTGTTGAGGTTGTGTATTGACTACCGAGAGTTAAATGAGGTCACACTTCGGAAAAATTATCCATTTTCACGTATCGATGACTTGTTCGATTATCTAAGAGGAGTAACCTACTTTTCGAAGATCGATTTGAGATCGGGGTACAATAAATTACATATCAGGGAGCAGGTTGTCCCCAATATCGCATTTTTTTACGAGATATAGGTCTTACGAGTTGAGGGTTATGTCGTTTGGATGAACCAATGCACCAATCATTTTCATAGATCTCATGACCCGAGTGTTCAAGAATTCCTTAATTTTTTTAGCATTGTGTTAATCGATGACATCCTGGTTTATTCTCGGACCAAGGGTTTATGTACAAAATTTCCAAATTGAGTCCACATATAGTTTTGACTTATTTTCGGAACAAAACATGTTTGAGTCATATGTAGATTTTTATTGTCCTATCCCACACTAACTATGACATGTCGAAGATTAATTGAAGACATTGCGGAAAATCTTCAAAGAATTAATTATGCCGAAGTTTAATTGGTGCATATTTCTCGTCTTCAAAGTTTAATTGCATTCCTAGATCACTTAGGTATGAATGCATAATGTTAATGAAACTCAGAATTTTATTTTATAAAAATAAGGATGTTATTTTTAAAAGAAAATGGTTTTAATATGTTTTAAAAGTTTTTTACTTGTTTACACTTCATTTAGAGTTGATAAGGACAAATTAGAGTTTGATTTGGTTTGGAGTCTAATCTGGGCACTGTCGTTCAAATGACATTCGATGTCGTTCGAACGAGATCTAATGTCGTTAGAATGAGGCAGTATCCCGCTCGAATGAGAAAAATGCCAACGCGTTAAAATATTTATAAATAGGTTGTTCCAGTTTTCTCAAAGTACGTGAAGTACGAAAAATAGTTTGCAATACAGAGAGTCTTCTGCACAAAATTTTCTAAGTGTTTTCACTATAAAACATCCTTAGAGTTTACAAAGATCTTAGTTATCATTATCATATGTTTATGTGATATTTCTTACACCAAATTGGGTTTGTTCAACACTTGAACATTACTGGTTTTGTGGTGGAGAAACGAAGAAGGTTACTTTCGTATTCAACATCGTAGACGACACAAGGCCGTATCGGTGGCCACCGAGGTATTCCTGGAGGTGATGGCTATGGACGAGCATCGTGGAAGAAGGTTACTTTCCACATGGGCACTGTGAAGATTGGTAAAAGATCAGAGGAGAGTCAAGTCTCATGGGTGAATTGATTCGTTGTATAAGACTACCGTCTGACTTTGTAAAACCTTTGTCATACTGATTCTCTGGCCTGGGCCATCTGAGGTTTTTCTCGTTTGTAGTTTTCCTCATACATCATTTTTGTGAGTACTGCTTTACTTTATTTAACTTTCTTTAATCAGTATTTGCATGCTTAGGATAAAACAAGATAAAATTTGGTTAAGTTAATTTATGTCACAATTGGGTGTGGTTTGATAAAATTGAAAAGTGTTTTTCAAAAAAGAAAATTGGTTTATATTCATCCTTAACTTAATTCCGCTCAAGAAAAAGATTTTATTTAAGTTAAATACAGGGACCTACAGAGGGAGAGCACGTAAAGAATTTGAAAATGGTTCTTCAGACTTTGTGAGATCATCATTCATATGCCAAGTTCGAGAAGTGTGGATTCTGGTTGCAGAAGGTATAGTTCTTAGGTCATATAGTCTCCGAGAGTGGGATTTAGGTGGATCAGAGTAAGATGTCAGCAGTGAAAGAGTGGTCCTAGCCCATAATACCTATGGAGGTTAATAGTTTTCTTGGGTTAATGGGTTTTTATCATCGATTTATCAGAGGGTTTTCGAAGATTGCGTGTCCCTTAACGAATTTAACACATAAGGATATACCTTTTATTTAGGATGATCACTATTTGTTAGCTTTTGATGAGCTAAAGGACAAGTTGACTTCAGTACCAATGCTCGCATTGTCTAGGGGAGTAGTGGAGTACTTTTTTTTATTGATGCATCCATATTAGGACTTGGGGGAGTTCTACAACAAAAGGAGCATGCTATAGCTTTTATATCTCGCAAGCTTAAGCATGATAAGAACTATCACATGCATGACTTGGAGTTAGCAACAGTTATTTTTGCCTTGAGGATTTGGAGACATTTTTATAAGAGAGAAGTTCCAATTTTTCATGGACCATAAGTCGTTGTAGTATCTTTTCATAGAGAAGGAGCTGAATATGAGGCAATATAGATGACTTGAATTCGTAAAGGATTACTAATTGAACATTTAATACCATCCAGTAAAGGCTAACATGGTGGGATATGCATTAAGCTATATGCATAAGGGAAGTTGATGGTAGTTTAGAAAGCGAAGTAGGATGAGCTTCGTCAATAGGAGGAGGTCATTAGAGGGATATGGAAGTGATGACCGTCACAACTGAAAGAATTTTGAGGGTTATGAAGGCACAAGAATGAGATCCTTCTTGGCAAGAGAAGGTGCGACACTTATTGGAAAAAGGAACAAATTCCTACTCTGTCAGTTCAGAGGGTGGATTACGCTTCAATGGGTGATTAATTGGTGTGCCAGTATTAGTGCACCACTTTTCAGATGGTAAAAATTGATCATCAAAGAGCGACCAGGGTTTTGCAGTCATTGGAGAATTCAATATGGAAATATGATAGCGATGGATTATATAATGAGGTTGTCAACATCACAAAGGGGTCATGATTCTAGAGTAGTATGCCTAACTCTTCATTGCAGAGATAGTGAGACTACATGGTGTGTCGCTTAACATTATTTCGTATTGGAAAAATATCTTTGTGTCCTATTTTTGGCAGAGCTTTCAGTAGGCATCAGGAATAGAATTGCGCTAGAGAATGACGTATCACCCGCAAATCGATGGGAAGAAAGAGAGGGTTCATGACATGCTGAAGGATATGATGAGGATGTGTATTCTGGATCTAAAGGGTAGTTGGGAGCAATATCTATCATTGGTGAAGTTTGCGTATAATAACTCATACCCGTTTACTATTAGCATGGCACCTTTATAGGACTTATATGAGATACCTTGTTGTTCGTCCTTATGTTGGTTATAGGTGGGAGATAACAAGATTCTTAGATCAGACGTGATTGAGGATACATAAGTGAAGATTTAGTTGATCTTGAGTCGTATTTGGGTAGCTCAAACCATCAAAAGAGTTACATCGATATGAACCGAATATTCTTGGAGTATAACGTGGGTAATCTGGTGTTTTTACATATATCTCCCATGAAGGGAGTGATGCAGTTTAGGAAAAAAGAGAAGTTGGTGCCTAGATATTTGGGGACTTTTCCCATTATTGAGAGAGTAGGGGAAGTTCCGTATAGGCTTACCTTACCAGAGCACTTGTATCAGATTCACAATGTGTTCCACATGTCGTCATTAAGGAGGTATCTCAAGAATGACTTGGCTTACCTGCATATAGCATTAGAGGAGATTGACTTGTAGCCAGACATTACTTATAAGGACATACCTACTTCCATTTTGGGTCCTAGCACAAGCTTTGGTCAAAGGTGGTACCCTTAGTACGTGTATATTGGGTGCATCACAATGCCACTGAATCAACTTAGGAACACAATAATGACATGTAAAAAAGTATCCATCTCTCTTCATGGTAGGTACATTGACGGATTTAAATAGTTTAAGGGCAATGGGTACTATATGAACGTGTCGGTCCAGGTTAATGTGATGATGGTATATTTTAAGTTTGTGACCCGAATGACCTTTTTGAGTGCACCGTAGGTCCGGAATAGGTCTAAATAGTCCATAATAGGTACCTGGGAGTTGTAGTTGTCTTAGGGGGTTTTTAGACATAGTATGGCCCATATAAGGGTATGATCATCTCTTTACCCTTAGCGCTTCACCTAAATACGAAATTAGGGTTTAATTAAGAGATATTTAAGCTTTAGTGGGGTGAATAGCAACCCAATTTAACCTCTTCTTAGTGGGGATTAAGGGAGAGATCAAAAGAGAAGAGTAGATAAGAGAAATAGAGAGAAAGAAAGCTTGGAGAATGGAGGAATAACAAATCTTCAGAATCAATTCATCTATATGTGTCAAGTTTCGAATTTGAATCCATCAAGGAAAATGTTTAGTTTCTTTAAATTTGTATTTTCTACACTTAATTATGTTTATAGTTAATTAATTGATTAATCAAGAAATGAAGGAAGTAGTCATGAGGGATAATTAAGGGGGTCGTATTTATGCTTAACATATTTATATGATTGATAATTAATATAGAATAATTTTTTAATTTAAATCCATGAATATGAATATATAGACGATGAACATTAATAGGGTGTTAGATCAATGGGTTTTAAAGTTTTATAGATTCTTAATTGAATAAATTGAATTAATGATTAGGAATTCTTGGTTATGATGTTGGATTCGGGTTTAAATCGTGGTTAAAATATGTCTGGGACAATTATATAATTGTTTGGGATAATAATAAATGGTTTTTGGAGGCTTGGGATATCCATTGATGTGTTTGGGAGGTAAAAATTTGACGTTGAAGACGAAGGGAAGCCCAATAAGCCGAACCAGTTTACTGGGGAGAGAATTGATTTTCTTAAGCGAACCAGATTGGTTTACTAGTGAACCAGTTCAGTTTGCTAGTCTATTCTAATTTTTTTTGTGCATTGTTTTGAACTGTTAGCGTTAGATAAATAAGTATATGGATTTTTGGTGTAGATTGGGATTTCCTTGGAACATTATTAAGAGTTGGTGCATGTGTTAAGCCAATTATTTATGGTATTCGAGTGATGTGAATTGATTAAAAAGTGAGTGAACACTTAATTGGAAATCGGGAAGTCGGTTTGGACTTCGAGATTGGTAAACTAGTACACTGTTAGATTTTCGTACATAGTCAGTACCATATATATATATATATATGTGTGTGTGTGTGTGTGTGTGTATTATGGATTACTTATATATATGTGATTGTTGTGTATTTGCTTGGAATATACCTACTCTGTAGGGCTATCGTTAGGTTGTTGCACGTAGTGAGCATTCCACCCTGACATTAACCAGTATGTGTTGGACTGATTCTCCAAATCAAAGTACTGTTGCATGGAACTATCCATATGTGAGGATAAGAATCAGTTTCGAGATCGGTTGGGTGCGATGTGCTATGGTTGCGACCTCGGGATGTATGTTTATAACCGCCTCCGTTCTTTGTTCATATGTCGTGGGTTCAGTGGTGAGATTCCATCCTGGGGGATAGTTGTGGTATGTGATATACTTAGATCCTGATAGTAATGAGGGATACATCCGTCAGGTATTGCTTTGGGGAAGCGGTATACACGTATAGAGTGATTGGTATATATGTATGTGTATATCAGATAGTTATGTGAATATATAATTAGAGGATGTGTATAATTATATAATTTATTACAATGACACACCTAGTGAAGGTAGTGCAAATTATTTAATTGTGATTATTAGCAGGATGAATTATGTTAGAGATTATTGTCTTAATTAGGCTGGGTAGCATGATTTGGATAATAAAATAAATGCGTTAGGTTCGCATTGTAGATGAGATGTGAGGAAATGTCTCATGTGAGTACGACTGGAAAGTTAATTATGAAGGTAATGCACTGTAATTTTACATTTAAAGCATTTAAATGCTTACAAATGTTTTAAATTTTTTTGAGCTTTGATGCGCTGGCAAATATATTTTTCAAAACCTCAAGTATTCAGTAATAGGAACAATAGGGTTAGTCTCTTCATCATGTCGCTGCGTGTAGTATAGTCTCTTTGTCATGTTGTTGCATGCAGTAGTTGTGGATGCTACGAGATTTGATTAAAGCCGCCTCAGTTTATTCTATCTAAATAAGATTCAGTTCTAGTACATTCCTTTTGGGCGTGTTGTCCGTAGAAGGATATGACTTTACTTTTGGGTCATATATTTCCTATTACTTCTCAGTAGTATATTTACGTTAATATTATTTATGGTAACCAATGATTTATTCAATTTACGTTATTTATGATTATTTCCTTATAAATTATGTTGTTAGTTTTTGGTGCATGTTTATGATGGTTTATGTATATTTGTTTTGAGAGTGATGCTAAGAATGAAACCATAATGATTATCGTTTAATTTTAATAAAGGCTTGATCAATAGGTATTAGAATAAGTGAGGTGTCACAGATTAGATCTTCATGACCATGACCAGATTGTGTGGACGGATAACTGCCACGATGAATTCTCACTCAACTCATCTTGGAAGTTGGTTAGACAAAAGCACATGTACTTATTGTCTAGATTTTTTATTTTGAACAAGTTCATTCCTTTAAAAAAAAATCTCTAGAGACTCTTTCACAAATGTTTTCCCCTGGAGCTCAATATTCGTTCCAAAGGAGTAAGGGCCTCTTCTAGATGCTACTGCTGACCTAAGTTAAAGAGGAATATGACAATCACTTGTTTGGTAAGAGTGATGTGTCCTCTCACATGTGGGATTTTTTAATAATGTGTGCGTTTTGATTGCACATAATACAAGTATTAGAGGCATCTTAATATCCTAATGATCTTTTGCTAATAATTCTTCCTCGGGTTTGATCTATAGAGTTATTCGATATTTCATTTAATGGATCATTTGGACCACTAAATGTAATGCCAAATTTGAAGATATCGAGAACACAATATGTGGTTGACTTACTTGAGTCTGTGCCATATAGGATTTTCAACTACTTTGGATATGTTGACAAATTATTTTTAGATTTTGAGCTTTTCTCGATGATTACAATGAAGAAATAAAATCAGCATCAAGCCTCATCAAGTCTACGAAATAAGGCAAAAGGGAAGTGAAATAACACACTTTAGGGACACATATATATTTCATGCATGTTGTGTGTGTGTGTGTGTGTGTTAAAATGTTTTAAAATATTCTTTTGGGAATTTATAAAATGATTTTTGACATTTTAATTTGGGTTTAAAAAGTTATGGGTTGAAATTATAATTATTAAGTCCTTTTAAAAAACTTACCTGATATAAACCAAAATCGGCACATAAATTTGTGGTGCAAAGTAGGCTTTTAAAATCTTCAAAAACATGCATTTTGAATCAACTTAAAATGGGCCACGTGTGTACAGCTGGTGTACGGTTACTAGTTGAAGTTGTGCTTCCTTCCTCTCATGAACATAAGACGATTTTTGAGCCTTTTGATTAAAATGATCAATGATCTGCATGTTTCCTATTGATTCCAGTACAACCAATTCTAACCAATCATGATACACTTTAGTGAGATGTCTTGTAAACGCTTGGATTTAATCTTGAATAAACGTTTTAATCTCAGCCATCTATTCGCTTCGTCTATCCAGAATCTTCTAATCTTATTATAAATAGGCCCCTTTGCCTAAGCCAGAGAGAACTTTTGGTCGTCTTCTAGGCTGAAAGAAGAGAGAGAGAATAGGAGGGAGAAGTCTAAGGACACAAATTTCCAATTGAGTCCTTTGTTGTTTTAGCTCAATTTCGGACAAAAATATTTGAGTCATAGGATAGATTTATTGACCATCCCTCACGCCTATGACATACTAAAGTTGAAGACGTAGCAGGCAAGTTCTTAAAGCTTCATCAAATGTCGTGTTTAATGTGCCTCATTTCTACGTCAACAACATGTGTTCCGTTTACTCCTAAGGTATGAATGCATTGTAAATATATATATATATATATAGGAGCTTGGAACATTTTTCATTGGGTGAACTTTTATTTTAAATTGTTGTCTATTTTCAAAAAGTTTCATTAAAACCTTAAAATAAAGTTTCTGGGCTAAAATCAAGTTTTTATACTTACTAGAAGTTCGTTCGATATTGTCGTTTGAACGATTTTTTTCGTTCGAACGAGAATGTCGTTCGAACAAGGTTTGCCAACGACCAACCACTGGAACTTCGTTATAAGTATCGTTTAAACGAGACTTCGTTCGAACAAAAATCTCGTTCGAACGAGATTTGGCGGGAACAGTTTATTTGGCAGTTTTGAGCAGTTTTTTCACTTTTCCTCGCTAACTTTTTGACAGATTTAACTAGTGTGGGAACAACAGTTTTTAGAATACTTTTTCATAACCTTTTCTGCACTAAGAGTGTTTTGAGAGTTAATACTTCCAAAGAAAAAGTCCCCTTGAATTTTTGTTAAAATGTTTTAATCCTTAGAACAAAATCAAGGTTTTCACACCCATAGTTTGTTTATTCCAAGTTTCAATATACATACATCTAGCTTGGAGTGTTTGGCACTAGGTTTTCTCTACTTAATGGAAGATATTGTTTGGGTTTACTTCTAAATCCCTCAAAGAAGAAGAAGTTTGTTTTGATGTAGCATTCTCACATGGTGAAAGGCACCATGTGTGATTGATGGTGTACCTATGTCTGATTGGTGATTCCAAGATTCCGGCGGAGCTCCGGGGTTGTCGACTAGGCGGAGGTGTTTACAAGAAGACGCATCAAGGCTTGAAAGGGGTCGAGTCGAGGAATTATGTCATCTATCTTGTAATTGTAAAACCATACTTAGTGGACTTAAGTCTAGGGTCGTCTGAGGTTTTTCCCGCTATGGATTTTTCCTCGTACATCGCGGCGTACTGATTCATTATTTATTTTATCTTTTTGCAATACTCACCTAGAACGTATGCTTAGGTAAAAAGATAAAATTTGGTTTATATCACTACTTAATTTAATTTTGTGCTAAATTTATTTGGGTAATGTTTATGTTAATTTAATTCAAGTCATCACTTAATTTGATAAAATTGGTTTGTCCTAATTTGGTAATATTGAAAATATGACTTAGGCAAATTTCTAGGACTTAGGTTGAGTTAATATGTGAAACTGAAAAATTCTTTTGTTGATTAACTTAATTTCACTTTGAACTTTGTTTAATTTTAATTTGTAAGAGAAATTAAAATTAGTTAATTTGTTTAATTTGAACCATCTCACGCTTCCGCATCTCATAAAAGGAAATTACCTTTTTCTAGTAAAGATTTTTAAAAATTGGGGGCCTCGTGTTACAACAAGAAGAAAAGAGAGAATAAAAACAGAGTGAGTTTGAGTGTTTCCATTAAAATCCAAACACGGTTTCATGCATATGTTTCAAAGAAAACCTAGGGTTTTGAGTGAAAAACATTTGAGGTTTTTTTGTGGTTTTTAGTTTGGGATTTTATATACTCTGATAATCCTTTTTCTTTTAGAAAAAACCTCTAAAAATTCTTATCATGTTTCTTTCTAGAAATTTTGAATATAACTCAAGAGATACATTTTTCACGACTATATTATGTTGTTGTTATCTCTGTAGTTGGATCTTGTATTTTGTTGCTTATTTTAGATCAAACCTTTTCTGTTTTCAAAAACCTTGAAAAATAGTTGTCTGTAATGTATATGTTTTTAGATCAGAGTTTGTACATAAAGTTTTACAGTTTCGTAAAGTTTATTTTGTGAATACATAATTTTTTATTTAGATCGGGATATTTTAAGATCTAAATAAAACACAGGATCTGAAAAATTATTTTCCAACACCAAAGTCTAATTTCTTCATTTTCGAAAGATCTCATCACATATAGAACTCTAGTAATTCATAGGACTGTTTGCATAACTAAAGAGAGACGTGAGACTGCATGCTGCATTTAGACACTTCAAAGTGACAAACAATCTCACACACTAATAAAGTTTGTTATTTGTTGCAGATATTGGGTTTGACTGAGTCCACTAGAGTAGAAAGGAGTTAAAGCTAAAAGGATCAGATCAGGAGGATCAAAGCCTCATAATTAGTACCATGGTGGAGATTTGCTCGTTAGCTATATTTCTAAACTTAGCTTAGGATCTTGTGTATTTGATTGTGTGGTTGTAATTCTTGTTTGTTATAGTGGAATTTTTATAGTTGTGGGGTAGGGGTCACCATGGATGTTTCCTCATATTTGAGGTTTTACCACGTTAAAAATCTTGCATGTCATTTAATATTTTCTATTCTTAACTCTTACAATCTTGGTTTCTAACACAAAGACTTAATAAGGTTTTTATTTTAAGAAAACTTGGTAACTAAGAAACTCAAGTTTGATTCTGTACATATTTTTACACTTGTGTTGTTTATTCAAAAGAGTTTCCTAAAGGAGTTTGTTCGGAGTTTACCTAAAATTTAACTTTTGTTAATAACTTGGTGAATGATTTTCAGTTGGCATAAAAGTGGGTTATAAAAAATATTTTGATCTTGAAACTCCTGAAATTACATTTTCTTCTAGTTTTCTAAAATGGTTGAAAAGTTTAAGAAGATTGAGAACCTATCCCATCCACCCCTCTTTAATGGAAACAATTTTCCTTACTGGAAGGTAAGGATGATTGCTTTCGTTTAAGGGACTTTGGGTGATGATGTATGGGACATGATTGAAAATGGTTATGTTCACCCTACTAAGTCTTTAGCTGAAACTAGTACTACAAGAATTAAGAAAAGTCTCAGTGAGTTCAAAATAGAGGAAAAAAAGATGTCACTTAGTAATAATAAGGGAAAGAACTATATTTTTATGTCTGTGAACGAAAACGAATTTAAACGTATATCCATCTATACCATTTCCAAAGAAGCGTGGGACACCCTTAGCACTGCCCACGAAGGTAATGAGCGTGTTAGGGATGGGAAGACACAAATGCTAGTTCAATAGTATTACACCCTTATAATGGATGAGGCTAAATCTTTTGATGATTTTTTATATTAAGTTAACTGATATTATCACTAAATTTCATGCTAATGGGATTATTTATGATAGGAAAAAAATCATGATTAAAATCTTAAAATCCCTTCCTGTTAAGTTTGCTGATAAAAAGATATGCCATAAAAGAGATGAATGACCCTAACCTAAGGCTTGAATTATTAAGTAGTAAACTCGAAAGTGTAGAAATGGAGTTATAATATAAGAAACAAATGACCTCCCATAGTAAGAGATCCTCTAGGTCTAATGTTGTTTTTCATCTAAAATGGATGTCCCTAAATAAGTCATGCCTGACTTTGACTTGGACTTAGAGGAGGGATGTGATTTGGAAAGTTTAGATAACTAGATTTCCCTAATGAACAAACAGTTTAAGAAAATCCTAAAGTTCAGAAATTCAGTTGCTTATAAACAAGGGAAATCTGGCCATCTAAACTCTCAAAATCATAGACAACATGATAAAAATGGTTACAAACAGACCTCTGATCTTAACAAACCTGAGAAAGACTATAGTAATGGTTAATGTCATCGTTGTGTGAAAATGGGACACATTTCTGCTAAGTGTAGAGTTAAAATCAATAACATTATCGAGGTTAATATGTGCGAAACCTGGGATGACTATAATAACTCTAAAGAGGCTAATGAATCATGCATGTCCTTTTTTGCTAAGATAATATATTCTGATGACAATGCATGTTGGCCTACTATTGTGAATGATATAACTCATGCTGTTATAAATATTGTATCTACTACTGCTATAAATGATGTAGATAGCTATAGTTTGTGTGAGTCAAAGTGAAAAATCTTGTGACTAATTAAACGTATGTGTAAGTTCCATTACATGAACTGAAGCATTAGGGGACACTTCACACAGATCACTTAGTGAGTCTGATGATGACATACTTGATATATAAGAATTGTACACTAAGACTCTAAAAAGGAGTTCTAAGTTAGATAAAATGGTGAAACTTTTAACCGATCGTGTTGAACAACTCAGTAACACTGTTAGGAAGAACACCGAGGATTACACAACCCAATGTGTTGCACATGAGACAGAAACCAACGAATACGTTTCTAAATTAAAAGATCTTTCTGAGAAAAATGATGTTTTAGAAAAAACATATACGGCAACCTTAATTGAATTGGAATAATCTAAACATAAAGTTTCAATTGTTTTTAAGAAATGTTTACATTTTGAAACACAATCTAAATCTTGTGATGATATCGTTCTTGGTATCAAACTTAACTCTGATGATAAAACTAGCCTTAGCTTTAATAAAAAACTTAAGGAAACAAAGACGACTCTTTCAAATTTATATGTAGTCTTTGTTAAAACAAGTTGGACTATAGAATAATCTTAGAAAGGAATTTTACATGTTGATGTCTCTAAAGCAACTCAAAACTTGTGTAATCCAAAACCCAACCCTAATGGTAAAGCTAAGTACATTTGTCCTCATATAAGAGACCTCGGATAAAACAATAAGAAACCTATTTTCAAGGACTTAGGTAATAGATTCACCGCACCAATACTATGATTAATGCAATATCTATGGGCACCATATAACTGAATGTTTTAAAAAAATGTATGTACACACATGTTTATCAAAACTTTAACTATTCTAGGAAGAGTAGGAGTATGTATGTTCTCCCTAGAAAGACCACTTAAAACTCTAACTACAGAAAGAAAAGGGGAGGACCTCGAACTAAAAAGAAAGCATTTAGAAAGATTCCTAAAACCATTTCTAAGTCTAGAGACAAGAAAAATGTTAAAATCAGGGCTATTTAGGTTAGAAGATATTAACTTTTACACCAGCTTAAGTATAATGTGGTTATTACTGCTCTAAGAGCCAAAAGCACCTCAGTTGGTTGGTACTTGAATTCCAAGTTTTCTAAACACATGATTGGGGATGAGACTAAATTCGCAAATAAGAAAGACTTCTTAGGAGATAGTGTCCTTTTAGGCGATGGAGTCTCATCCCATATCGTTGGTAAGGGAACACTTTGTGAAGACGGGCTTCTTGCTCTAAATTATGTCTTATTAGTAAAAGGTCTTAAAGCTAATCTGCTTAGTATATCACAACTTTGTGATTCTAATTACACAGTTACCTTATTTAAAACTAATTGCAAAATTTTTAACAAAAAGGGTAAGTGTATTCTTTTAGGAAACATAATTTAGGATAACTATTACATAGTGATTCCAAGTAATGAATCCTGTAAGATAGCCAGATTGGATGATTCTGATCTATGGCATAACAGATTGGGTCACATTAATTTTATAACTTATGAAGATTAAATTCTTAAGAAATAGTTAGAGGTTTACCCAAATTAAAATACACTTCTAACTCTGTTTGTGGTCCTTGACAACTGAGGAAAACAAGTAAAACTGCTCACAAGAAAGTTAAAGATATTTTAACTTTTAGGACTTTTGAACTAATCCACATGGACCTCATAGGTCCCTCTAGAACTCTAAGACTTTTTTGTGATAATTATATTATTATTATGGTGGATGACTTTACGCAATTTACTTGTGTTGCTTTTATGAAAAACAAATCGGGCACCTTTCAAGAATTTCTTAAAATCCTTTTAAAGATTGAAAATGAGAAGGATACCCAAGTATCTCATATAAAGAGTGATAGGCGTAGAGAATTCAAAGAATACGATGTGACAAAATATTGTGTAGATAATGAATATAACCATGAATTTATTACACCTAAGACACCTCAATAGAACAGTATTGCTGAGCGAAAGAATGGGACAATCCAAGAGATGGCTAGGGTATGTTTCATGCCAAAGGGTTGCCAAAATACTTTTGGGTTAAGGTAGTTCAGAAGACTTGTCACATTATTAACCATGTATACCTTAGAAAAATACCAAAGAGACTTCCTATGAACTATGGTACAATAAAAAAACCAACTTAAAACACTTTAGAACCTTCGGGAGTATTTGTTATGTCTACAAAGATAGAGAAAATCTTTCAACATTCGATACCTGGGGTGATAAAGCCATTTTTTGGGGATATTCCTAATCAAGTAGGGCTTACCATGTTTATAACCTGCGTACCAAGGTTATAATGGAATCTATTAATGTAATTGTAAGTGACACAAGCGCTGAGGGTCGTAATAGTCAATCATTAGTTGCGGATGAGTCTGAAAATATTTTTATTCCTAATTTTTTTGAGATAGTTGATCCACTGCCACCTCAGGTCCCTTAAATTCCGACCAAGGTTTCTAAAGACCACTTTTTTGAAAAGGTTGTTGGTAACATGTGTAAGCCTATGCGAATTAGATCCAAACTCCAAAATTTGACTAAATTTGCATGTTTTTTTCTCTCGTAGAACCAAAAAGTGTAAATGATGCCCTTTGTAACTCATTATGGATTAGTGTTATGTAAGAAGAGCTTATCCAATTTCAGAGTAAAGACGTTTGCTATTTAGTCCCACAGCTTGAAGAGAAGTAGGTTATTGTCACCCGTTGGATTTTTAAAAATAAAACTGATGAGATGGGAGTTATAGTTAAATACAAAGCCATCTTAGTAGCGCAAGGATATTATGAGACAGTGGGAATAATTTTTGATGAGACTTTTTCACTTGTAATAAGACTCAAGTCTGTTCGTCTCATCTTAGTTATTGTCTGTCATTTGCAATTTTAAAATTTTCAAATGGATGTTAAGTCTTCTTTTTAAAATGGTATTTTATCAGAGGAAGTATACGTAGAGTAACCTAAGGGATTTATTGATCCCTCTTAACCTAACCATGTCTATAGATTCAAAAAGGCATTATATGGCTTAAAGCAAGACCCTAGGGTCTGGTATGAGAACCTCTAAAACTTTTTAGCCAATAAAAGATTTGAGCGTGGTGGCAATGACCAGCCATTATTCATCCGAAAAATTGATCACAATGTTTTGATTGCACAAGTGTATGTAGATGATATCATCTTTAGTTCCACTTCCCCTGAACAAGTAAAGGACTTTTCTGGTATAATGCATGGTGAATTTCACATGTCCTTTATGGGGGAGTTGCAATATTTTCTCGATTTACAAGTTAAACAATGTAGTGATGGTCTTTTCATTTCTCAGTCTAAATATGTTGGCGAATTAATGAAAAATTTTGGTCTTGATAATGCTAAAACTACACAAACACCAATGATCACTTCAATTAAAATATCTAAAGATGAACATGGAAAAGAATAGATCCTACTTTATATAAAAGCATGATAGGGAGTTTATTATACCTTATTACATATAGACCTGATATTTCTTTTGTTGTATGTGTCTGTGCACGCTATTAATATTCTCCCAAAGAATGTCATTTGTTGTATGTAAAATGAATTATAAAATATGCTAAGAGCACACTTAATCATGGCATTTGGTACACAAAAGACACTACAACCACTATAGTTGGTTACACCAACACTGACTGGGTAGGTTGCTTAGATGATAGTAAAGGTACGTCTAGTGCATGCTATTATGTAGGAAATAATCTAGTTGGATGGAATAGTAAAAAACATAATTGTATATCCCTTTCTACTACTAAATTTGAGTATATCGCAAGTGATAGTTATTGTGCTCAATTATTATAGATTAAATTATGTGATTATGGTTTTAAGAAAGATAAACTTACAATGTTTTGTGATAAAAATAGTGCTATTGATATATCTAAAAACTTTGTTCAACACACATGCACTAAGCACAACAAAAAAAATCATTTTATTAGAGAACTTGCTAAATCTAAGGAAATTGAAATTTAGTAAATCAACATAGAAAGACAAATGGTTGACATGTTCACAAAACTATTAGATACTATTATGTTTGAATCAATTAGGAAATCCATTGGGATGATTGTTCTTACATAATATGCATATTTGTCATTTCTTTGGTATATATTGCACTTATAATTGGCTTATGAGGATTTAGGGTATGGTAGTTTAACAAATGACAAAAGACACCTCATTTATGTTGATTGTAGGAGGCCCTTGATTTTACCTTTGTTATGAAAACTGTATGTAAAATAATTTATATTATCTCCCTTATTTATATATTTCAACCCGTTGTCTATTTGAGAAAAATTGGGGGAGAAGACCATGAGTACGACTTTAACTTATCATGATATCTCTCTCTATGATTCAACTAATGTGCCTCTAAGTATTTTTATTTCATTAATCTTTATACATATCCATTATACATTCTACCATATTAGGGCATTGGTCTGTAATCAGTTGAATTATATAATTTTTTATTTATCTTATTTTCGGTTCTAGGATGGGGAATGGGTAGATCAACTCCTTTATATAGGAATCTAGGATTTTTTTTTACCCATGAGTACTAGGTTACTCAAGGGAATTTTTTCTCCAATATCAAAAGGGGGATATTGAGAACATACTATATGGTTGACTTACTTTAGTCTATGCCATATAGGAGTTCCAACAAGTTTGGATATATTGGTAAAATATTTTTAGATTTTGATCTCTTCTCCAAGGGTGCTATAAAGACATCAAACCAACATCAAGCCTCATCAAGTCTAGCAAATAAGGCAAAAGGGAAGTGAAATAATACACTTTCGGGAAACATATATATTTCATGCATGGTGTCTATGTTAAAATGTTTTAAAATATTTTTTAAGGAATTTTTAAACATTTTTAAATGATTTTTTAACATTTTAATTAGGGTTTAAAAATTTATGGGTTGAAATTATAGTTATTATTTTCTTTCAAAAAATTGCCCTGGGTAGAAACCAAAATAGGTAGATAAATTTTTAGTGCAAAGTAGGTTTCTAAAATCTTCAAAAATATGTGTTTTTAATCAACTTAGAATGGCACACATGTGTATAGCTGGTGTATGGTTATTGGATGAAGTTATGTTTCTTTCCCATCACAAACTTAAGACAATTTTTTAGCCGTTGGATTAAAATGATCAATGATATGCAAGTTTCATTTAGTGATCCTAGTAAAAACAATTCTAACCAATCATGATACATTTTAGTGTCGTGGCATGTGAATCCTTAGATTTAATATTGAATCGACCCTTTAATTTCAGCCATCTATTTGCTACTTCTATTCAAAATCATCCAACCTTAGTATAAATAGGTCATTTTGCCTAAGCCTGAGAGAACTTTTGGCAGCCATTTAGGTTGAGAAGAGAGAGAGAGAGAGAGAGAGAGAGAGAGAGAGAGAGAGAGGAGAGTAGAAAAGAGAGAGAAAGGGAGAAGAGAAATAGAGTGAGTTTAAGTGTTTCCATTAAAATACAAACACGATTTCGTATATATTTTTCAGAAAAAAACTAGGATTTTGATTGAAAACAATTTAGGGTTTTCTGTGGGTTTGAGTGTGGGATTTTATACACTCTTATAATACTTTTTCTCTTAGAAACAACCTCTCAAAGTTCATATCATATTTCTTACTAGAAATTGTGAATAGAACTCAAGAGATACATTTTTCAAGAATATATTAAGTTGTTGTTATATCTGTAGTTGGATTTTTTATTTTGTTGCTTATATTTTTCGATCCAACCTTTTATGTTTTCAAACACCTTGAAAATAGACTTCTGCAATGTATATGTTTTTAGATCTGAGTTTGTACATAAAGTTTTGCAGTTTGTAAAATTTATTTTGTGAATAAATAATATCTTACTTAGATCTGGATATTTCAAGATCTAAATAAAATAAAGGATTTGAAAAATTATTTTTCTACACTGAAATCTGATTTTCTTCCTTTTTGGAAGATCTCGTCTCATATAGAACTCTTGTAACTCATAGTAATATTTGTATAACTAAAGAGAGACGTGAGACTGCATACTGCATTTAGACAATTCACAGTTACAACCAATCTCACACATTATCACGTAGAGTAAATTGTATTACTTCTTGGAGAGATTGGGCTTAACTGAGTCCACTAGAGGAGCAAGGAATTAAAGTTTGAAGAATCAGATCAGGAGGATTAAAGCATCAGAAATAGTACCGTGGTGGAGATTTGCTCGTTAGGTATATTTATGAACTTAGCTTAGGATCTTGTGTATTTGATTGTGTTCTTGTAATTCTTGTTTATTATAGTGGAATTTTTTTAGTTGTGGCGTAGAGGTCATCGTGGATGTTTCCTCAGATTTGAGGTTTATGTGTTAAAGATCTTGTGTGTCATTTATTATTTTTTGTTCTTCACACTTACATTCTTGGTTTTTGACACAAAGACTTAATAAGGTTTTTATCTTAAAAAACCTAGTACCAAGAAACTTAAGTTTCATTATGCACATCTTCTTACACATCTTGTATTATTTACTCAAAATCAATTTTCTAAAAGAGTTTATTCAGACTTTTCCTAAAATTTAACTTTTGTTAATAACTTGGTGAACGATTTTCAGATATTTCCCCCGTCTTGGTTAGCAAGAAAACACAAATCATAGACCTCTTCCACCTCCACTCTAATAAATTCTCTAATCTTTCAGTATGATTAAATCTTTTCAATTATAACATTTTTTATTCCCCTGTTGATGTTAACAATTTAGTCACTTTAGTTAAATGGAGATCTCCTTCTAATATCCTCTTCAAGCTTAATATGGATAGCTGTGTAAAAATAACCCGCGAGATGGAGTGGAGGTGGCTTAGTTATAAATCATATGGGACAATTTCTTAAAGAATTCGTAACCTTCTTTGGTAAAGTTTCCAACACGTAAGTTGAAGATCTTGCTATTTTATAAGGGTTACAAATTTGTGGGGGATCTTATGCTCCGCGGATTAATAGTCGAATCGGACTCTAAGATTCTGGTGGATATTCTTAATAAGACAATTTCTTGTCCTTGGGCTATCAAATGCACCATCAATCAGATTCAACAAATCATTATTAATAAACCTATTTCCTTCTCCCATATTTACGGAGAAGGCAATCATGTGTTGACTTGCTTGCTAATCATGGATGCTCCTCGAAAAGGTTTATTATTTCAGACTCTATCAAAGATTTCACTAAACTGCTCAAAGGAGAATGTACAATGGATCTTTGTGGCATACCAAACCTTAGATTTTTCAAAAAATAATTTTTCTAGTGAGGGAGTTTCTGTAATTGAGTTATTTATAAAACCCCTCTTCTATTTTTTTTCGTCAATCGATACTTTTGGCTCGACTATCAATTGTCTTGTTTTTGCCACTTTGGAGAGGCTTTTTCTCCTCCCATTTGTTATAATTTTTATCGGGTATTTTGTTCCTTTTTTTTAGAAAAAAACTCATATGTAATTTAAGATAAGATTTAGTTATGATCTTTTTGAGTAGATACTTTTGTGGTGTTGTAAAACTCATGATCTAAACTTTTTGTATACAAATTGTTCTTCTATTTTTACAAGGTTGAAACATCAAATCATAAGTCAAGACCCTTTATGTCTTTGACTTTAGCTTTTGATTTTCCAACCATCTGTGAAAACCAAAATTATTAAAATTTGATTATTTTTTGTATTACCTCTTCACTGGATATGTTGGACATGAGTGTAAAGTTATTTTCGTACTATTAGTCTACAATTTTATTGTTTGGTATGTTTTAAAGTCTTTTAGAGCTTGCCTTGGTATACTGGATGTATTTGGAGTACTGATTAATTTATACATTGTAAATTGTCATTTGTACCTAATTGATTGTTATAGTCGACTTGTACTTTGTGTAGTCATGGAACTAAAAGATCTAAAAAATTTCAGTATGCTAGCTTCCTCATTATTAAAACTATTGTGTTCAAACCCCTGCTTCTCATCTCATTATATTTACAACATTTATTTTTTAAACTTTGAACGTCACACGAACCTGGATTAATTTTTTTTGTATGTGTGTGTATTCAACCATTGAAGTTTAAAGGTTTTTTTACCAAAGTGTTATAAAATAATCTCTAATCTTAACACTTTTATGTAATAGGTTACTTTCAAATTCAACCTTATATATGTCCAAAAGGAAAAGGATGATAGTTTGTTTAATACGAAAAATGGTAATTTGGAGTGCTATGTTTTCTAGCTAAAATACAAATTATAAGTGCAAAGTGTGCAAGTTGACAATTTGTCAACATATGCCTCCTCCTAAAAAAGGGAATTGTTGATACAAAAAAAGGTCATAACTAGTCCCATCATCATATGTGATAAGCATATCATTTATCTTATCTTCATCTCTATGATTGAGTAAGCAAAGGAGTGTGATTCTGGGTAAATTAAATGAGCATTTTCTTCATGATCTTGGAGGAGTTCAACATTGATCAACCTCAATTGAGTGAGGGGTTTCTTACAACTTAAGGACAGTTTGGTAAATATATGCCACATGTTATGCCTAGTGGGCTAGGTCGGTCTTGCTTCCCTTGAGATGCAATAAAAAACTTCTTATTTATAGCCAAATACCACAAATGTCTATTTTGATAAACGTTCAACACTACACCAAAACAGGTTCAATTGTAACGGGAAAAAATCGTTATAAAAAATATTTGTAACGGATTAAATTCGTTAGAAAATTGGTGTTATTTATTTTACTAACGAAATTTGTAACAGATAAAATCCGTTAGAAATTTAATATTTGAAACGGATTAAAACCGTTGCAATTTATTTTATAACTGTGGCCATCCCCGATCCTCGCCATACGGGCGGGCACGTGGAGGAAGGATCCTTCGTGTCCTGCGCATACCTCTCGGGAGCGCTTCGACCGGCATCGTTTGAGACGTGGTGTAAAAATGTAGAGAGATTCAGAGTCGCCAATCTATTTTACACAAAACCGACAAAAGAAAAAGGAGAAGCCACCCCGAAGGATAGCATCCAAAGACATACTGGTGCGTGCGAAACCAAAATGATTCGAGAAGGGTTCGGAGGCTTAGTTACGAAATGGGAAGGTGGTAGGCACCCAGTCCGCCCTTTCGGTTTCTCATGGATATTTGTTATTTTCCCTTATATTTCCCCTCGTGATAGGTGTGCATGTGTATATATATAATGGAGGTAGGAATCCTCGCCTTGTATCATGGAAAAGATAAAGCGAGTCATCCGTAGGAAGATATAAAAATAATATTAGAAGTTAAGATTTACGTGATTACCCCTACATTGATCATTATAATGGAACGATAACACATGTGGAGTAATACGTCATTAAGAGTAAATATATAGAATATAAGGAAAGTGGTTTTAGAGAAGATAGAAAATGAGAGAAAAAGTGAAAAAATGACTCGAGTCTCGGGTTTTACCCCGAGACGCCCTGGTAGCCTATAAAGGCATCAAAGTCCACGTAGTTCGCATACAAAACGAGGGGTGGGGTTTATCCCATACATCCAAATGGGGGATCTCTTATTTGTGAGTGTTTGTGTGTGTAGAAAAAGTGTTTTAGTTGTGAGAAAGTTATGAGAATCCCAATTTGGAACTTATGAGCAAACCCTCTTTTTCTTATTTTTTTGTGTTTCATTTATAAAAAAAATGGGAGATGTGCAATAATACTAAATAAAAAGTATATTAGGATATGTGAGATGAGATAATAAAAGTGCTAAGTAATAAAACAAGTTATTGAGAATTCAAGAGAATTTAAGAGAGAGTTTGAGAAAGTTGGACCTTCTTGAAGATCTTGAGCTTGATCTTGATTGTTGGAGAGCATCCCTTGCACTCGGATGATGATCGAGAGTGGATAATTCACCAAGTTTGATGAAAAGGGTGATGAAAAGTGGAAGTAAAAAAAGGATTTGGATGTTGAAATCGCGCTGCCTTCGAGAGAGGTTTTTGGGATTCGCTGAGAGCGATTTTGATCAGATCTGGGCCCCCCTTGCAAATGAGGTAAAGGCCTCCTTTTAAAGGCCCAGGTAACTGCCGATCAGCATAGACCTCATCCTGCCTATCGGCACCTGCCGATAGGCAGGGTCTGGAACCTGCCATTTGGAAGTGCGCTTTAGGCCTTTTCGGAAAATCGACTGTCAAGGGCAAACCGTTGGTTAGAATTGTCCAGGGGCATACCGTTGGAAAGGTAATTCAGATACCTTTGAAGGTCCTTTGGATCGTTCCCGGGTTCAAGAGTTTACTTTGGGTCAAATATGGCTTGAAAGCGTTTGTCGATCCATTGGACGGGGAATCGTTCGGACGCAAATGGATCGTTCGTCCTCATGGTAAGTCTGAATCGCGCACAGGGTGGACCGTTGGAAAGGTTAGGTGATGTACTTCGACATTCCAAAGATTTTGACCCGGTGTAAAGAGTTGAATTTGGTCAACCGGGTTCGGGAAGCATTCGGTGACCTCTCACAGTCAAACGGATCGTTCCTCCGCATGGAAAGTCAAAATCGCGCACGGGATGGACCGTTGGAAAGGGGATTCAGTTCCCTTCAAAGATTCATTCAGTCTCGGTTAAGTTTTGGAGGCAAATGGATCATTCGTTCGCATGGTAAGTCAAAATCACGTATGGGGCTATCCGTTAGAAAGGGGATTCAGCGCCCTTTGAAGATTCATTGAGTTTCGATCGAGACGAAGAGTTTGACTTTTTGGTCAAACTAAGTCAGGAAGTGCCCGATGGCTTCTAGGTCAGTACTCGGGACATGACCTAGGTTTGTAGTGATGCAAGGAGGTGCTAGAGACCTAAGGAGAGTTGGGGGTAACGAAATGGGGTGTCTATAGAGCCCCTCGATGGGTGAGTTTTGAACAAATGATAGCCGTTGAATAGACACCACATGATTCTTTTGAGGGAGTATGACCGATTCAGAGGGTCGAGGTCGATTCTGAGGACCTAAGGGGCGTGCTGGGGATGGAATGATGATTGAAGGTTTAGGTCGATTCTGAGGACCTGAAGTGATGTTGGGGGATGACCAATTCTGCGAGTTAAAGCCGAACCTGCGGGCTTAGGGTGAAGATCTAATAATCGAGGTCAATTCTGACATAAGAGTGATGACGACCGAGGACCGGGGTAAATTTTGACCCAACTCAGGTGACGCTCTAAGAACGGGGTCAATTCTGACCCAAGAGTGGTGACGACCGAGGATCGAGGTCAATTCTGACCTAACTCAGGTGATGATCCAAGATCGGGGTCAATTCTGACCTAAGAGTGGTATCAACCGAGGACCGAGGTCAATTCTGACCTAACTAAGGTGACGATCCAAGATCGGGGTCAATTCTGACCCAAGAGTGGTGACGACTGAGGATTGATGTCAATTTTGACCTAACTCAGGTGACGATCTAAGATCGGGGTCAATTCTGACCCAAGAGTGGTGACGACTGAGGATCGAGGTCAATTCTGACCTAACTCAGGTGACAATCCAACATCAAGGTCAATTCTGACCCAAGAGTGGTGACAATCAAGGATCGAGGTCAATTCTGACCTAACTCAAGTGACGATCCAAGACCGGGGTCAATTCTGACCCAAGAGTGGTGACGACCGATGACCGAGGTCAATTCTGACCTAACTCAGGTGACGATCTAAGACCGAGTCAATTATGACCGAAGAGTGGTGACGACCGAGGACCGAGGTCATTTCTGACCTAACTCAAGTGACGATCCAAGATCGAGGTCAATTCTGACCTAAGAGTGGTGACGGACGAGGATCGAGATTAATTCTGACCTAACTCAGGTGACGATCTAAGATCGAAGTCAATTCTGACCCAAGAGTGGTGATGATCGAGGTCAATTCTAACCTAACTCAGGTGACAATCCAAGACCGGGATCAATTCTGACCCAAAAGTGATGACGACCGAGGACCGAGGTCAATTCTGACCTGACTCAGGTGACGACCCAAGACCGGGGTCAATTATAATCCAAGAGTGGATAAAGATTAGATTTTGATACCGTTGGAGAAAGTGCCTTATGATTTTGATCTGAGCTGGGGAGCTGATAGCTGGGGAAGCTTTTGTTTCTTTAAGAGACCTCGCAGGGGGGACAACCTATTTTGATGTTGTAAGAAAATTCCGCTGGGGAAGTGATCAGGCGATCCTTAGAGATCCTCCAGAGCTTTGCCGGGAGGAGATTCACTGAGTTGTTTAGGATTCCGTTAGGGAAGAGAGGTTTCGCTTGAGGGAATGAGAAATTTTCTAGTGAAAATGTTCAAAATCCATCCTGGGATTTTTAGAAATTTTTCGAGGATTTTTTGGGTCTTTCTGGTATTTTCTGGGAATTTCTGTAAGAAATTTAAGGTGGGGGTGTCGATCGGCATGGTATGAGGGGTGCCATTCGGTAGTGGCATAGACTTTTGGGATACCTCGGGAAGGTGAGGAGTCAGTGCCGATCGGTATGGTAGGGGGAGATGCCGATCAGTATGGCGCTTGGCATCCTATATAAAAGGGGCGAATTCCTTCATTTTTTCACAGCTTTTTTTATTTCTCTCTTTCTATGATTTCTCTGCAAGTCGTTCTAGCATTCCGATCTTCAAGAAATGGCCGTCTTTGTGAGCACCACAGTCCATCGGGAGTGGTTGACTGTTGATGACTGGGCGAATGTGGATTAGAGGGACATGGTGCCTCTCGCTTTGGGGAATGAGAACTCCTTTGATGTGTTTGAGCCTGTTTCGGATGATCGGACCTTACTGCGGGAGCCATCGCATCATCGCTCTTCGAGAGTGATTCCCGACAGTTATGTAACTAACCTGACCTTTGTCATTCCTTTCTTTTTTGGTGATTTTTTTCTTTCTTGACTTCTGATGAGATTTTTCCTTTTTGCCAGTCTGATATTTCCTTGAGGAACATGCGTGCCCACGGGACAACGGGGCTCAGGGATGTCTGGGAGCATCTCCCACCTGTGGTACGTTGGGTGGTCTCATCAGCGGGTTTTGTGAGGTTGGCATCTACGCTGGATGAGACGCCTCGTTCGACAACGATCTTGTGTGCTTTGGGAGAGAGGTGGTGGGATACTACCCACACCTTCCATTTCGGCTTCGGGGAGATGACTGTGACTCCCATAGATGTGCAGTAGCTGTTACGGCTGGATTGTAATGGAGAGAAAATAGAGGTAGATCTCTCTTTGTGGGTGAGACCGGGGGCAGTGCGGGCGGCACTTGGTGATGTAGGGAGGATAGTCTCTGTGGATTCTATCCGACTGTCCCTGCTAAAGGATGTTCTGTTAGGTAGGGAGATTGATGTTGAGGATAGGCTGCAGGTGAGGCAGATGGCTCGGTTATTCATTTTGCTAGTGTTGGGTGGTTTCATGGTGGCGTCAAGCGACGACGTTGTCCATTTGTGGTTCTTTCCATACTTGAGGATGTTTTCGAACATCCCTTTTTTTATAACTGGGGGAGTCTGATTTTGGCGACCCTTTACTCTTCTCTGGATGCATTCAGTTGGTGCTGCCGGTAGACCTTTACTAGATCCACGTACCTTCTTGAGGTATTCTTTAATTTGTGCATTTCTTTCATGCATTCGCATTTTCCTTTCATGCATTCGCATTTTCCTTATGCGTCTCTTTTTGCTTGTGAGTTTAGATGTGGTTCTATGAGGTGATTGGGTGCAATACCCCACTGATCTCTTTGAATGATGACACTTTTGGGGACTTCTGCCGATTGTATCGATGGCGTAAGGCCAATAGGAAGTCGAAGGGATCTCTCTCTTTGGAGGCGGTGCGTTAGGTCTTGAATGAACTGACCAGTAGTAGGGTAAGACTCTTTCCATTTCAGTCTTGGTTTTTTGCACCTTCTGATCTTATATTGATTTATGCTTGCTTGGATATTTTCAGGTGACCTTTTATCCCTGGGGGATAGCCATTCAGGATGCGGGGATGATCGGGGTGATCGCGCGGATGAGGCGTTTGCTGGCGCATGAGTTTGGCCATTCCTGGTATCTCAGGGAGAGGGTGGTTCGTCAGATTTTTGAGAAGAAGGTGGTGGTGCCACCCACGCAGCCTCCTACGTCTATGAGGTGGGAGAAACTGCTGTCGGAGGATGAGAGGATCGTGGCGATGATCAGTGAGTCCTACTTGTTTTACACCGATATGGCTGCGTCGTATGACTATATGGAGTTTGTGATGAGCTGGTTGATGGAGCCCAGCATATATGATGCCCTGCCTTTCCTTCCTGCGAGTTCAAGTCGGGCGGTGGGATCTTCCCACAGTGGCGGCGGTTCGACGACATATGCGGTAGCGGCTACCTCAGAGGCTCCTTTCGTGCAATTTCACACTCCTTCGTACAACATCCGGTGGACCGATGGAGGGATGGTGCCTATGCTGCATCGTCCTCATGCGATGGATCCGAAGGAGTTGGGTTTGACAGAGGAGGTCCTTCACCCTGCGGTATACTTTTTTGTTCCTCTCTTTCTTTCTTTTCTTTTTTGATCATCTCTACTTTCATACCAATTTGGCCTTTCCTTGCACCAAGTTCGGGTGTCGACTGCTTGGCTAAGAGACATCAGAGACTGGATATCTTCGGCGATTGACCACATTCGAGATGCGGTTTCTGTTCCTTTTTGCTTGGTGCCATCTGCTTCGTCCGGAGAGGACTCTTGCTCGGGTAGTGGTGGTGCGTCCTCTCGTCATAGAGGGAAGACAACATCGCAGGGGTGGAAGCTCTTAGCGAGAGAGAGAGAGAGAGAATGTGGTTTCGGGCTGAGTCCCGTTGTTTTTGCTTTTTTCTTTTTATTTCTTGCAAAAGTGATGTAACACAAAAAACAGATAGATGCAATGCAATGGAGTTTTTTGATTATCTTTTATTAATGATGAATGGAAGCATGCACATGCGCTTTTTACTTTGTTGCTGAGACCGTAAAAAAAGAAATATTTTTGGAATTTTTTGAAGGAAAGTTTTTGATTAAAAAGGAGAAATTAAAGGGATTTTGAAATTTTGTTGAGAATGTCAATTTATTTTTATTGAGTTTTCTGATTTGACAAAAGAGGAAAATAGTGAAATTTCTAAAAATGGGGGGTTACCGATCGGCAAGCACCCTGTCCTGCCTATCGGCAATTCAGTCCAGTCCCATTAATTCAAAGTTTTGATTGGTACCCTCTTCAGCCTTTGGCACCTTGTAGGGTAGTATTCCCTTCGATTTCTGCAGGGATTATGTCCCTTGTGAGGGGTTTCAAGTATAAAAATGGGTAAGGATGGAGTGTTTTCATCGCACCTTTTCATTCTTACCTACTTGCCTACTATCTCTTAGCCTTATAAGATGGCTCGCCCTGGTAGCATTGGGTTTGCTAACTACCTCGAAACCCTGGAAGCCATGTGCTCATATAATGTCGACTACGATGCTTTCAACATGTGTCGAGTCTATTTTTGGCGCAATCGACCTATTGAGTGGAATGTGCTGATGGCGTAGGTACAATTATGGTACCCCAAAGACTACGTATTCCGTTTTGGTTTGGAGGAAGTTTGTCCTACCTACGAGGAATTTTGTTCCATGTTGGGTGTAAATCCCAGTGTTACTGCGGATTTGCCCAAATTTTCCCGTTCTCCCAGGGATTTGTTGGTCGGGCTTCTTCATATTTTGCCCTCGGTAGCCAGATCATTGGTTGCTGGAGGAATTATCTCCCTCCCGGCGGTGCTGCAGTCCGTGCATTTGCGGGAAGTATGTGATGTTGGCTATGTTGGAGTCGTTGTTCTGGGTCTAGTTTCAAAATTTCTATTGGTGACTGGGAAACTACTGGTGGACCCGCAACTTACAGCCGTTACTTCATGGATGTGATACCGTGGCAATCATGCGGCGGTGATATTGACGGAGACTCTGAATGTCCTGGATTCCTAGAGAGAAGGTCGTTCTGACTTTTTGAGCGGTAGCCCCGTGATGCTGTTCATGTGGTTGTCTGAAAGATTCCGCTAGGAGACTCCTCCAGAGTATCCCTTGTTGGTTGTACCCAACTTCTTTTCATTCCACTTCATCAGCGTTGGCCAGTATGTTGAGAACTGAGAGAATTGGCTTATGGAATATGGGGCTCGTGGTCTGTATTAGTCAGTGCCTTGGTGGGGGCAGTTGCAGCCTATTCTGGATCTAGGAGAGTATTCATATGTGCGGTTGATTGGTCTCAGGCAGACCTCCTTTTATTTCCCTTGGTGGCTTCTACGCCAATTTGGCTGGGCACAGGTCGTGCCACCTCAAACCTCAAATTTCTTTCCGGTAGAAGATTTGACTGAGCGCCTGCGTCTGTTGCTTGGATCTCTGTGGAAAAATCGGCATCCGTCGACCCGTCCCTCTCAGTCTGTCGGGAAGGTTTGGCATGTCCCCAAAGATTATATGAAGTGGTTGTGGAGGAAAGTAGTCAGTAAGATGTTGGCAGTGGAGACTGGACAAAGATGGTTTATTTTATCTAACACCATGGAAGGGGGTACTATGCTCTTTTCAAAGATGTCTCGGGCTCATCAGTCCATGGAGTGTTTGAGGCACTCTATTCAGGCAGGGGAAACTTGGGGACCTCGGGATGTAGATGATGAGGGTGCAGGCTCCTCTAATAGCTATGGGTAGGACTCTTGGAGAGTTTATTTATGTGGGGATTTTATTTGGATTTTTATGGTAGTGGGGGAAGGGAGTTATCCATTCTTTTTCTTATGTAATCCGTACTGTAATTTCTTATTAATGAAATAAATAAGTTTCTGATCATCTAGCTGTGCCTTTTGATGAATTTTGTATTTTGAATTATCTATACTGATCCCTAAGGCATACATAATCCTTTTGTTCAAGTATTTTTAGAATGAACCGCCATTATCGGAGGTAAGAAAAGAACAGTATTTTGTGAAAAAGAAAGGGCCGCACTCATGTGAGGTGTATGAGATGCCTACGTACCTTTGGAGTTTTAGAATTTTTTTTTTGTTTGAAAATAGTTTTTGCAGAGGATCAGGTCCACGTAGTTCTGGGTAGAGGGAAATGAAGAGTTTTTTTTATAATAGAATATAAGGGGGGTGATAAGAGTCGTAGTGCACCGAGATTTCGAACTAGGGGTAGAATTTCTTGAGATGGTCCAGGTTGACTGGACGAGCCATCTCTTCCCCATCTAGGTCAGTGAGCATGGAGGCACCGCCTGATAAGATTTTCTTCACAATGTAGGGGCCGCTCCAATTGGGCTTGAATTTCCCTCTGGGTCCAAATGGGTTCTATTATCTCCTTGAGGGCTAAGTCTCCATCTCGGATACCGCGATCCTTGACTCTCTTGTTGAATGATCGTGATATTCGGCGATGATACCCTTGTATGTGGTAAAGATCTTTTAATATCCTTTCATCTAGGAGGGTCAGCTCATCAAGACGGATTTGGCACCAGTCCTCTTCGCTAACTTTTCTTTCGAGCATGACGGGTAGCGAGGGTATTTCCAGCTCCACAGGTAGGATTACTTCTATGTCGTAGACTAGAGAGTAAGGGGTAGACCCAGTATAAGTTTGGATTGAGGTTCGATAGACCCAGAGGGCGTACGGGATTCGATCGGCCCAATCCCTTCAGCTTTCGGTCATCTTGCTGATGATGGCTTTGAGGTTCTTGTTGGCGGATTCAACTGCACCATTGGTCTGAGGTCAGTAGGGCGAAGATTTATGCCTCTAAATCCCGTACTCGTTGACTACTTCAGTGACTTCTGCTTCGAAATGCAACCCGTTATCTGACACTAGCTCATGTGGGACTCCATATCGGCAGATGGTATTTTTTTTGGGGAATTTGGCCACTTTCTTGGCATTGAGTAGTGCGTATGACTCAGCTTTGACACATTTGGTGAAGTAATCGATGTAAACCAGGATGAACTCATGTTCATTTAAAGCCTTTGGTATAACCTTCCCTATGATGTCGATACCCCAGGTGGAGAACGACGATGGAGAGATCATGTTATATAATTCTCGAGGAGGCAAGTGTTGAAGATTGGAGAACTATTGGCATTTAAGGCATCTCCGGACATATGCGATGCAGTCTTGGGCTATGGTGGTCCCGTAATATCCCTGCCAAATGATCTTTTTGACAAGCATGTGACCGTTCATATGGGGTCCGCATTCCCCGCTGTGGCTTTTCTACATTATTTTCTCAATCTCAACCCCTGCGATACAGTGTAGATGAGTTCCATCAAAATTCCTCTTGAGTAGAGATTTATAACAGATGATGTACTTGGCATCCAGTCTTCGGAGGGTTGTTCGATCTTTCTTGTTGGAACCCTCGGGATACCTACCATGTTTGAAGAGGCACCAGATATCATAGTACCATCAATCAACTCATTCAGGAGCTTCGATGGATACAAGCTCAATATGGTAGCAATGGGTCGATTTGTCTTGCTTTTGAACTTGGAAGGGGGTCATTATTATTCCCTCGGGCATGTCGACTATGGAGGCCAAGGTAGAGAGAGCATCGGCTAGGTTATTCTTTGCTCGGGGTAGGTAATGGAAGGTGATATCTCAGAATCGGGAGGCTAAATCTTCTAAGTGGGCATGGAAGGGTTAGATCTTTTCGTCCTTGACTTTTCACTTTCTGAGCACTTGACTGATGATGAGGATAGAATCCCCGTAGACATCAAGGTATTGAATACCTTCCTTGAGGGAAACTTTGAGGTCCACTATGAATGCCTCGTATTCCGTCATATTATTTGTGCAAGGGAAATCCAATTTGATGGCGATGGGAGTGTGGGAGTCATCTAGGGTGATCAGAAGTATCCCAATGCCATATCCCTTTTTGTTGGCAGTGCCGTCAAAGAATATTTTCCATTGAAGGCGGTCTTGAGCGGTACAGAGGATATTTTTATCTGGGAATTTAGAGATCCAGGCATCTTCTTCTTCTATAGGGTAATCAGCGAGGTAGTCGGAGATGGCTCTTCCTTTAACAACTTTCTATGTGACGTACACGATATCGAACTCGGTTAGGAGCATCAACCATCGGGCCATTCGACTGGATAAGGTGGGTTTCTCAAGAAGGTATTTGATGGGATCCATTCGGGATATAATTTTTACGGGGAAGGCGATCATGTAGTGTCGCAACTTTTGGGTAACCCAGACAAGTGCAGCACACTCTTTTCTAAAGCAGTGTAGTTGACCTCGTACCCAACCAATTTGCGACTGGCGTAATAGATGGATCTTTCTTTGTGGGAGTCTTCAAGGTATTGGGCTAGCAAAGCCCTAGCTGCAGTGTCGGTTATGGTTATGTATAGGAGCAAAGGGAGACCTGGTTGTGGTGGCATGAGCACTGGAGGTTGGGTCAGATATTATTTGATTCGGTCAAAAGCTTCTTGGCGGGCCCCGTTCCAAATCTTGGTTGAATCCTTTTGGAGGAGCTTAAAGATTAGTTCGTGGATGGAGGTTAGCTGGCTGATGAATTGACTGATATATTATAATTTCCCAAGAAAACCTCGTACTTCTTTTTATGTTTGGGGCGGTGGAATCTCAAGTATGGCCTTTAGCTTTGCAGGATCTGCTTCTATCCCCGTTTTGCTGACCATGAGTCCTAAGAGTTTTCCCTTTGTCACGCCAAAGGCACACTTCTGGGGATTGAGTCTCATATGATATTGTCGCATTCGTTCGAAGAAATTTAGGAGAGCGGGAACATGAACTTCTCTAGTTTTGGACTTGATGATCCTATCATCCTCATAAACCTCGACTTCTTTATGAATCAGATCGTGCAGGATGGTTGTGGCAGCCCTTTGGTAGGTAGCCCCAGCATTCTTGAGACCAAATGGCATGACGGTGTAGCAAAAGGTTCCCCATGGGGTGATGAATGCGGTTTTTTCTTGGTGGTCTAGGTTCATCTTGATTTGGTTGTATCCGAAACATTCATCGACGAATGACTTGAGAGCATGACTGGCGGTGTTGTCCACGATCATGTCGATATTGGGTAGCGGATAATCATCCTTTGGAGAAGCTTTGTTTAAATCTCGGTAGTTTACACACATTCGAACCTTCCCCCTGATTTTGGCATAGGTACTATGTTGGCTAGCCATATGGGATATTCGATCACACGAATGAAGCCCACGTTCAATTCTTTGAGCACCTCTTCCTTGACCTTGAGCGACCATTCGGTGCGGAGCTTTCTCAACTTTTGTTTAACCGGCTTATAATCTGAGAGAGAAGGGATCTCGTGCTGAGTTATTTCAGGATCAATACCGGGCATATCATCATACGACCATGTGAAGACATCCATGAACTCCTTCAGCAATTCTTCGAGTTGTATGCGCTCATGCTCGTCAAAGGTGACCCCTATCCTAATCTCGCGCAGTTGGCTACTAGAACCAAGATTAATAACAACAGTCCCTTGTTCATTAACTTGAACGTGGTTATGTTGTTTATTATTAACCTTATTTAGATCAGTTAAGAATTATTCATTTGCAAAATCATCATCATTAAAAGTTTTATTAGAATCCAAGCAGTTAATGTAAGGCACAACAAGATACTCAAAATCTTCGTTTATTTCATTGATAGGAAAAATAGTATTGAGAACCTTATCAAAAGAGTTCTCGATTACATTTGAACAAGGATAGACAATGAAAGTAGAAATAGGGTAAACATTGGGGTTAGGGGAGATATCAATAGGTAGAACTGGCGCAGTATGCCAGTTGAGGAGAGGTGTATCAGCAGCTTTAATCAGACGGGATGGATCCATTGATGTAGTGCTTGAATGAACCATGCAGAGTGCCAGCCCCAGTTTCTGTAAGTTGAAGGAATCTTTGGAGTCACTTTCCTCAGTCTCTTCGGTATCTTTGATGAGGGGTTGTACTCGGTGTTAGAAACTTTCGGCCCCTGGGTAGCTATCTTTGAAAAAGATCTCCATTCCAGGCTTCATCTTCTTGTCTATGTAGTTATACCATGGTTCTGGAAAATCGCAAAGGGGGAAATCTTCACCTTCTTTGATGAATCGTCCATTCAAGGAGTCTCCTGAGATAGTTGGTATGTAGTCTAACCTTTTCTTTGGTCGAGACTGGTGTATCATTCTGAGCTTTTGTTCTGGTGGTTGATACCCCAAGCCACAAGGAGGAAAATCTTTCTTTAGTTTGACGGGCTCAAGTATCCCTTGTTGACTTTGCCCTAGTCCCAGTACAGGCATGAAGTGCATGTTTCTGAACATCTGGATCACATTGACATTTCCATGAGGGTCATATTCTGGACAAACCCTTCCTTTGAAACGGTCCCCCGCTGAGAGTAGGAGTGGATCAACTCGAAATTCTGATAGGATCATATCATTTGACCCGTGATGTATCTCAAGGATTGGACTACTGGTGCTTGTACCCTCGACATTTTCGTCGTCGCCCAAAATGGTGATGACTCGCTCGTCGGTGAAGAACTTTAATTTCTGATGGAGTGTGGAAGACACACCCTTGATACCGTGGAGCCAGGGTCGTCCGAGCAACAGATTGAAACAAGCTGGGATGTCTATGACTTGGAATTCGATGACAGGGTTTATAGGGTCAATCCCTATTATAAGTTTTATGGAGCCCGTCACCTCCCAGTGAGTATTATCATAGGCACGTACAACGACGGAGGTTGGAACGAGGTCGCTTTCTTTCAGGACCAAACACTTGAAGGTTCTCAGAGGGCAAACATTCAAGGCGGATCTATTATCGACAAGGGAGAGTTGCACGGCCTTCCCCATAACTTTGACGAAAATGTTGAGTGCATGATTGTGATTCGGCCCAATTCTGGGGATTTCTTCTTCAAAAAATGATAGCATTCGGGTAGAGGTCAAGGATCCGACCAGATTTACCACTTCTTCTAGTGTGGTAGATGGAGGAGCTGTGGGTCCAGTGATCAGCTTGATTAAAGCATTTATGTGCAGTTGGGAAGACATAAAAAGCCCCCATAGAGTGATGTTAGCTTGAGTTTTCTTCAGTTGATCGAGGATCTTGCTCTCCTCAATGGTCATCTCTGGCATAGGAAGGTTTTCAGTGCCCTTCCCTTTGTCATTTGCTGGTAGTGAGTTTGGAACCTGGTAATGTCTCCCTAATCTGGTCATGTGATTTAGTGAAGAAGGGAAGAACATGAATCTCGTTTCCTCATCAATCTCAGGTTGTTTTGACACCCTGTTTATTTCTACGAGGAGTTCTTCAAATGATATCATCCCACAAATGCCGGCTACTGGGCCGATTCTTCCTGAAGCTTGTTCTTTACTTGAATATTCGAATTCTTCCCTCCATCGGGTGGCAACAATTATATCTTTTCATGTAAAGTCAATGCATTCCACAATTTCAACGGCTTCGTTATACAGGTCTTCCCATTCCATGGGGATATGCGTGATTGAAGGGACCAAGCGCCCTTGTAGCTTTAATGTTTTAAGTAGTCCGGTGATACTACAAATGCTGTTGGTTTGCCCGAATAATTTTACCATAATCTAGACAACATCATCTAGGCTGACTTTATCAGTTGGTACCACCCACTCGTCTGAATCTTGGGCCCATTTACGTTCTTCTAAGAACAGTGTACTGAACCTCTGGAAATCGATGACCATCTGTGAGGGAAATTTCATCCTGAACTCTAGGAGTTGGTTTAACACCTCTGACAATTCTATACTTCCATTTTCACAACGGGTATGGACAGTGATGCATGCTCTGGTAAGGAGTGACAGTGCCTGATCAGCGAGGCTAGTAGGGTGTAGGAGGAAATATGGGTAAGTTTGAAGAGGTTTAGGAGAGTATATGGGTGTGATTTGAGTTGAGGGATAAAAATCCGGTTTTTCTTCTAAGAAGAGGGAGTTGGCATGATTTGGGAGTGGGATGTGAGTAGTGTTTGGCTTAGGATTGGCTGGTGGGGCGATGGTACCCCGGTCAATGAGATCTTGGATTATGTTTCAGAGGTGGAAGCATTGGTCGGTGATATGGCCAGCAGTTTGGTGAAAGGCGCAATGGGCATTGGCCTTGAAGTTTCTTGGGAGTGGATTTGGCAATGGACGGGGATCCAAGGGTTTGATGAGGTTTCGTCTTAACATGGCTTGGTAAAATTTGGAGAGGGGAGCATGGAGCTCAGTGTATTCCCTTCGGATGGGGGAAGGGCGTCTTTATGGTTCCCATGATATGGTTGGTTGAAAGATGTTATTGATAGTTGAGACTATAGCACTAGCAGGCTTGCCATACTTTCTAGGGGTGAACTATCCGGACACCTTTTTTGGTTCAACCTCTGTTTTAATAAGGCTTTCCTCAATTTCTACTCTAGCCTCTCTGAGAGCTCGGAAGTGGGGATATTATTGTCCTCCCATCGTCGCTCGGACATGGGGCAAGAATTTCTGATTCACTATGTTGACATGTTCTTCTTCAGATGGCCGATTGGTCATGGTAACTGCTTGCTCTCTCCACCGGGTTATGAAGTTATTGATTGATTCCCCAGGGTTTTGTTTGAGAAGATCTAAATCACGATGGGTGACCTCAAGATCTTTGTTGTATTTGTACTGCGACATGAATTCTCGAGCTACATCCTCCTAACTACGGATTCTGGATTCCTCGAGAGATAAAAAACATCGGAGGGAACTATCCTTCAAAGTTTCGTGAAACAATTGGGCCATCACTTCTTCAGAAGCCCCTAGTAGAGTCATAGAACGATGATAACTGCGAAGATGAACAATCGGGGGTCCACTCCCTCCAAACTTCTCGATATTTGGCATCTTAAAATTCTCGAGTAACCTTGATTTAGGATAAGGAGACATGTGGGTGTTGTCCATGTAATTCCCAGACATCCTGACTTGGTCAAACTTCTTGATGAGCATCTTGAGATCCTCTTTGACTTTATTCAACTCCTCCTCCTTCCACAAGCATGTTAGCCACAGGCTGGGCAATGTTTGGCATAGGAAGCTGGGCAGGCGGCAACCCATTGATAGGAGGGGCATGTGGAGTGTGTTGATAATCTTCGGGAACCCAGATAGGGGCTCGGGCGGACCCATAGCACGAGGTAATAGGGCCTAGGGCTCTTGAGGAATAGGAACCTGGTTTCGTTGCATCTCTCAGACCTCAGTTTGGAGGTTATCAATCTTGGATACGAGCTGAGCTAGGACCGTCGTCAGATCCTACTATATGACTAGTACTTCATCTGTATTCTCCATGGAAAGTTGATGGATTCCGGACTCGAAAGAATTAGTAGAGGAACGGATGAAACTCCGAGGTGATTTGACTGAAGATCGAAGCCAATAGGGAGTCAGGCTAAGGGCTTGCGATCAACTTGAGAAGGAGTATAATGGGATTTATTTTTGGAAAAAGAGAAGAAAATATTTTTGGATTTTCTTCATAAAGAAGGGAGAAATGTTTTTGGATTTTTGATAAAGAAGGGAGAAATATTTTTGGGGACGGAACTCAACATGATTATTACGATTATTATGTTCTCACTTGTATTTAATTCTCCTAAATGCAATGCGGGATGGGACCCGAGCCTGGAAAAATGAGGTTTTTAATATATGTAAAGATACGGCTAAACTTGTAACCAGGCTCACGGACAGGGTCCTATTTTAAAAATGCACAAAAATTTGGGCGGCAGGCCGACCCAAAATTTTGGCAGAGTTTCGGGTTGAAACCGGCAATCTAAAGTACGTGTCCTAGATTTGACACCTATATGCGGGTATGCAGTTGATTGGGGGAATTCGAATTGGTTCCCCCCTTTGGCGTGACTTCAACGATATACGTCTTGCTCTTGCGGGCAATCGGTACGTGTGGATAAGAGATTTAATATACCTGAGTGTACGTGAATTGCCTCACCATATACCTCGTGGGGATGGTACGTGTGAGAGCGAATTCGATATACTCGGCGTACGTGAATGAATTCCCTGTGATATACCTCCAGTCATGACTTCAGTCAAGCGGTACAATGCGGGAGAACCGTTCGATATACGTTGAAGATACTTGGCCAATGGAAGGTGAGAGTCATATCTCTTAGGCTAACTGCGACCTGCCGGACCAGTGCCCATCACGAAGTTACCCTCCAGTTACTGGGTAAAATTTCGTCAATATCAACGATCTTTGGTCATGTCATGTGAATCATGCATGATTCTCTTATTAGTATCTTATGATGAGAATGCCTTTCTTGATTATGCCAAACAGGGAGCAAAGTACAAGTACCTAAGGTACACCAAGTATGGATAGGTGATGCGTGCAACATCTGGATATATGTGATCCTAGGTGCACGCGGTGTGAAGTGTACATGGAAAATTTTCTACAAGTGTGTGAACATAAGCATAAGCATGGGATACACATGGAAAAGGGGGAACATGCAGATATGGGGGAAAACATAAACAAATATAGCATCCATGTAAATAGAGTCAAGCCCTCAAAATACACACGTCCCCAGTGGAGTCGCCACTGTGGCCATCCCCGATCGTCGCCATGCGGTAGGGAGCGTGGAGGAAGGATCATTCGAGTCCCGCGCGTCCCTCTCGGGAGCTCTTCGACCGGCGTCGTTTGAGATGTGGTGTAAAAATGTAGAGATATTTAGAGTCGCTAGTCTATTTTACTCAAAACAGACAAAAGAAAAAGGGGAATCCACACCGAAGGATGGAATCCAAAGATATACTGGTGCGTGCGAAACCAAAATGATTCGAGAAGGGTTCGGAGGTTTAGTTACGAAATGGGAAGGTGTTAGGCACCCATTCTGCCCTTTCGGTCTCTCATGGATATTTGTTATTTTCCCTTATATTTCCCCTCATGATAGGTGTGCATGTGTATATATATATATAATGGAGGTAGGAATCCTCTACTTGTATCATGGAAAAGATAAAGAGAGTCATCCGTAGGAAGACATAAAAATAATATTAGAATGTAAGATTTACGCGATTACCCCTACGTTGATCGTTATAATGGAACGATAACGCATGTGGAGTAATACGTCTTTAAGAGTAAATATATAGAATATAAGGAAAGTGGTTTTAGAGAAGATAGAAAATGAGAGAAAAAGTGAAAAAGGACTCGAGTCTCGGGTTTTATCCCGAGACGCCTACGTAGCCTATAAAGGCATCAAAGTTCACGTAGTTCGCATACAAAACGAGGGGTGGGGTTTATACCATAAATCCAAATGGGGTTCTCTGATTTCTGAGTGTGTGTGTGTGTGTAGAAGAAGTGTTTTAGTTGTTAGAAAATTATGAGAATCCCTATTTGGAATTTATGAGCAAACCCTCTTTTTCTTATTTTTTTTTGTGTTTTATTTATATGAAAATGGGAGATGTGCAATAATACTAAATAAAAAGTATATTAGGATGTGTGAGATGAGAAAATAAAAGTGTTAAGTAATAAAACAAGTTATTGAGAATTTAAGAGAATTTAAGAGAGAGTTTGAGAAAGTTGGACCTTCTTGAAGATCTTGAGCTTGATCTTGAATGTTGGAGAGCAGCCCTTGCACTTGGATGATGATGGAGAGTGGCTAATTCACCAAGTTTGATGAAAAGGGTGATGAGAAGTGGAAGTAAAAAAAGGATTTGGACGTTGAAAACGCGCTGCTTTCGAGAGAGGTTTTTGGGATTCGCTGAGAGCGATTTTGATCAGATATGGGCTCCTCTTGAAAATGAGGCGAAGGCCTCCTTTTATAGGCCCAGGTAACTGCCAATCGGCATAGACCTCACGCTTCAGGATTTTTTGAAAAATCGATTGCCGAGGGAAAACCGTTGGTCAGAATCGTGCCCGGGGCATACCTTTGTAAAGGTAGTTCAAAGACCTTTGAAAGTCCTTTGGACCTCTCCTAGGTTCCGGAGTTGACTTTGGGTCAAATATGGCTCAGAAACGTTTGTCGATCCATTGGACGGGGAATCGTTCGGATGCAAACGGATCGTTAGTCCGCATGGTAAGTCCGAATCGCGCACGGGGAAGACCATTGGAAAGGTTAGGAGATTTACTTCGACATTCCAAAGAGTTTCACCCGGTGTGGAGAGTTGACTTTTGTCAACTGGGCCCGGGAAGCATTCGGTGACCTCTCGGAGTCAAACGGATCGTTCGTCCGCATGGAAAGTCAGAATCGCGCACGGGATGGACTGTTGGAAAGGGTATTCAGTGCCCTTCGAACATTCATTCAGCCTCGGTCGAGTTGAAGAGTTGACATAGGTCAAACAGAGCCTGGGAGCGCCCGATGGCCTCTAGGTTAAGTTTCGGACGCAAACAGATCGTTCGTCAGCATGGCAAGTCGGAATCGCGTACGGGGCGGTCCATTGGAAAGGGGATTCAGCACCCTTTAAAGATTCATTGACTCTTGATCGAGACAAAGAGTTTGAAGTTTTGGTCAAACTGAGCCGGAGAGTGCCCGATGGCTTCTAGGTCAGTACTCAGGACATGACCTAGGTTTGTAGTGATGAAAGGAGGTGCTAGGGACCTAAAGAGAGTTGGGGGTAATGAAATGGGGTGTCTACAGTAACGAATTTAACGTTGGTACACATCACATATATTAGTAACGGAATTACTAAATTGTAACGATTTTAACCCATTACAGATATAGGATTTGTAACAGATAAAATCGTTACAAAATACATTATAATGGATTGGGAGTGTCATATTTGTAATGGATGTTTTATTTGTAACGGTTAAAGTCCGTTAACAATATTATTATATTTTTAAAAAATATTAGTGTTGATGTAAAAAATTAGATCACTCTAATAATTCAATCACAGATAAATAAATGAGACAAAAGATTGTAAAGTGGTTCAGCCTTATAAGAATGGCCTACGTCCACTGTTATTTTATTGCTGAGTGTTTGGGAATTCTCGATTACAAGAAATTCCGTTATGGATCCCAAAGTTTGGATTCAGGATCAGATCCCCTACAATGAGGATTGTACAACGTATTTATAGCCTTGAGGCTGTCATATGAAAGGGTGATACATTAAATGATATACATATGAAAGGGTAATACATTTAATGCCCTTTAAGCGGGTGCGTCTAAATGATAAGCATTTAATGAACCAGTTGAACTGTTGGTTATTCATCAATTAATGCTTTGTTCGAGATGCAACTCGGACCGCCTGAGTAGCTCGGACCGCCTAAGCTTTCTGATATTCAAGAGTTCCTTGGAGAGGTCTGTTCCTCGGAGCGTATGAGTTCCTCGGAGAGGTCTGTTCCTCGGAGCGTATGAGTTCCTCGGAGTAACATGATTCCTCGGAGCGTGTGATTATCTCGGAAGTACATGTTGTTTCCATGTAGATAGCCACGGGTCTTCATATGATTGGTCCAAGTCAGTAGATTAAATTTGGTATCAACAGAAGCCCCCAATGTTTCATAGTTCGAAATTCGAGGAGTATGGAACATTCTTTCTCGGAATACGGTAGCTTTAAATAGTTCTTCCTGATTTTTAGGATCATCTCCCTTGTATTTATTTCTCCTTCCTAATTCGTAGAATCATGCTTTTTTGAACTTTTCTGCTCGCTTCGGTTCCCGCGTCACTTTTCATCTTTTTAGCCGCTGTTGTTCGCTTTGATTCCCGCGCCAACATTTAATGCCATTTTAGCCGTCGGTAACGTAATCATCCTTTTTATAATCATTACTTTTCCAGTTCCCAAGGCAAGGTATTTAAACTTCACAGAGACTCCCATCGTCTTCTATCTTTTCAAATTTTCATCTTCGAGTTTTTCATTGTCTTCTACTCTCTTGTGCGTTCATCTCTTCCGACGTTCATTGTCAATAGCTCCAGTCTTTTTTCTGTAAGATCCTCTTTCTTCTTCTTCATTTCTTTTAATTCATCATCATGGTTTACCCAGTTGAGTCTCTTGACAAATTTCGATCTGATTTTTCCATTCCCTCTTGGGTTGTCTTGGAAGAGCTTTCTGAGCCTTCTAATTATTTCAATTTGGCTGAGGGACATTGGTTCCCCAGTCTCTTTTTTGCTGAGTGTGGATTTTCTTTTCCACCAAATCCTCTGTGTTTGGAATTCTGTCAGTACTTTGATGTTTTTCCTGCACGAATAGCCCCAACACCTGGAGAATAGTTAATGGGGTGCATAAATTAAATCAACTGCATGGAACTCGTACAGGGATTCCAGAAATCATGTACTGCTATAGATGGGCAGTTAATGATAATATTTATTATTTAAAAACTAGGTTTATAAATAGAGCCTTAGTAGTCAATCTCACTGATGCCAACAGGGATTATTTTGAACATGGAGTTGTTGTAAAAAATTGGCAACACCCTCCTTTAACCGGAGATGAGGTTTACCAGGGTCCCAGATGCCCTCCTTATGGTAATGGGATAGGTTATTTTTATTTTATTTTATTTTATTTATCTTGAAATCATGTTTGTTTATAAAATGTGTTACTGATAACAATGTATGTTTATTTGCAGTTGATAGCAAGAGAAAGTGCCCAAAAGAAACAGATGTCAATCTAAGGCATTTGGGACTTATCTGGGGTCTACATCAAAGGGTTGCCAACGAGCACATCAGGTCGGCTTCGTATTTGCTCCAGTATAAGAGCTACACAACCTCCTTCACTGCTCGTCCAGTGATCATTGAAGCAGAGCCAGTACCAGCCTCTGTAAGTTCTTCGCCTGAATCCCACATTCCTTTGAGTGAAAGGATGAAGAAAAGAAGACCTCCCACCTTGTTTGAGAAGACTGCATTCGGTTCTGGTGAGGCAAAGAGGAGCAGGATCGATGTCCCAAAGGAGGGGATAAAGAAAACTGCTGCAGCTCCTCCAGCTGCTCCTGCAAAAATTGTCGAGAAGCCCGCAGTGGCTCCGAGCAGGTCTGCTGCTCCGGGAGAGGTGATTGTGATATCACCGACCAAGGGTTCTTCCTTGGTTGTACCTGTTCCCCCGAGGAGGCTAAAGAAGAGCTCCTCGGTCAATTTGGCTGATACCATCATTCAGCCCCCAGCTGTTGGGACTGAAGTTCCCACTTTTGTTCCCCCGAGCTCTGACATGAGCTCGGTAAAGTCCTTGACCATTCCCGAGGTCCAAGGTACTGAAGATAACCTTACTCAGGACATGGTTACTTCTTTGGCTGCTCGTCATCTGGCTTCAGTAAGTCTCTTTTCTTTAAACTTTTTGTAGTTCCCTTTGTCATTTCTTGTTTCTAACTTGCTTTCTTTTTCTGTTCACAGTTGACGAGCTGCTTTAACATAATCCTGAAAAAGGATGTAGCCATTAAAGCCTCATGCTCCTCGTCCAGTGTGGAGGGAGCTATAGAAGAGGCTATCAAATCTTTGGAAGATTCTCTCCAACAGTATGCCACTGATAAGGCTATCTGGGAGAGAAAGCTTGCCTCCTTCGAGCAAGAAAAATCTCGAGTTATTGATGCCTCCAAAGAGTTAGAGAAGAAAAAGGCTGCCTTGGAGAAGGCAAATAAAGAGCTCAGAGAAAAGCTCAGGGCTGAAGGGGAGCTTGAGAATAAGCTCAAAGTTGCTGAGGAGAGGTTGGTCCAGCTCCAGGAAGTAACTCGGCAGAAAGAGGAAGCTGAAAAAAAACTGAAAGCTGCTAATGTTTTGTTGTCCGAGAAGCTTGCCTTGGAGAAGGCCAAAAGGAAAGCTGTCGTGAAGAAGTCCTTCAGCTCTGGCTGGGACAAATGTTGGGATAAGGGATGTGCTGCCATGGTCTCTCAAGTGTATTATGACAGTGTAAAGTATTTCAGGGACGGATGGGTTGCTGCCCTTCAGGAATTGAAGGTCGACGAGTCATCCGAGCTCTTCCAGAGACACATCCCTGGTCCCCCTCCTACTCTAGAAGAATTAGAAGAGGACGAATCTACCTCTGAGGAGTCTTCAATGGTAGTGGGAGAACATGCCCTAACCAAACAGCCTGCTGCTGAGTAAGTCGTTTCTTCTTCCGAGCAACAGCTAGTGCTTTCCGAACAACCTACAGTTCCCTCCGAGAAACCTGCTTCCTCCTCCCAACCTTCCGAGAAGGCTTTGGGAGATAAGGAAAAGGTGTAATGTTGTTCGGGTTTACCTTTCTTTTTTTTCTTTCTTGTCAATTGTAACCCAGAATTTGTAACTCCAAATTTCATGATCTAATAAAACTTGAGTTCTTTCTTCCATACGGTTGTCTCTTTTCTATTTGTACTCTGTCTTAATCTTCTTTTTGATTATTATCTTTTCTTTCTCTGCTAGTTTCTGGCCAGGATGGACCTGCTATCTACCCATGACACGAAGTTGCTGCAACAATGCAATGAGTACTTTAAAGCTGGTTATACAGACTTGAGTGCTATACAAGTTGCCGACATCCTTGGTCATGATGCTTCAGAACAGGCAGTCGAAGCATATCAGTACCTGAAGTGTCTACTTGACCGAGCTGTAGCCAATAATGTGGCTTACTATGAAATGATCGAGGATCTCCAGTGTACCCTCGAAGACCTTCAGAATCAGTACAAGGAATCAACTACCTTACTGCATGAGGGGTACGAGAAGAAGTATAAGCTCATCGTTGCTGACAAGGGCTATGAGAAGCTTTTTGCTGGGTATGATCTGAGGGAGAGAACTTTGAAGGGTGAGGTTGAACAGTGCCGACAGATTGCCGAGCTGCTGGAGCAAGAGAATAACAATTTACAGAAGGAGATAACGCACTTGAAGTCTGCAGCTTCTTCTTCAACAGCCCTAATCCCAGTGACTGACGAGGGATTTTCATTTTTAGAGGTTGAGAATGCCAAATTAAGGCAAGAGTTGGACACCTTGAGGAGGTCGAGCACTTCCACATCTCCTCGGGGATGAGCAAGAGCTCCTCGGGGTCGAGGAAGAGCAGCTCGGGTGCTGGTCGAGGAATAGAGAACAACGTCTGCTTTAGAGAATCAGGCCTTCTAACTAATGGCGAAGAACCAGGCTTTGTACGATATGTCCAAGAAGATAAGGGACTTGGAGAAACAGATCTCTGCGCAGAAATCAATCTTCGAGAATAAGGAGCTTTTTATCAAGAGTCTCCACGAGAAGCTTGAAAGTCTAACATTTTAATTCCACAAACAGCCCAGGGAGTTCTGGATGGATGGATACAACGAAGCACTATTCCACTTGGATGATCATATCCAGAATGCCAATAATGAGAGCTACAAACAAGGCTGGCTGAATGCCTTAGGCGTGCTGAAGCTCGAACAAGGACACTATCTGTGGGACTACTACGATCCCGGGTTGCTCGACTTACGTGTGCCACCGTACAATTTGGACATGGAATGGATCCCAGCTCGTGCCATTCCTCGGAGCTTAATTTCAAAATACCTCGGTGACTACAATTTACATTCTCAAGTTGAGGTATCTCGTCCCGAGCATCTTTTAGATCGTCTTTCTGTGATGAACGTCAGGATGCTAAAGGATTTGAACTTCATCAATTCTCCTCAGTCTTTAAATGATCCGCCTGCTGGCGAGGAACCTGTATCGAAAGCTGAGGGGAAAAGACCAATAGAATAGGAATTTTTGATGTAACAGTTAGTATACATATCAATGTAATTTTCATTTTATTATCAATGTAACTTGTAATTTATTTTGAATTTAATGAAAGAATTTCATTCTTGCTTGCAAATCTCATTTGCTATTATCTTGTAGTTAGCAAATACTTTATATTCATGTATCTCTTGTTAAAAAGATAATAATATCGTGTTGTTCATCGACCAAAAAAGTTACAAGTATTAATAATGTTGCTCGATCACTTAATAGTAAAGTAATGAGTATAAAAATGTTAAAAAAATTTCCAACCAACCAAGGTTTTTAAATTTTACTCGTCGACCAACTACAGTTAGTGGGTTCTTATCCCCGACTAACCATACTTGGTACAGTTTGGAATATTTTCTCCTCGTCGACCAACTAAGTTGGTACAGTTTGGAATATTTTCTCCTCGTTGACCAACTATGTTGGTACAGTTTGGAATATTTCGTTTCCTAGACAAACAGGTTGGCATTTTTAGGAATATTTCTCGTCATCCATCAACTACAGTTAGTGGGTTTTTATCCCCGACCAACCATACTTGGTACAGTTTGGAATATTTTCTCCTCGTCGACCAACTACGTTGGTACAGTTTGGAATTTTTTCTCCTCGTCGACCAACTAAGTTGGTACAGTTTGGAATATTTCTTTGAGTAGTCTGCCGAGTTGTGCCGAGTAGTGCATAGCACTAGTATTCCCCGAAATTTTTTCAATAAACAGAGAGACTTGCAGAATATTTTCATTTTATTCATACTGATGGAAACTGCGTTACATATACATCACTGATAATACTTGCGCAGGTGCTCTGCATTCCATGCATTCTTAAACTCCTCGCCTTCTAGAGTTGCTATTCGATAAGTTCCTGGTCAAACAACTTCTGTAACTCGGTATGGACCATGCCAGTTTGCTTGCAGTTTGTTATGCTTTTGAATTACTTTCTTCAGCACATAGTCTCCTTCTTTCAGGTCGCACTTCTTCACCCTCTTATTGTAAAACAAAGTTGTCCGCTGCTGGTAAGCAGCATTTCTAATGGTTGCCTCCTCTCTGACCTCCTCAAGCATGTCTAAATCCAGTCTTCTCATTAAATCGCTAACAGGAGAATTGAAATTCAGTACCCTGTGTGTTGGGAGACCCAACTCGGCAGGTATGACAGCTTCACTTCCAAACGCCAGCATGTATGGTGATTCTCCAGTTGCTGCTCAGGGAGTAGTTCGGTAAGCCCAGAGTACTGATTGTAACTCGTTGATCCAATTCGCTTTCGCATCATCCAATCTTTTCTTCAAACCGTTCAGCAGCGTTCTATTTGTCACTTCAGTTTGTCCATTGCTCTGAGGATGGCTTGGTGCTGAATGAACCTTCAAAATGTTTGATTGACGACAATAGGCAGCGAACTCCTCGTTATCAAATTGTGTTCCATGGTCTGTGATGAAAGCATGAGGAAGACCATATCGGCAAATGATGTTCTTCCAAATAAATTGGTACACCTTCTCGTATGTCATATCAATGAGTGGCTCAGCTTCTACCCATTTAGTAAAATAATCCACTGCGACGACGAGGTACTTTAACCTTCCTCGGGTCATTGGCAGTTGTCCAACCAAATCAATTCCCCACATGGAAAATGGCCAAGGGGAAGTTATGGGTGTCAACAATGCTTGTGGATTTCTTCGGATGGAGGAGAAGCGTTGGCACTTGTCACATTTCTTAGCATAGGCTATACAATCTGCCCTCATCGTTTGCGTCATCACCCTTTGTAAAAGTGTCCGACCTGCTACATGTGCTCCACAAGACCCTTCATGGATCTCTTCAATCAAATCTTTCACCTCGGTGGGATGTACACATCTCTTCAAACCTACCATAATTCCTCGTCTATATAAAACACTATTAGTTAGTACATACCGAGAAGCTTTGAACTTTAATTTCTTGGCTGCAAGCTTGCCAATTAGCAATTCTCCCTCCTCGATATATACCCTGATGGGATCCATCCAAGATGGTCCTAAATGATGGGTGATAAAGTTCATCTTCAGATCTTCATCTATACTCCGACCAGCTAACACTTCAATTAGGATTGTTCGTCGTATCTCGGTGCGAGTAGCTGATGCTAGTTGAGCTACGGCGTCTGCTCTCGCATTCTCCATTCTTGGTATTCTGACCAGCTGAATAGCGATAAATTCTGAAACTAGCTCCTTTGCCTTTGCATGATATCTGATCATTAACTCTCCTCTAACTGCATATACTCCCATTATCTGGTTTACAATCAGTTGAGAGCCACTGAAGATCATAACTTGCTGCGCCTCCATAACTTTTGCCAAATTTAACCCTGTAATCATGGCCTCATATTCAGCCTCATTGTTGGAAGCTTTGAATTGGAAACGCAAGGCGTATTCCATATCGATCTCTTTCGGAGTGCTCAAAACTATCCCCGCGCCACATCCTGTATTGCAAGATGAGCCATCTACATATAGCCTCCATATAGGTAACTCGTCTTCAAATGTCGAATCAGTCAGAGTTCCTAGGTGAAATATTTGCTGCTTCCTTTCATCCTCCCCGAATTTTTCTTGCTCCTCGTCGATCATCTTTTCTTGCCCTTTTACCAACCGAGGTTGGTCTGAGCTCGAATTTAATGATCCTGTAACATCCACTTGCCCTTTTACCAACCGGAGTTGGTCTGAGCCAGTGTTTGTTAATCCTGTAACATCCACAGGTTGATCAGCGATCAACTCTTGTTCCTCATCCGGAGTCCTCCCAACTATCTCTGCATCACATCCTGTAACATCCACACGCCCTTTTACCAATCGGAATTCGTCTGGGCTTGTGTTTGTAGATCCTGTAACATCCACAGGTTGATCAGCGAGTAACTTTTGCTCCTCGGGGGTATCAGGATAGGTGAATTTCGCTATGAAATCTGCTACAGCATGCCCTTTTAGTGATGATCTGGTTTCATAAATTATATCATATTCACCGAGCTCTATTTTCCAGTACATCAATCTCCCTGATTTCTCTAGCTTATGAAGGGCTTGTCTAAATGGCACATCGGTGTATACTACTATAGTATGAGCCTGGAAGTATGGCCTCATTCTTCTACTCGCCTCAATCAGTGCTAGTGCTGATTTCTCCAGCCTTGGATATCTGATCTCTGCTCCTCGGAAGGCCTTACTTGTGTAATAAATTGGCTTTTGTACTCCATTCTCCACTCTGATCAACGCCGATCTAACTGCATTCTCGGACACAACAAGGTATAAATATAATTTTTCTCCCATCACTGGCCTGGACAACAGTGGAGGTGCTCCCAAGTATTTTTTCAAGTCTTGAAAAGCCTTTTCACATTCATCGTTCCACTCAAAAGTTTTTTTGAGTGTTTTGAAGAATGGGAGACATCTATCAGTTGCTCGTGACACAAATCTATTGAGTGCTGCTACTCGTCTAGTGAGACTCTGTACTTCCTTCTTCGTTGTTGGAGATCGCAGCCCTAATAGAGCTTTGATCTTTTCAGGATTTGCTTCAATGCCTCGCTGATTGACAATGTACCCGAGAAACATGCCTTCTCGTACTCCAAAGATGCACTTCGTCGGGTTCAGCTTCATTTGATATTTATCTAGTTGATCAAAAGTCAGGCTTAAGTCAACTAGATTATCGACAACTTTCTTGCTTTTTGTCAGCATATCGTCAACATAGACTTCCTTGTTGTCACTGATTTGTTCATCAAAGACCTTGTTCATCAGCCTCTGATATGTCGCACCTGCATTTTTCAAACCAAAAGGCATAACATTATAACAATAAGTTCCCCTAGGGGTAATGAAAGAAGTACTCTCCCTGTCTTCAGGTTTCATTTTGATCTGATTATAACCAGAATAAGCATCCATGAAGCTCAGCAACTCGTGTCCCGAGGTAGCATCCACCAGTTGATCAATTCGGGGCAGTGGAAAGTGATCTTTTGGGCATGCTTTGTTGAGGTCGGTGAAGTCTACACACATCCTCCACTTGTTGTTTTTCTTCTTTACCATCACCACATTGGCTAACCAATCTGGATATTTAACATCTTCAATGAAACGAGCTTTCTGGAGCTTCTTGACTTCCTCCTGTATAGCTTGATTCTTCTCGGGACTGAATACTCTTCTTCTCTGCTTCACAGGCTTGATCTCCTTATTCACATTGAGCTCGTGACATAAGAAATTTGGGTCTATCCCAGGCATATCTTTATGACTCCACGCAAAAGTTTGTCTTCTGCTTCTAAGGAAAGTTATCAATTCCTGTTTTAATGAGGCCTCCAATAATGAACCTATTTGAGTAGTTCGCTCAGGGTGTTCGTCTTCCAGAATGATATTTTCAGTAGCTTCTACCACTTGACCTTTCACGAGTTGCGATTCATCTCGAGGATCCAAAGTTTTAATTTCTGCACCTTCATCCACTTGATAGGTAGTAGTCTTTTTCTTCGGTTCTTCTAGTTCTTCTTGCTCGGCGGATGAATAATAGCATTCCCGAGCTACTTTCTTATCACCTTTCACAACTCCTACTCCAACGTTTGTTGGAAATTTTAGCCACTGATGCACTGTAGATGGCACAGCCTCGAACTTCTTCAATCCTACTCTTCCCATGATGATATTGTACGATGACTGGACATTTTTATCCATCACGAAGAATCGTATTCTTTCTGTCCGACAAGCAGGCCATGTACCAATGAATATATCCAACTTGATCGTCCCAAGTGGAAATACTTTTTCACCATCAAAACCGATGAGGGGTCTGTGGTAAGGCTCCAGTTGAGATAGCTTTAGATTTAAACTATCGAAACACGAGTAGAACATGATGTCTGTCGCGCTACCGTTATCGACCAACACTCTTGAAATCATTACCTCCTTCATTCTCACTTTGATCACTAGTGGGTCGTCATGAGGATATAAAACTCCTGCGAGATCATTCTTCGAAAACCCAATGACTAATTTTTCTTTGTTCACCTTTCTCGGGCGATCTTCCTCAGCTAAATTTATTCACTGAATGTGCGAGCAAGCTTGAGCCTCTCCGAGGTAAGCTTTTCTTTCTGCAGTAAGGTCTCCTCCTCCTGCATCTCCTCCTGTAATAACATTACAATCAAATGACCCAAAGCGTATTGAAAATACCTCTCGTTCTGGCTGCCTTGGTTTTTTGGGAAGATCGGGGTCATCTTCTGGATCATCTTCATGGTTTCTCTTCTTTTTCTCCTCTGCTCGACGAGGAGATCTAGACCTTTCTCTAGTTCGGTCATTTTTTCTTCTTTCGCCTCCCCGATCAACATACTTTGCTAGATTTCCTCGTCGGATGAGTGTTTCAATCTCGTTCTGAAGAGCTATGCAGTTTTTTGTCATATGGCCATGATCCTTATGGAACTCGCAATATTTCTCCCTATTCCTCGTGTCAGGGTCTGACTTCATTTTCTTTGGCCAGTTTAACTCCTCGCTGTTCTTAATTTCTTCCAGGACGTGGTTGATATTTGCCTTCAAACGTGTGTAATTATCAAATTTCTTCAAGACCTCCCATGACGACCTACTTTTGGAATGCTTGTCACCACCATTGTTCTTATGCTCTTTCTTCTTAGCTTTATCACCTTCCATCTTGGTTTCTTTGGCATCCATATTCTTCTTCGCAGACATAGCCTCCTCGGCATTCATAATCTTGGACGCTTTTCCCATCAGGTCCGACATGGTTCGAGGTGGATCTTTGGCCAAAGTGTAGTACAACTTGTTTGGCAGCAGTCCACTCATCAAAGCAGTAATCACTGTCTTCTCCTCATAATCAATGACTTCGAGCTTCTCGTTATTAAAATGAGTTATATACTCTCTAATACTCTCACCGGCTTTTTGTCTAACACTTAACAAATTTGCTACTCGTTTAACTGGCTTTGCTCCGAAGCAAAAATTCCCAATGAATAACTCGGCCAGTTGAAGAAAAGTTGAAATTTTACCCCGAGGAAGATTATTATACCATATCTAAGCAGATCCGGTAAGAGTTCCCAAAAATTCTCTGCATCTCATCTCGTCTGGGACAGCATAGATGTCGGCAGCAGCTTGATATTGTTCTATATGAAGGACAGGGTCAGTTTTCCCATCATACTTGGGAGTCACAACAGGTGCTTTGAACTTTGATGGTGTCAGAAAATCAACAATATCCTGGACAAAAGGTGTTCCTCGAACAAAGGTTCATTGTAGAGGGTTGTTAGCCTTAGCCATTTCCCCCTAATCTATCCTCCAGCCTTTGAATAGATCCTTTCCATGCATCATTCCCTTCCTCGGTCCTATTGGTTCGAGCAACTGATCGCGTTGAAGTGGCTTCCTGGGATTTATCCTGACGAGCAGCTGGTCGGTCATTGGATCCATCTTGACGAGTAACTGGTCGCGACTGGGCAGATCCTTCCATTAAATCTGATGGTCGTCGAAAGCTCCTCGACGCTGCATTAAGAGTACTTTTGTTCCTCCTAGGGCCTAATCGGTCAAAAGGAGAGGCCCTACTTAGTCTTTCCAATGCACTGGCCCTTTCTGGGGAGAGGGTGACACGTTGTTCAGTATCTGTGGCTCGCACTGACGAAGTTCGTCCAGGTTGATAAGACAAATCTTTAGATTCTTCATTGCGATATGAACTAGTACGCCTAGTACGCACAGAAGGCGCACGGATATTTCTTTGAATGCTTCGTGATCCGGAATGGGCTGGCGCACCGCCATGGAGGGTTTGGATGAGTTATCGCATCGTTTCTTGCATGACGGTCTGGCCCTGAGCCAGATTCGCCATCATTCCAGTCAGATCTGGAATAATTGGTGGAGCAGATGGATTTGGAGGGGTTCCAATGTTTCGATTGCTGGATTCAGGTATATCAGCCATTGGTATCGGATTGTTATTGGTGAGAAAACGATATTACTAGTCGTTTCCCACAGACGGCGCCAATCTGTTGATGTAAAAAATTAGATCACTCTAATAATTCCATCACAGATAAATAAATGAGACAAAAGATTGTAAAGTGGTTCAGCCTTATAAGAATGGCCTACGTCCACTGTTATTTTATTGCTGAGTGTTTGGGATTGTACAACGTATTTATATCCTTGAGGCTGTCATATGAAAGGGTGATACATTAAATGATATACATATGAAAGGGTAATACATGTAATGCCCTTTAAGTGCCTGCGTCTAAATGATAAGCATTTAATGAACCAGTTGAACTGTTGGTTATTCATCAATTAACGCTTTGTTCGAGATGCAGCTCGGACCGCCTGAGTAGCTCGGACTGCCTAAGCTTTCTGATATTCAAGAGCTCCTCGGAGCGTATGAGTTCCTCGGAGTAACATGGTTCCTCGGAGCGTGTGATTATCTCAGAAGTGCATGTTGTTGCCATGTAGATAGCCACGTGTCTTCATATGATTGGTCCAAGTCAGCAGATTAAATTTGGTATCAACAATTAGTTTCTCATTAACCAAACAAATATGAATACACTAGTAATAACTCGCGTGCTCAACCAATGGCAATGCAGAACCAATGCCCACAAATTTTACTCAAAACATAATTCTAAAACACACGTGACAAAATGAATGACACTACATTTCAATGATATTAAACCATTCTCAAACTACATTTCATCCATAACCATTAAAATTCTCAAAATAAAATGTAGTACAAGATAACTAGTCCCATCATCATATATGATAAATTTTGAATGTAATAAGCATATCATTTATCTTATCTTTATCTCTATGATTGAGTAAGTAGAAGGAGTGTGATTCTGGAGAAACTAAATGAGCATTTTCTTCATGAGTTTGGAGGAGTTCAACTATTATCAACATCTATTGAGTCGGGGATTTCTTATAACATAAGGACAGTTTGGTAAATCTATGCCACATGTTATGCCTAGTTGGCTAGGCTAGTTTTGCTTCTCTCGAGATGCAATACAAAACTTCTTATTTACAGCCAACTAATACAAATGTCTATTTTGATAAACCTTCAAGATCAACTAAATTTAGCTAGATATCTGCGATTCTTAGAGGATCCCAACCACTTATGGAAATAGAAAAATGAAAAATTGGTATTTTGAAGAAATAAGTTCTATTAAAAAATAAATGACCTAATAATATTGATTTCAAGGATCACTTAAAAAATCTTCCACATAAGTTGGATTGCATTTGTAAAACTTATATATGTGTCATTCTCATAAATCATTTCCAGCTGTGGTGGATCTCATCATATATCTATGATAATTTGGTGAAACATTTTAAACACAAAAGTCATTACAAATTTTGAAAATGGTGCACGAATAATAATTTTTTGAATTTGGTATTAATGTTAAATATGACAAAGAAGAGGGGCGAGGGAAAAGTTATCCATAATTTTATTAGGAATGATTTTATATATACTTTAAAGAAATATAACAATCATACTTTGTCATGCACATTCATTTTTATGATACGAGCTCGCTTACAACACATTTACTATCATTTTATTATTCACGAATTATTTATCATATGAAGAAAATTAAGTTTTTCATTTTATTTAAATTTAATTTTTTTATTTTTGAAGGTTGATTCCAATTTTATAAGTCTTATCTTATGTAATCTGGATAACTTTTAATTATGTTAATTGGTTTGTTTGCTTCTCTTTATACAATGGATTTATTGTTTACTTCCACGATTTGACATTTCGTTAAGGGTTAATAACACTTATGTCCCTTGATGTATAGAGGTAGTCTCATTGGGTCATCTATGTTTTAATTTTCGCAATCAAGCCCTCCAATTAGTACATTGTTTCAATTTCGACCAAATTTTAATGTACAGTTAACTGGTCTAACAAAATTGACTTAAGAGAGACTGAACCAAACTTCAAGGGATAGTTTTACAAAAATCACTATCTAAATAATTTTCATGACATTTTCTTCAATTTTTAATGTTTTAAGAGAATTAATATATTTTACTTTTATTGCAATTAAAATAAAGTTATTTTCAAATTTAAACTGAATTTATAATTAATTAATATTTCTCGGCCTATATCGGTCTTCAATTTTATTATATTTATTATTATTATTATTATTATTATTATTATTATTAATAATAATAATAATAATAATAATAATAATAATAATAATAATAATAATAATAATAATAATAATAATAATGATGATAATATGTAACTCTTTTTACACACTGACTTGCCTTAAATACTACTACTACTACTACTACTACTACTACTACTACTACTACTACTACTACTAATAATAATAATAATAATAATAATAATAATAATAATAATAATAATAATAATAATAATAATAATAAGTTTATTAAATTTTATGCTTATGATACACCTCTCATGCACATGGTACTATTTAAATAAGTTTTAATTAGAAAGATGGATAAAACAAGATTATTTAAATTAGTAAAGCGTAATTTTAAATAATAAAGGGACTAATTGGCAATATATTTAACTAGTACTTGAATAAATAATATAATTTATCCTAATATCTAATAAAGATAGTTAATTTGATTTGGAATTTCCCCATACTTCTAATATAAATTTTGTATTACTCAATCATCGTATTTAAAATTTTTAGATATGCATTGTTAAAACACTCATCACGGAGGTTTAACACAAGCATTAAAGTTAATAAAATTCATTATTATTATTATTATTATTATTATTATTATTATTATTATTATTATTATTATTTAAGACATGCAAGTGTGTAAAAAATTACTTAAATATTGTTATTATTAAAGTTTAAGACCTGTATAGGTCGAGAGATATTATTTCATTATAAATATCAGTTTAAATTTAAAAAAAATAACTCTTTTTTAATTGTAATAAAATTAAAATACACTATTACACTTAAAACATGAAAGAATAGAAGAAAATGTCATAAAAATTACATTTGATTATTATTTTTGTAAAACTGTCTCTTGATGTTTGGTTCGGTCTCAATTAAGTCCATCACGTGAGTGACGCGTGCCAATTCCATTAGAGAAGTTAAATTTTGGATGAAATTATAAATAATATGGTACTCGGAAGGCGTGATCGAGAAATTGAAACATCAGAGACCCAAGTGCGCGCAAGCGTGTATGTGTGTGTGTCTATATATATAACATAACACACAATGGTGGAGTCAGGAAATGTCCCTGGGTGGGACACTTGACGAACACAAAAATGTAATGTTTTACAAAATTGATGGGGGTTCGGGGGCGAGAGTACCCCAAATGAATTTTTTAAGGTTAATTTTACATTTTAAAAGTATTCAATCAAGTATATCGGATTCAAATTTTAATTGAGTCAAAGTGTCGGATTCAAGAAAGAAAACTTCAAAAAACAACTATAATAGCACCAATATTAGTCCATGGGTAGCAAAAATATAACTTACCACAAGTCACAAAAGAAATGAGTGTAAAATACAAAACTAAAAAAAATATGTTTGGAAAATAAATATGTGTAAATAAATTATGGTATTTATATTTTTTCCATCAAGTTAGTTACAAATATGTCATAAACCTTTAAATTTTAAAAATAAATAAGGAACTCTAAGCTACACGTTATTTTGACTATTACTCAATTATTGTTTATCATCCACTTGTAATTTAAATAGAGTAGTTGAGATGATAGAGATATATAAAGTAATAGGTGTAGAGGTTGAAAAAATATCTATTATTATATAAAAAATATCCTTCTCAAATCTATATTATACTTCTAAAACAATGGAAAGAGAGTTTAATGAGGATCATTTATTGTCAGTTTAAAATTTATTTCAATCAATTTCTTAGAACCATCTCCCTTCTCCCAATCTTTTTGATTTCTCAAAAAAAATGTCTCTTCAGATTGCCTCTTTACGTTTCTTCTCCCATAATAATTTCTCTTATATTTGGACAATACATGAATTTAGTTGGTTCATGTATTATGAAATTCATGTATAGAAGTTTAAATGGAAGTTCATGTATTTAGTCTATACATGCATTTAGTTGGTTCATGTATTAGGACGTTCATGTATAGATGTCTAAATGGGGTATGTTGTAGTTAAAAAGTTAAATGATATTTGAGAAAAAAATAATATGTAGGTTTTATTTATGCAAGTTATTATGAATATATTTTTGCCAATTAAAATTTATGGCTTGACTTAAATAATCGGCTTTGCTTCGTTCATGTATTCTATAAGATATTAATTTGGAATTATTTGTATAAATTGATATTAAATATAATAGGAATATGAAAATACAACATAAAACCAATTATGATTTAAACATGAATATTATTGATAGAACTCAACTAAATGAAAATAACATGATTTATCATATTATTATGTCCGGGTCAAGCTTATATCGATTTAGTCATGTTCACGTGAGTTTTAAAATTACCACTCCGATATAACTACGTTCTTGACCACATACATGGATGGAGCTAAGTGAAGGCTAGGGGTGGCAAGTGCCTAGGCCAGAAAAAAAAATTGGGGTAAATTAGAAAAACTCAAAAAGTTTAGGGTAGAAATAAAAAAAAATACTTAAAACCTAATAATATGTTCCCTATCCCAATACTGCCATACGAAACATACTTCTCACTTTTCTTTATCCAAAACCCATTTGGGAGAAACCAATTTTGCTCAAAGCCTCCGTCGTTCCCCATTTTTGTTCCCGTTTTTAAGGTATTGCTCCCATAACTTATGTTGCTTGTTGTTATATATTTTATTAACAAATGTTGCTGCTATCTATTTTATTAACAAATGTTGTTGTTGTCCATTTTATTAACAAATGCTGATGCTATCTATTTTATGTCCAAATCAAAATGATGATGCTAGTACAAATATTTCCCAATAATTTTTTAGATATTTGTTGCTTTGCTTGCTGCCAATATTGTTGTTGTTGAACCCAAATATTGAGTTGAGTTGTTTTTTTTTAATTATTTTTTTTTGTGAATGTTGAGTTGATTTTTAATTTTAATTATTTTCAGATATGGAAAAATATTTTAGAAGAACTCATGCAAAAGATTCCGTTGAAGTGATGCCTCCACCAACCGAAAATATTGATGTTCAAGTGGAATGTACATAAAAAAATGAGACTAGAGCTCATTACGGGTGACCTATCAAATCTTCCTTCTGATCCTAGTTTAATACCTCAAATTTTAGATTATAATCCAAATGATCATGACAACATTAGATGAGCCTATTTACAAATGGGTCCTTGTCAACCCTCTATGCAAACATTTCCTCAAACGATGTTTGGAAACAAGGCTCGTCGTTTCAATCCAAATTGGTTCACCCAATATGGGAGTTGGTTAGAGTACAACGTAAAAAAAGATGTTGCATTTTGCTAGTCGTGCTATTTATTTCGACCCCAATCCGTGGACAGAAATAAAAGTGATGTTTTTGTAAGTGATGGTTTTACGAATTGAAAAAATAGTGGAAGACTCCTAGAACATGTTGGACCCCATACTAGTTCTCATAATGTTGCTTATATGAAGAGTCAAGATTTATTGAAGCAAAATCAACATATTCAGACCCTAATCGATAACAAATTGTCGTACCCGATTAAATTCGACCATTGATGTGACTCGATTTCTTCTATGACAATGGTTATCTTTTCGTGGAAATGATGAATAAGAAGGGTCATTGAATAAAGGTAATTTTATTGAACTTTTACAATGGCTTGCGGATGAAATGAAGTTGTTAATAGTGTCGTGCTTAAAATGCTCCTGGAAACCACTCATGGACATCTCCGGAAATTCAAAAAGATGTTGTAAATGTTATTTCCGGTGAGATATTCAAAGAAATTTTAAAACATCTCACCAAAAAACCATTCGCGATTTTAATTGATGAAGCTCGTGACGCATCAATTAAAGAGCAAATGGCCATTATTTTACGGTATGTGGACGAAAGTGGTTTGTAATACCCCGTATTTTTGGCGATATTTATTTTTGGGATTAATTAATTAAATGAGAATTAATTGGGAATTAATCCGGATAAAATACTAGCGAGATGTGAGTTGGTATTTGACTATATTGAATATATATGATGATATATGAATATTGAATTATAAAATTTGTCGTGAGATTGATATACGGCAATTTGGACATTTTATTGGGACACGTGAGACAGTCGCGTCAGGATATAATTATTTTAATTATAAAAGTGAAATTAAATTCTATTAACCGTATGGTCGTTTTGAGTGCGCCAACGCGTCCGGAAGGGTCGAGATAGTCAGAAAACACTAGCCGGGGGTTTAGTTTGGGTCCCGGGGTATTTTTAGGCCATACCGGCAACATATAGGGGTAGTTTGGTAATTTTGCATTTTTGAGAATTAAATGTGACGAAAATTAGTAAATTATATCTGATGTGGATTTGACCCACTAAACCACTAACCAACTCATTTTAACCTAATAGGCTACGTAGGTTATTAGAATTAGGTTTCTAATTTTTCCCAAAACAAACCCTAGCCACCATAGCCATTGGAGAAGAAAGCTTAGAGAGGGAGAGAAAGAGGAGAATTCTGCAGAGAGAAAGAGAAGGCAATTCAGCCTTCAAGATTCATCCTCAAATCCAGAGAAAGATTAGAGGCAAGTGGTTTAATTACAATTGATTTAATGCTATGCTTTTCCATGTTTAGGAATTATCGAAATTGATCTTGGAAGATGATATAGACCCATGAATTGGAACTTAAAAACTATGAATTATGTTAGGGACTGCATGTAGTAACAATCTGGACGAATTATGAATTCAAAATTATGACCCTTGATGATTTAAAAACGGATTTAAGAAGAGGTTTATGAATGTTCTTGAAAGAATTAGAAACTAGGGTCCTTGATGAAGATTGATCCATATATAGCCCTTGGTTGATGAATTATTGGTTTTAGAACGTTATTAATGTTGTAGGATGGTTGTATGATGATACTATAACGTTATATTAGAGATTCATGCATTAAAAGTATGTTTTGGGATGATTTGAAAACTGCAAAACGAAGCAGTCCGTAGCCATACCTGGTGCATTCGATCGATCGATGTTCATCAGTCGATCGATCGACCACCATCGATCGATCGAAGGAAAAGGTCGATCGATCGAACTTCCCAGAATGAGTAAAGTTTTCCCTATTTAAATTTTAATGGTAGTAACCCTTGGAAAATGTTATTGGAGACCTTATGAATACCCTTAAACTTAAGGAAGACCAGTTGGCATGATTATGAAACTTGGACCTTAATTAGAATTCAATTTGAGGAATTATTCCAAATTAATGAAATTCGATAAGTGAGATAATATTTGGGATAAAAGTGTAAATTTGAATAATTTGATGAAATGAGGTTTGGGCAGAAGTAAAGACCTTAGGAATAAAGATGTTATATGTGGGAATAATAGGAACTTACTAATCTATTTGAGATAGGTTTTAAGTATAAGAAACTACGACGTGAGACGTGTCGACAGTTTAACTTTTATATTATCGGGAGACTTAAAATATATAATTTGGAATAATGGTATAAGGATGTAGAGTATACCTTTATTAATATTGTGATATCTAAGATGTGTGAATGCTTAGCATACAATTTTATGTGTATGACATACCTACCATACTTGCTATCATGGGAGGTTTACGTTCGCTTAGGGCCTTCTTATCCTTGTGTTGCCCGGATTTAGATTGGTTACCTCGATGAACATAGGTCAGAGAAGGACTTATTGGGATGTTAATAAGTTTGCTGATCGTGGGAGCGTAGGTATGTGCGTGACCCATGTGATGTGACTGTGTTCGCCTCCATTGTTTGTGATGTTGTTATCTGAGAACGATTCCTGAGAGATTCGGAATGCGTGATCCTTATGTACGTGATGTACCGGGATAGATAGCAGAGTATGTGTGCACCACAGCTTAGTCTCGGGGTGCGTGTATTGTATATTTATGATGCGAATAATATACGGTTAAATGAAAAGGAATCTACTATGTTAAATTATGTGTATAGTTATTGTAACATGATGAAAAGATAAAAGGGGACAGATATCAATAAATGGTTTTATTACTAATTGGGAATCCGATAATTAAAGTAGAACTCTCTATTTAATTGTTAAGGTTGGAATTAAAATGTGAACCGAGTAGAAGTGTTAGAAATCCTTTTGAACTAGATAGTTAGGGGAAAACACATTAATGGGTACAGGAACGTTAAGAGTGCACAGTTAGACGAGAGATGAGTATCTCATGTGAGAGCACGTCCTAACATGTATTTTGCATTTATTGTTTTAATTGTTATTAAAGCACTTGCTGTTTTCAAAATACTCTCCACTTTCGGGCTCTGACCCGTTTGCTTTCAAATCTATTTTTTTAAAAAAAAACCATTTTAGGTGCCCAGCCACAAGGGCACCACGCTTAGGATCCTTATACAGGTGACGAGCTGTAGCTGTTTGTGGAAGTTACAGGGATTTTCTTTTAGACGCTTCTATCATTTGGATTCCATGTTCAGTATTCCTCAGTTGTAGGGCATGTTGCCCAAATTCTATTAGAGACATTTCCATTTCAGTTTTTTTCAGACTTTGGCATGTATTAATTCAGTATTCAGTATTTCGTTACTTATTTCAGTTGTGGGATTTGTTGTGAGGAGTTTTTCCTCCGGATTTATTTATATCGTGTGATGGTTATTATATTATTTCGTTATGGTAAATGGTGATATTATTCTTGCTTTAAATCTTTTATTGCATGTTAATCAGACTTTAATTAAAATTTGACAACTTACTTTTTAAATACTAGGTGGTTAGTAATAATAAAATGTTTTCGATAGTGATTCTATTAACTGAGCCAACTTGGCATTTTGATTTAATTTAATAAAGGAGTAGCTACCCGGTATTCAATTAATCGGGGTGTCACATGGTTGTGTGATGGAAAGATTTCTAGGCATGATACACGTTAGTGATACTATGGAAATTTCACTTAAAACATCACTTAATGCTTTCTTTAACATGCACAAGTTGAGTGTGGCAAATTTGTGTGGTCAAGGTTATGATGGGGCAAGTAACATGCAAGGCAAGTATAATGGCCTAAAATCATTGATTCTTAATGAGAACAAGTCGGCATTTTATGTGCATTGTTTTGCACACCAACTTCAATTGGCACTTGTTCACGATGCAAAAGATCTTGACCACATTGCTGAATTCTTTTTCTTAGTTAATAGTTTGGTGAATATTGTTGGGGCATCATGCAAGCATCGAGACATTCTTAGAGAAAAGGAAGCCAAACGTGTTTTTAAGAAACGATAATGTGGTGAATTACCAATCGGTCGCGGGTTAAATCAAGAGACTAGTCTCAAGAGACCTGGTGATACACGATGGGGATCGCACTATGGTACACTAATAAATTTTATTGTTATGTTCGAATCTGTGATTGATGTCCTTGCGGATTTAGTGGGAGATTCTCTGGACAGAAAAGGTGAAGCATTAAATTTGGTAAAAATAATGCAAACTTTTGATTTCATTTTCACTAGGCATTTGATGAAGAATATACTTGGATTCACTAATGATCTTTCAAAAGCATTGCAACGAAAAAATCGAGATGTTGTAAATGCTATCACTTTGGTTAGACTTTCAAAGCTACGTTTGCAGAAAATGAGAGAGTGTAGATGGGATAATCTATTGATGGAAGTTTTTTCTTTTTGTACAAAACATGGTATCCCCATTCCTAATATGGAGGATAAATATATTCTTTTATGAAGATCGAGAAGAGGACCTTTGATAATAAACATACATCATTATCGAGTTGACATGTTCCACCTTTGTGTGGATAAGCAACTTGTTCAGCTTAATAACCGCTTTGATGAGGTGAATTTAGAATTGCTTATGTGTATGGCATGCTTAAACCCATGCAATTCATTTACTTCTTTTAATATCATCAAATTGGTTTGTCTCTCTGAATTCTATCCCGCTGATTTCACGGAACAACAACGTATTGTCCTTGAGAATGAACTAGAGACATGAATTTGATATGAAATCTAATGATGACTTTCTTGAGTTGGAAGGGATTGCTGATTTGAGTAAGAAGATGGTTGAGACAAGAAAGCACATTGTGTATGGATTGGTTTATAAGCTTATAAAGTTGTCTCTAATTCTTCCCGTTTCAACTGCTACAGTTGGGAGAGCATTTTCAGCTATGAAAATAGTTAAATCTGACCTCCGAAACCACATGGGGGCTGAATGGTTAAGTGATAGTTGCGTGACATACATTGAGAATGATGTTTTTGATTCCATCTCCAATGAAGCAATCATGGATCGCTTTCGGAAGATGAAAACTCGTCGAGGGATATTATAGAATTTTTTTACTCTAATATGGTATATTTCAACTCTACTTTTATATGAAAAGATGTAAATCCTCTTTTCTTTTTGGGTAATGAAGTGTGTTTGTTCTATTTGTAACAATATTGCGATATTATGTGAATATTTATTTTTGTTTAGATATTTGAATAACACCCCCCCACCCCCCCAAAAAAAAAAATCGGGGGCGGTCCCTGACAAATTTCCTATTGTGCCCCACCTATCGAAAATTCCTGACTCCGTCACTGACCATAAATATGTATCAAAATACGATAGGGAAAAAAAAAATATATGCGTCCGTACATTACGCGAGTTACATGCTAGTATTAAATAACATTAGGGCTTCTCTTGTTTAATGTACATAAATAGAGTTTAGATTGAGGTAGTGCATATACATATTTTTTTCCAAAACCGGGATGGAGCACTTATCCACCCCAATTACACTGTGAGTGCTAACATATATATGGCTAACTTTCATTAAAGTATACATATAATTCCTCATATGGCGCCTACTATTTTTGAAATAACAGTTGCCTCATATTACATAGATATGGCTAATAACAAGCAGTTTTGAGATTGGTAACAAAAGTCAAGCAATGTGGGTGGCATGGACCCAATGCCATAAACAGGAAACTCGTTCCATGTAATCAACTTAGAGCTTCCTTAACATGTCCTAGTCTAACGGCAAAAACACCCCCAACTAGGGAAACGCCAAACACTTGTCAACCATCTGGGCGGTTCTAAACACTATAAGTAAAACAGTTTGCAAACATGAAATCTCAAATTGTTATCAGTGTTTTTGAGAAATATTTGCACCTTTTGCTAGTAGTGTTGTGTTGTATACTTACGAAAAATCAAGAGATCATGGACTCCCAGAACATGAGCTACCAAGCTGGCCAAGCCAAGGGCGAAGCCCAGGTGGCCTAACATTTATTTTTTGTTTGTCTACATATATACCTTAACATTCATTGCATGCAACATGCATAACACGATTGATATGTTTATTTCAGCAAAAGGGAAGCCAGATAGCGGACAAAGCCCAGAGTGCTGCCAAGTCTGCCCAGCAATCTATGCAGCAGGTTCATGTCTTTTTCTTTTGCATTATTTTGTGTTTTGCACTCATCCCATAACCCTCAATATTCAAATTGTTACAACTATTAAACTTTTTTAACCATAAAAATGAAAAATATTTAACAAAACTTTGATAAAATAAAACATAGTAATGCTAAAAATGCATAATTTATATACTAAAGAAATTGTATTTGAATACAAATATACCGTTTATATCCAAAAATCATAATTTGGGTTTGATACGAAAAACTATATGGAGCCAAAGTAAACAAACAAACAAAAAAAATTGTTTTAGAAAACATACGCACACCCACTTGCGTGCACTCTCTCTCTCTCTCTCTCTCTCTCTCTCTCTCTCTCTCTCTCTCACACACACACACACACACACACTCACGCACACACACACGGATATATATCATTTTAAAAATATTAAATATAAGATCCTCATTTGATAACAATGACCATACTTCTTTATTTATTTGTGATATAGTTTAAATTTTGTAATTATCAAATTTATTTTTTTTGTTGTGGGACTTGGAAAATACTCTGGAAAGTAATATGATCTTTTGCAAGTTAAATAATAGTGCAACTAACTATATTTAGGTAGTAGGGGTGTGATACAAAACTTTCAAAAGCAATGGGGCAAAACAACTAATTGTAATGAAATTAAATCCAAAATGACTTTTTTCTTTCTACTGAATTAAAGCATAAGATGAGCATTTCTGAAGTTTTGTAATCGCAAAACCAACTATTCTTTTTCTGCTTTATTTGCCACTTTCAGTTAAAGATTAGTTATATATATGTGATGTGTGACAATTGTGTAGACTGGTCAGCAAGTGAAGGAAAAGGAACAAGGTGCAGCTGAAGCGGTCAAGAATGCAACTGGGATGAATAACTGAAGTTACAATGATTTTTTCCATCTCTGCCATCCTCTTCAATGATAGTAGTTTTTAATTTCTTGTTTAGATTTAATTGTTACAATGATTTTTTCCATCTCTGCCATCCTCTTCAATGATAGTAGTTTTTAATTTCTTGTTAAGATTTAATTTTGACTTGTAAAGTCGGTGTTTGAACAAAAAAAGAGAATATTCTCGTGGGGAAGTTCTGACCTTGTTCCAATAAATTTTGAAGTAATGAGATGCTGAGAATTAGTGTAATCCTCTTTTTCATATTTCTTTAAGTGGCAATATATACTATGATTGCATCTGTTTATTTTGTTTTTGATTCGGGAGATCAATATTAAGCAATTCCAAATCTAATTGAGACTGTTGACTCCTCTCTACATCTAATGAACGATCATCTAAATATAAATGAGAATCAAGTAGAACTATGGACACTACAAGAAAAAAAGATTTTCCCACATCGTGAAACGTTCCCATGACACTTTTGAAATACTAGTTCAAACAGGGTGTCGTATAAAGTAAACTTACCTCAATGCAGGGGCGGATGGAGCATAGGATGAATTGGGGTGGTTGCTCCAGTTGGGATTAAAAAAAAAAATTTATAGGATTTTTTGGTAAAATTTCAAACTTCAAGATATATCTCTAATTATTTACAAAACTGAGAGTGTAAGATTGTAATTACTTAAAATATTAAACCTACAAACATAATACATGAGTCGCTGCCTCTCATCTCATTTCAGGTATTTTTTTTTTGTATGTGATGATGTGTAGTTTAATTTTTTGTATGTGATAATGTGTAGTTTAATTTTTTATGTAGCCTAATTTTATGTATGTGTAGAAATTTTATGTATGTGTAGTTTAATTTTTTATGTAGCCTAATTTTTTGTAATATCAATTTTTTATGTAGTCTGAAATATGTGGTATTTTTTAAATAGGAAGTCATGGAGAAATTTTTTAAACGGAAAAGAGGAGACAACACACAACCCTTTAGGGTAATTTTATAAAAAAACATCCACGAACAAAGTAGGAATCCAAATTTAGTTAATTATTACCTCAAACATTTTGAAGGGTAAAAATTACAAAAAAAAGTAAAAAAAATCCCAAAAAATCGGTTCGGGGGCTCCCGCCCCCGAACCCCCGGCCTTCGTCACAAAATTTTGCCCCACTTGAGTCAAATTCCTGGATCCGCACTACCTCGATGTCTTTGTATTATTGTAAAAAGATTTCATGACACCTTAGGAGTGGCGTTAAAACATTCCACAAAGAGCTTATCACTATTCGTAGAAGTTATTACTTCATGATGCATTATTTTGTGTCGTGAATACTCTTTTACGACTAAACTAATCCATCATTAATACTTTACAGGACTAAAACTAAGCATCGTCATGTTGAAGACATCGTAATTATTCTCTTACTAATTTTAGCCCCGCTCGATGCCCAGAAGTTTCGTAATTCTTATTAGGGGTGTTAAAAAAACCGACTGGACCGAACCGACTTTTTTTCGGTCTTTTTTCTTAATTGATCCGGTCTCGGTTTATTTTTTTGGCAGACCGACTTAGTCGGTCCGGTCCACGGTTTACAGTTTCAAAAACCCTGTTAGGACCGACTCGAACCGGCTTTATATAAAATAATATATTTTTACATATATATGTATATATATAAGATAAATAAATAGTGAGAATATATATTTTAATATTTGATTAGTTTAAATTATAGTTTAATCCAATACTACGTTTGTTTTAATTGCAAATTTTGATATTTTTTAGTTTTTAATGTTTGGAAAAAAATAGAGTTGGGTATATTTTTATTATTATAAATGATGTAAATCATTCATGTGAGGACTGATGGGTTAGACCAGACCGACCCTATAAAAAACCGAACCGACATTATCGGTCTGGTCTCGGTCCAATTTTTTAGAGGACCGTCTAAGTCGGTCCGGTAAAAAAAACCTCAAAATCGAACCAAATCGGACCGCGAACACCCCTAGTTCTTATTATACAAAGCAGTAAAAAGTTAATACCTAAAATTAAATCAAATTAAGTGTAGACATAACACAAAATAGAGGATAAAGAAAAGTGAAAGGAATAAAAAAATGAAACACAATACCATTGGGCAACATTTGAAATAGTGACTCAACTTGTGGCGAAAACACTGAGAAAGTTTTTATATTCATCAAATGATAAGAGCACAAACATCTTGCCTATATAATAATATACGAATCAAGGAAAATAAATTTTCAGAGTGTCAAATTCAAAATAATTATATATTATCAAAGCAAAAAATAACTTGCCAATAAGATTGATTGGCATAGACAATATGCCAATAACAGTTATTGTAGCACAATTGCATATTGCCAATTCAAATAAATATACTAAATTATGACAGCAAACAAACAACTTGCCAATTAAGTTCAATAGATTGGAGCCTCATCCATTATATTATCATAACAAATTAACAACTGGAAATGAAATATCCTCTATATCGATTTTTGCGGTTGACTAAATGGTTGGGATAGAATAATTCACACAAAAAAAACATTATTGAAGAATAAAACCAAAATAAAACTGAAATGGAGACATAGGATAGCTAAATACCTATAATTGTTCTTTTTTCCTTTGATGGGTTCAATTGATTGCATTGGTAGGAAGCTTACAATAAACTACAAAGACGTGATTCAAACAAAATATTATTTCAAATTCTCATTATATATAATTTTGTAAATACAAAGATTTAATCCTAAAATTTAACAAATCTATTGAATCAATGATGGTTGTAAGATTAAAGAAATCTCTTAACCATATATAAAAACATCTAGTAGAAAACTGAAACTACATGAAAGAACTTCCTAAAACATAAATTCTCTGTTCAGAAAATATTCCATTTTGAAACTCACTCTTCATCAAAGGTGAAGAACGTGGACACTAATAGGTGCCTATGAAGTATTAGTCATTTCTAGAAAAAATAAAATTGGTCATCTCCGTAAGTGTGGTTTCAATCTATTTCAGAATTTTTGAAAATGATTCGAAATTGCAACTATGTTAATTATGGCATTTCCACAATTTTAAGTTGACCTATCTGCCATAATATTTACATATCAAAACATTTGTAATTAAACAAAAATCTAGACAAAGTACTTCGAGATATTCCTTAAAGAGAGACATTCCATTTAAAAATTAGGGATCAAATAATGATTCAAGAAAAACTAACTTTAATGCAACCAAAAGTAAAATTGAAAATGTATTTGAAGCCTCTTGAGAGGTTCATCAACACCAACCCTCAAATTGAAGCTAATGGCATCAAAATCTATTATGTGTGTGTGTGTGTGTAGAGAGAGAGAGAGATCAAATAATAATTCAAGAAAAACTAACTTTAATGCAACCAAAAGTAAAATTGAAAATGTATTTGAAGCCTCTTAAGAGGTTCGTCAACACCAACTCTCAAATTGAAGCTAATGGCATCAAAATCTATTATGTGTGTGTGTGTGTAGAGAGAGAGAGAGAGAAATCAAATAATAATTCAACAAAAACTAACTTTAATGCAACCAATAGTAAAATTGAAAGTGTATTTGAAGCCTTTTGAGAGGTTCATCAACACCAACCCTTATATTGAAGCTAATGGCATCAAAATCTATTATGTGTCCAAATATAGATTTTTTAAAATCTATCTATCTATCTATCTATCTATCTATCTATCTATCTATCTATCTATCTATCTATCTATCTCTCTCTCTCTCTCTCTATATATATATATATATATTGTTGGAGTTTTGCTATGGAAAGAACAAAATATTTAAATTAATTTCTACAAGGCACGTTCTCGGAACGCTGTATTTTAGGCAAAATTTCTCCCAATCTGGTTGAGACAGAACCGCGAGTAAACTATGGGTTTTATAGAATCATTCTTCAGGATACAATGCAGTGTATGAACAGTTATTTGATTCAAACTATGTACTATTTTATCAAATCGAGAACACTTTGAATTTGTAATCTGATAATGCCAAAATGTAGAGGACGAAGAGAGGAGAAATTAGCACTTTTCGGTGTCTAAAACAGAGGCCTGAAACTCTTTTTATAACCATTTTGTAACTGTTCTTCAACAATCACAGCTCTTCATGTAGAGATTCAGCAGCCGTTGGATCGTGCCTATTTGGAATAGCTTCGACCTATCAGTTCATATTATGTGTACCATCGTAAGCGAATGGACATCCCCTACAAGAAACGCTACGAGTTCATCTAACGGCTCAAATCAAGTCGTTTCGAATTTTAAACCCTTTGACTAGATCATTTAATCATAACAGTTGATCTGTTTTACTTGGTATAAACTTTAGGCTCCCACGCTCCAAGCGACGATGTGCACGTGCGAAGTGCGAAGTGCGCGCCGAAGTGCGCAATGCGCCCTAAGTCTCCCAATCGCCCTTTCATACGCTTACGCATGTCACGTATCGCAATTGGTGGTGCTTAAGGACCACCGCAATGCGTAGGATCAAAACCTCTTGTTTGACTTGTCAACAAAGAATCTTAGTTTTCCTTTAGTTGATATACCACTACTTTTTGTAGTAATCTTCCAATGTGGGACTTTGAGCACTCCCATATCTTTCACACCCAATTGCTCATGTTTCTTCCTTCTAAAAATAAAACCCAAACTAAGTTTAAAATAAAACACCAATTAATATAATAAAACTAACGACTAAATATTATATAATAATATATAAATGTTGAAATTTATCCAACATTCCCCCACCAATTTCAATATACACGATAGAGGATACAAAGCATTTATTACAAAATAAAAATAGAAAACTTTGGGCACTATCGCTGAAATCTAGTACATAAATGAGAAGTGTCTTCAGGACTTGAACTTCCATATTGTGTAAACAATTCAAAGATTCATCAGGGTGCTGTGGTGAACGTATCTTGAACCAATGACCTTTTTGAGACGAGTTGGAACTATCACACATACTAATTTCGGAGTTTATAAGTTTTCTTCTAGCATGCACATTTATGGCCTTGTGCTAATCCTGATTTCATGAGCACTTTAGGATCAGTCTTGATTCCATAGAAAGTCGCCACACTTTCGACACTCATATAGGTAAATCAACTTTCCTGATTCAGCGAGTCACACTTATATGATTTATTAAGAAGTAACCTTCATCCTCTAACATACATAAAACCAACACTAGGCACATAGGAATGGAACTTTTGTATAAAATTCCTAGTGTTCCGTAATTATAATTTATCTTATTTGTACCACATTGAACTCTATCTATATTTTCAAGATATGAGTTGGGTTCCCATTAAATATAGTGTGTTATTAAATAGACCTTAGTCCCTGATGATGCTGGAATCTAGCACCACCGGATAAGTGATGATGAGCTCAAACAGTAGTAACTATGGCAGCCATGGAGATGTATATATGTGTAAGTGTGTAGAAGGAGATGAGTATAAGAGAAATAAGATAATGATGTATAGTGGTTCAGCCAATTAGGCCTACATCCACTGTGAGTGTGTGATCCACTAAGTATGGGCACTAATGGCCTTGGATACAATGCACATAAGCTCACTTTATCTCTCTTCTGTGTGTACAAGCAGAGTTTTTGCTAGGGTTACAATTATCGATTGATCTCCCCTGTAGGGTTGTAGGTGACAAGTATATATAGGTCTTGGGGGGTGTAGTGTACCCCCCAAGTATGCATGGTGCATGTGAATGATGATCTAGCCAATCCCCTGTTGACACCTGTAGATGCCAAATGATGACATAATATTCCCTCACGTGAGGGTGTGATTTTGTTATAACGGTCTCCCATGTGCCATGTGAGCCTCACGCACACTGTTCCGCGCGTCTCCCAAACCACGCACTGTGATGATGTCACCCTCGGCCTTTGATATGAGGCCGAGGGCAAAGTTCCTTTCGGTAATGAGTCTGGCCTAATTTGGGCCTCGTACTGTCGTACCCTCGAGGGGGTCGTCCAGAGCCTGATGAAGAGTCGCCCCCCCTGAGGGGTCATCCGGACCCTGAGCCTAATGAAGGGTCGGCCCCTGAGGGGTCATCCGGAGCCTGATAAAGGGTCGGCCCCCTTAGGGGTCATCTGGTCCTGATGAGGTGCAGGGCGCCCTTGGCATGGCCAAGGGTATATACGGGTATATCAATCACCCCCCAGCCCTTAGCCATAGATGATGCTGAGATGGCTGAGGGATAATGTTGTTTTTGAGACTAAGTGTATGGTCTGTTTGATAAGTGACACCTGTCAAGGTGATGTGACACCTGTCAAATTTTTATTCAAGGTCATTCCAGTTTTCAAGGCATGGCGGTTGCATACTGCTTGGGGCTTTGTGCCCTAATGATGTCCTCCTCGTGGGATGTGCTTTGCCTTGGGTAATGGGCCCACTCATCACTAAGGTATATAAGTAATTTTTGAAACCTTTCCTTCTCTTCTTCTTCTTCTTCTTCTTCTTCTTCTTCTTCTTCGCGCCCAAGCTCTCTCTCTCTCTAGATTTCCAACAGACAAACCGCCATTTCTGCAAATTTCAACATTTCGAGTTTCGCAGTCTCGCTCTTCCCTCTCAGGTAATCCCTCTGACCTAGTGTCCTATTTTCCTTCATTTCTTGCTTGCTTTCTTGTTTTAGGCTTGTAGGGTAGGATTTTCCTTAAGGTGTTTCATAACTTTTCTGGCGTCTTCTCCGGCAAATGGTTCTTGAGTGTTCTTGATTAAAACACTTGGTTTCTTTTGTTTCAATCCAAAAGCCCAGCTTGGTCAATTGCAAACTTGTTTGTAGTTAGCTTAGAAATTCATCCAAGTGTAAGGTCTCCCCCTTAATGCTTAGGAGGCTTTACAGTTTAGCTAAGGAGTTCCCATCCTTGAGAGAGAAGCTCTTCGTAGAGATTAGGCGAATAGAAGAAGAGGAGGAGAGGATACGAGGGGCCGACCCTAATTGGGTACGACCCATTTTTCCCATTCCTCTTGCCATAATAAGACCATCTGAGTCTTGTGGGTCGTCTTGTCGTCCAGCCGAGAGTTATTCGAGTGAGATGGATGAGAGAGCGTCGTCGCCAATTGGCGCTGGACCTTCTGGGAGAGGAGAGACATCTGACCTAAGCCCAAGCCGATAGGCCGAGGGTATGATTACTTCCGAGGCTGTCCCTGTGACAACTCTATCTCCACACGCCTTCCAGATGGCTTTTCCCCAAGTTTGTCTGACAGGTGATGAGGTCGAGGCCGAGGGTGAGGGGACTGAGGATGATGAGGACTCAGATGACCCAGTTGACACATCTCACACCTCGTCTTATACTTCCTCGGTCAGGGATCGTGACCTTCTTCTATGGAGGCATGCATATGGTGTTCCTCCCACCATATCTATGAGGGTTCCCTCTGAGGATGAGAGGGTCTTTGAGGGTGAAGAGGGAGAGATAGCGGTGTATGAACAAATGTTCAAGGTAGGTGTCAGACTCCCTTTACATCCTGTTGTCGTAGATATTTTATCAGCCCTCGGCGTTGCCCCCTCTCAACTTCCTCCCAATTCTTGGAGGACGATCCGTGGTTATGTCTCCTTATGTAAAAACGCTTTCACTGATGAGCCCTCAGCCGACGTATTCTTGGCCTATTATAATATCACCTCCTCGTCTAAACAGCCTGGGTACTATCACCTGGGGGGGAGGAGGTCTGACAAAAAACTTCTCCACGTGGCACAAACCTCCAACCACGATTGGAAAAAGAGATTCTTCTTTGTCTCCGGAGAGTGGGAGTTCTCTGCCGAGGCACAACCTGTAGCCGATGATCCGAGGGTCCCCAGAAGATGGTCTAACCCTTCAATGAAGGCCAGGTCAGACCCTGGACTTAGTCTGGAAGAGAAAGACATAGTTGAATATCTGAGAGGACGAGGGAGAGGGGGTGAAATTGCAAAGTTTGAAAAGCTGATGACCCCTCGGTTCCTCAAGGAAGCTGGTCTGAGGGCCGGCCCCCTGACAGAACTATGTGAGTTATATTTATTGTTTTCTTTTTCGTTCTTTTACTTTTTCAAAGTGTTTCTTCTTTATCTCTACATTTTTCTGATGTGTCGTCGGCTTTTCAGGTCGTCCTACTGGTATATCGGACTATCTCTGGGAAATGACTGCTCCCAGTTTGTTGTCAGGCTTGGCCAATAAGAAAGGCAAGGAGCCTCAGCAAGCTCCGAGGAAGACGCAGACCACAGGGCCGACACCTGCTGAGCCGACCGTCGATAGACAGAAGGGGAAAGAGCCCAAGGTCCCCATAGACCCTCAGCCTGGATCACGGATGAGGGCAAGGGTTGAGGCGTCTGAGGGAACCGCCTCTTCTTCTAGCATGGGGGCCTTCTGGTCCCAGAACTTGTCACTACTTAAGGCCGAGCCATCATCACTTATCGGGAACTTGAGGGCGACCAAGGCGTCAATGTTTTCTGCTCCCTCGGCTACCGACTATGAATTCTTATCTAAAATGCCTCCGACAAAGGTGTATGACTACGGTCTGCACACCCTGGCTCAGGTACTTATCTTGCTTCATTCCCTTAACTTCATGCTTTCACCAACTGTTTCCTCGGCCTCTTAACAAGTTCTTTTTCTTATGCAGTCTGTTTGCACTTTTACCTCGGCCACCAAGTGGATGGCGGAGAATCAGGAGAAATTTCATGAGGCCGAGAAGGACATTCAACATGAGGCCGATCTGCAGACTGACTTAGAGACTGCAAGGGCTGAGCTAGAGAGTGCCAGAACTGAACATGCAAGGATTCTGGATGAGCTGACGAGGCAGCACAACGAGGACCTGAAGGACAAAAACTTACTCATTAAGGAGAAGGATGAAGCCTTGACCAACCTAGGGACTCAGATCAAGTCTGAGCTGTCTGAGGCAGTGAGGAAGGCAGGGGCCGATGCTGTGGAGGCCAATAAACTCTTAGACGAGTTCCAAGGATTAAGTCTTGAGTACTTAGAGAGAGGGATTAGGACGGCCTGTCGGTGGGTCGTCCTCAAATTCGGCGATGTCGTCTCTTCGGTCCGTCCCTCTCTGGAGGCAGTTCATCTGGACGACCCCTTGATTGCCAAAGCTCTAACCCAGGTGGAATCCCAGGTGCACGTCGAGGGTGTCGGCACGTCTAAATACCAGCCAGTCGTGGTCGTTGAGGAGACCTCTCTCATTAATGTTGACGCCCTGCCCTCTGATGTTGCTCCATAGGGTGGCTGTCTGTGGCCTATACCCTCTTGGTGTAATCAATATTTTTGTAATCTACTTTGAAGAACACTTTGTAATATTTCATTTATATCATCATCTCTCTTGTTATCTTCCATATTTGTCTTTTGTATGATTTGCATTGTGAATTTTTTTATATTATCACCAGCCCCTCCCTCGTCTTTCTTGAGGACCATGGTGGGGTCGTCCCCTCCATACGACCTCATTATAGCCGAGGTTTATAATCACCAAATTAATGGTTTTAAATAAAGTTCTCCCTCGTCTTTCTTGAGGACCATGGTGGGGTCGTCCCCTCCATGCGACCTCATTATAGCCGAGGGTTATAATGACCAATTTAATGGTTTTAAACAAAGTTCTCCCCCGTCTTTCTTGAGGACTATGGTGGGGTCGTCCCCTCCAAGCGACCTCATTATAGCTGAGGATTATAATGACCAATTTAATGGTTTTAAACAAAGTTCTCCCTCATCTTTCTTGAGGACCATGGTGGGGTCGTCCCCTCCATGCGACCTCATTATAGCCGAGGGTTATAATGACCAATTTAATGGTTTTAAAGAAAGTTCGCCTTCGTCTTTCTTAGGGATCATGGTGGGGTCGTCCCCTCCATGCGACCTCATTGTAGCCGAGGTTTGTTCTCCGAAGATGTTTTCATGCGTACTAGAACTGATAAACACAAGGTGAGAGGAAACACCTATATTTCTCATTAATTTTCAAAGTGTTCTGTTGGAGCAACACCTATTACAACTGTCGTCCGATAGGACTTTACAAAACTACTGATAGTATTTCTTCAAATGATCTTCATTCCAAGGGTTGGAAAAGGGTTCCCCCTCTAGGTTTTCTAGTCTGTAGGTCCCAGGGGCAACTTCATCGATGACCCTATATGGGCCATGCCAATTAGGATGGAGGTTATTAGGCTTCTGCCAAGTCTTTTTGAGGACCAAGTCCCTTACCGCAATTGGTCTCTGTTTCACCCTCTGATTGTAAAACCTTGCGGTCCTCTGCTGGTAGGCGGCCTGCCTTATCTCAGCATCTTTCCTCCTTTCCTCAATCAGGTCTAAGTCGAGTCTCCTCTCTTCTGTATTTCTCTGGGGGTCATACATTTGGACCCTATGAGTAGGAAACCCAATCTCGGTGGGGATGACGGCTTCTGAGCCATAAGCTAGCATGAATGGGGTCTCTCCGGTAGAGGTCCTCACTGTCGTCCTGTATGCCCACAGCACGACATATAACTCATCGACCCATGTTCCTTTTGCCTCCTCAAGCCTCTTATTGATTCCATCTAGGATTGTCCTATTTGTAACTTCTGTTTGCCGATTGGCCTGAGGTCGGCCCGGGGTAGAGAAAAATTATTTGATACTCACCCTTTCACAGTACTTCTGTAGAGAGGTATTCTTGAACTGAGTCCCGTTATTCGAGATGAGGGTGTTGGGGAGACCATATCTGTATATAACATATTTCCAGATGAACTGGAAGGTCTTCTGCTCTGTAATCATGACCATCAATTCGGCCTCTACCCATTTTGAAAAATAGTCAATCGCTACGATGAGGAACTGATAGTTATTGAATTCTCTTGGTAAGGGTCCTACGAGGTTGATCCCCCACACTGCAAATGGCCATGGGGATGTAATGGAGGTAAGAGGCTGATGGGTCTGGTGAGGGCTGATGACAAATCTCTGGCATTTATCGCATTTTTTTACATATGTCACGGCGTATTTCCCCAAGGTCGGCCACCAGTACCCTTGGGTGATCACCCTCTTCGCTAAGGATCTGCCCCCAATGTGGCTTGAGCACGATCCTTCGTGCACATCTTGCAAAATGGATGGGACCTCAGATGGGTTCACACACCTAAGTAAGGAGAGTAAAAATCCCTTTTTGTACAAGGTGTCCTCAATGACAGTGAACTTTGCAGCCCTGTATCTTAACTTTTTCCTTTCTTTCCTTGCCTCTAGTATCTCCCCCTCTTTAATGTATCTGATCAGAGGGTCCATCCACGAAGCTTCCTGAGAAACATTTAGGCAATTGCTAAGTGTTCCCTCAGCGTCTTCAATAGTTGGCCGAAGAAAAATTTCCACTGGGACCGTCCTCCTGATGTCTGTCCTAGTTACCGAGGCTAACCTAGCAAGGGAATCAGCACGGCCATTGTCGAGCCTAGGTATCCTCTTTAATTTCACTTCTCTGAAGCCCTTCAGTAACGACCTCATCTTCTCAACGTACCTAGCCATCCTCTCATCCTTGGCCTCGTAGGCTCCTAGTATCTGATTCACTACTAGCGTCGAATCATTATGAACCAAAATCTAGCCGACACTAAGAGATCTGGCCAAGGAGAGGCCTGCTATCAAGGCCTCATATTCGGCCTCGTTGTTGGAGGTCATAAAGTTGAACCCCAGGGCGTACTCAATGTCTGTGCCATCGAGTGCTGATACTATTAATCCAGCTCCACTCCCGCTTTCGCAAGAGGACCCGTCGACGAAGAGACTCCACACGGTGTGTTCTTCTGAGAAACTTCCCTCGGTGAGTGACCCCTGTCTAAAGAGATATCTTCCCTCTTCGTTTTCAGCCACTTTCCTTCTAGCGGTGCTTGTCTCATCCTTATCTGCAGATGTGTCGGTGAGCTCACCTTGTCGAGTATCTATCTTCCCGAGGCTCTCACCCTCGGCTTCATCATCTTCCTAAGTAAACTCGGCCATGAAGTTTTCCAATGCTTGCCCTTTAATGGCCATCCTAGGCTGATACACTATGTAAAACTCCTCCAGCTCTATAGCCCAGGCCATTAACCTACATGATTTTTCAGGCTTGTGCAAAACCTGCCTAAGGGGAGAGTCAGTGAGGATGACCATTGTGTGGGACTAGAAGTATGGCTTCATCTTTCTCGATGCATGGATCAAGGCATAGGACAACTTATCCAACCTTGGATATCTTTGCTCTGCCCCCTGGAGTGCCTTGCTGTTAAAATATAAAAGCTTCTGTACTCCGTCTTCGTCTCTCACAATGGCTGCACTGATGGCTGACTCTGAGACGATAAGTTACACATAAAGTCGTTCACCCTGCACGGGCCGTGACAACAGCAAGGGAGACCCCAGGTATGATTTTAACTCCTTAAAGGCCTCATCACACTCTTCACTCCATTCGAAGGCTTTTCTGAGAATTTTGAAGAATGGTAGACACCTGTCTGTGGCCCTAGACACGAACCTGTTCAAGGCAGCAACTCTCCCTGTGAGTCTCTAAACGTCTTTAATGGACTTGGGGGGGTCTTCATCTCAACAAGGGCCTTTATCTTTTCAGGATTGGCCTCGATGCCTCTTTGGTTAACAATGAACCCCAAGAACTTCCCTGCTCCGACCCCAAAGACACACTTGACCGGGTTAAGCTTCATCTGGTATTTGTCCATCGTATTAAAGGTCCTCTCCTGGTCTGCCACATGATCCTCTGCCTTCAAACTCTTAGTTAGCATGTCATCTACATAGACCTCCATAGACTTCCCAATTTGGTCTTCGAGCATTTTATTTACGAGGAACTGGTACGTTACCCCCACATTTTTTAGGCCAAAGGGCATGACCCTATAACAGTATGTCCCTTTGTCAGTAATGAAGGCTGTCTTCTCCGAGTCTTCAGGGTTCATGAAGATCTGGTTGTACCCTGAATAGGCATCCATAAAGCTCATAAGCTCATGGCCTGCGGTAGCGTCTACCATCTGGTCAATGCGGGGGAGAGGGAAGTTGTCTTTGGGACAGTGCTTGTTGAGGTTGGTGAAGTCCACACACATTTTCCACTTCCCTTTGGCCTTTGGGACAATGACTACATTGGACAGCCATTTAGGGTAGATGACCTCTCTAATAAACTCAGCATCTTCTATCTTCTTAACCTCATTCTTAATGACCTCATACTTTTCTCGAGAATAAATTATCCTCTTTTGCTTTATCGACTTTTCTCCCTCTACCACATTGAGCTTGTGGCACATGACTTGAGGGTCGATCCCCGGTATATCTACATGACTCTATGCAAAGACGTTTCATCTTCTCCTCAACAGTTTAATGAGGTCTTCCTTGATATTGGGCTTCAGAGACTTGCCGACTTGGACGGTTTTTTTCGAGTCATCCTCATCGAGGATGATGGATTCTACCTCTTCCGCGGCCTCTCATTTCTTTATCTTTGTCGTATCCCTGGGGTCTAGGGTATCAATATTGTAAGTGGTTATAGCCCTCTTGTGTGCCTCCCTTTCTTCAGCGGAGTTGTAGTAACATTCTTGCGCTGTCGTCTGGTCTCCCTGAACTTCCCCCACCTCGTAAGGGGTAGGAAATTTAATCATCTGATGGACCGTAGACGGCACAGCTTCAAACCCCTTGAGGGCCATTGCCCCAGTATGATGTTGTAGGCCGAAAACACGTGTTCATCCTTCACGAAGAAACTGACCTTCTTGGTAAGCCATCTCGGCCACTCGTCCCCCATCCTGACATCGACCTCATACACTCCAAGGGGATGAACCTTTTCCCCACTGAACCCAATCACTGGATGATGGTATGGGACGAGTCTAGCATGGCTGAGACCTAAGGCTTTGAAGCACTGCCAAAACATTGCATCTGCAGAACTTCCCCCGTCGACCAATATCCTCGGCACCTCACACCCGTGCACCCTAGTTGTGATGACGAGTGGGTCATCGTGTGGGGCTAGGAGGCCTTTAAAGTCCATTCTCGAGAACCCCACTATCAAAGTGTCCATATCGACCTTCTTCCTCTTTTCTAACTTGACCACCAGAGAGGTTGAGTGTACCGTATTTGTCACTGCCTTGGCCTCAGCCACATGGGCCTTCCTGTCAGCGACCTCATACCCTCCTCCTGCTAGACCCCCGGAGATCATTCCCACTCCAAGCGAGATTATATTAAGCCTCTTGACAAGGCTTTGGTCATCTCTCGGCGGGAGGTCAGGGTCGTCCTCATCATCAGAAGGGGCGTCCCCTATTTTTTTAGGACCTTCTCTACATGCATCACCTCACTTTTTCCTGGGGTCGTCCCCTCGGCCCCTCTTGAAGGCACCTCTGTCGACGTACTTTCTGAGCTTCCCTTATTTCAGTATCTTCTCAATCTCATCTTTCAGAGCGAAAATTTTTTCTGTCACGTGGCCATGGTCTTGGTGAAATTCACACCACAGGTTCTTATTCCTCTTGTTGGGGGCTGTCCTCAACTTTTCAGGCCACTTCTGAGACCGGTCACTCTTTATCTCATTGAGAATCTGTTCACAGCTGACCGTTAGAGGGGTGTAACCAGCGAACTTGTCGTCCGTAGACCTCTTCTTCCCCTCTTTGTTCTTCTTAGGGTATTTACCCCCACTAGCGCCTCCTTTTTCGTCTTCGTATTTTGCGGCCATCGCCTCTTCGGCGTTCATCACCTTTCCTGCTGTTGACAGCAATTCAGCCATCGTCCTCGGAGGGTCTTCAGCAAGCTTCCATAACAGCTTCCCCTTTTGGAGTCCTCCAATCAGGGCTGTCATAGCTATGCTCTCCTCATAGTCTTCCACCTCTAGCTTCTCTTTATTGAATCTCGCTATGTAGTCCCTCAGACTCTCATTCTTCCCCTGCTTAACATATAGCAGGTGGGTAGTCTTCTTCCGTGGCCTCATCCCAAAGCAAAAGTTGTGGATGAACCGGTCTGGCAACTGCTTAAAGTTTTCAATGGAATTTTTTGGAAGAGACTTGTACCAGACATGTGCAGCCCCAGTCAGGGTACCAGAGAAGGCACGACACCTCATCTCATCTGAGATAGAGTATATGTCTACTGCTGATTGATACATCTCAACATGGTGGGCAGGGTTGGTGCTCCCGTCGTATCTTGGGGTGACCACAGGTGGCTTGAACTTTGATGGCGTAGGGAAGTTGACTATCTTCGCCACAAAGGGTGAGCCTATGGTGTATCCCCTCTGAAGAAGGTCCCGGATTTTCAGTATATCGCCAATCTTATCCTCCAATCGCTGTATCAAGTCATTCTAGGGCCTCGTAGGGTCGTCCTGGCCTATGTTATCCCCTGTCGCCTCTTTGAGATGGACGGAGGGTCCTGTCGTGGCTGGCCTATGTTGGCTATTTACTTCCCCCTGGCCATTGTCCCATCCTAGGGGCCGGCCCCTATGAGGTCGGTCATCTGCTACCTCCCTTCTAGACCTCGTGGCACTCCTTGACCTGGATAATTTTTCCCGCAGGTCATTCACTGGGCCCAGCCTCTCAAAGGCCGACCCCCTGCTTAGGCGATTGAAAGTAGAGCCTCTCGGGCGATCGTCAGGGTTTTTCCTTCCGCACTTCCCTCTACTCTCTTGGAGAGGTCTTACAGTATTATTGGAGACCTCATATGGTTCCCAGCATTCTATGGGGTCCTCCTCTCCCTCCAGATCGTCATACCTGTCCTCAGGGCAAGGGTTTCCTTGCCTCCCCAGGCATAGACGTTGGGGGTCAGCAACATCTCTATGCCGCTGAGGGGGTGGTAGGTCTTTGCGTGGTGCCTGGGGTGGTCCCCTGGCCTCATGCTGTCCTGGAGCTGCTGCCGGAGTAATCATCTCAGGTGAGACCCCTGGTGGTCTTAGTATGTTCTGGCTCAAAGATGTGAACTGCTCATGCATGATCCGCTGGCTCGCTGCCAGAGACTTCAAGGCTGCCGCCACATCAGCCATCTCAGACTGAGGTGGTGGCTGACTGGAACTGGGTCCTCCCCCATCATCTGGTGGGGGAAGTGGTGGTGGTGGCATCTCCGGTGCCATGTGTTTGAGCTATGAACAACTGAACTGGAAAAAAGACTAGTGAGCTTGAGAACCTTAGTGGGTCTCTTTAAATGGTGAAACATCTCCTCTCAGGGGGAGAACTGGTTCACCGCCAGAGTGCCCAGTGAGGTTAAGCTGTACAAAGGAAGACATGTCTTCTCGATTCCCACAGACGGCGCCAAACTGATGATGCTGAAATCTAGCACCACCGGATAAGTGATGATGAGCTCAAACAGTAGTAACCATGGCAGCCATGGAGATGTATATATGTGTAAGTGTGTAGAAGGAGATGAGTATAAGAGAAATAAGATAATGATGTATAGTGGTTCAGCCAATTAGGCCTACATCCACTGTGAGTGTGTGATCCACTAAGTATGGGCACTAATGGCCTTGGATACAATGCACATAAGCTCACTTTATCTCTCTTCTGTGTGTACAAGCAGAGTTTTTGCTAGGGTTACCATTATCGATTGATCTCCCCTGTAGGGTTGTAGGTGACAAGTATATATAGGTCTTGGGGGGTGTAGTGTACCCCCCAAGTATGCATGGTGCATGTGAATGATGATCTAGCCAATCCCCTGTTGACACCTGTAGATGCCAAATGATGACATAATATTCCCTCACGTGAGGGTGTGATTTTGTTATAACGGTCTCCCATGTGCCATGTGACCCTCACGCACACTGTTCCGCGCGTCTCCCAAACCACGCACTGTGATGATGTCACCCTCGGCCTTTGATATGAGGCCGAGGGCAAAGTTCCTTCCGGTAATGAGTCTGGCCTAATTTGGGCCTCGTACTGTCGTACCCTCGGGGTGTCATCCGGAGCCTGATGAAGGTTCGGCCCCTGAGGTGTCGTCTGGAGCCTGATGAAGGGTCGGCCCCTGAGGGGTCGTCCGGAGCCTGATGAAGGGTCGGCCCCCCTAGGGGTCATCTGGGCCTGATGAGGCGCAGGGCGCCCTCGGCATGGCCGAGGGTATATATGGGTATATCAGTCCCATTCCTTTTGAGGTGATATATATCATCTCCCTAATAAGACCTTTTGTCAGAGGATCTGCTAAATTCTTGTTCATTTTAACATGGTCGATGGTAATTACTCCCTCCTTGTGTAATTTTCTTATAATTTGATGCCTTGGACTAATGTGTCTAGATTTTTCGTTGTAAGTTTTGTTCGAAACTGTATAAATTGTGGCTTAGTTATCATAAGTTATCATAATAGAAGGATATGGCTTTTTCCATAAAGTAATATCATAAAACACATTTCTAAGCCATTCTTCTTCTTTACAGGCATCTACTACGGCCATAAATTCAGATTGCATTGTTAAATCTGACACACATGTTTGTTTCTTGGATCCCCAAGAGATAGCTGCTCCTCTTAGTGTAAAAATCTAACCAGTAGTTGACTTGGATTTTGATTCAAAATTATTCCAACTTCAATCACTATATCCTTATAAAACATATGGATATCCCTAAAAATCGCATTCCAGTGCTCTTGTCCTAGATTACTTGTTAATCTACACAAGACATTCACTGCATAAGCAATGTATGGTCTAGTGCAATGCATAGCATACATTAGATTTCCAATAATACTAGCATATTTAAGTTGGTCTATAGGATGCCCAATATTTCTCATGAATTTGATACTAGGAGCCACTAGTGTAACAACGGACTTAAGTTCAAAATGATTATATCTTTTAAGAACTTTATCTATATAATGAGATAGAGAAAATGCTAAAGAATTATTCTTTCTCACAATTTTTATTCCTAAAATCAGATCAGCTTCTCCAAGATATTTCATGTTAAATTTTGATGATAAAAACCTTTTGGTTTCTTCAACATATTTGAGACTAGACCCAAATAATTAGCATGTCATCCACATACAAGCAAATAATAACACCAACACCATTTTCGAATTTACTATATATACATTTTTTGGCATCATTAACTTTATATCCATGGGATATTACAATATTATCAAACTTCTCATGCCATTGCATAGGAGCTTGTTTAAGTCCATAAAGAGATTTAATCAATTTACATACTTTCTTTTCTTGGTCAGGTAAAACAAACCCTTCTGGTTATTCCATATAAATCTTTTCTTCTAAATCACCATTTAGAAAAGAAGTTTTGGCATCCACTTAATAAATTACTAAATTATGAATAGAAGCAAGAGATATTAATATCCTAATGGAAGTGATTCAAGCAACATTAGCGTATGTATCAAAGTAATCAATTCCATGTTTTTACTTATTGGCTTTAGCAACTAATCTTTCCTTAAATTTATTTATAGAATCGTCCGGATTTAATTTCCTTTTAAATATCCATTTGCACCCAATAGGTTTAGCTCCGGGGGGAAGATCGAAAAGAACCCAAGTTTATTTGAAAAAAATAAGTTCATTTCATCATTGATTGCTTCTTTCCAAAAAACAGCATCCCTAGATGTTACCGCTTCATGAAATGTCGTCGGTTCATCTTCTATATTAAGAACAAATTTTGTTTTATTCTTATTTTCATTTAAATCCCCTTCAACCAAATAGATAACAAAGTCAGGGGTCAGGCCCATATGTTTTTCAGTTCTTTTTCTTTTACTTCTTCACAATTCAAAGTCATTGTTGTTTCTAAAGAAGATATTGTTTGTGAATTTTCTTCTAAAGGTAAGGAGCCAACAGTCAGATTATTATTTTCTAAACCTTGATTCAAAGTACTAAACTTTGTTAGATGTTCAAATAATTGCACATCTACTGACTCAATGATTTCTTGAGTTTCAAGATTTAAAAATCTATAAGTCGTATTGTTACTATAGTATCCAATAAAAACAATTTTGTAAGTCCTATTTCCTAGTTTAGGTCTTTTCGGTTAGGAATTTCTTACATAAGCAAGGCATCCCCAAACTTAAGACGTCTAAGATTAGGCTTATGATTAAACCATAGTTCGTATAGTGTAATATCCTTATTTTCAGTGGAACTCAATTTAAAATATAACATGCGGACAAGGTTCTAAAAAACGCGGGGCGCGATTGAGGCGTGGAGGCCAAGCCTTAAGCCTTAGAAGCCTAGGCGGGCCTAGGCGTAAAAAGGCGTGAAAATGCATTTAGGCCTTCTTAATATATTTTAATATTTTTTAACCATAACAAGGTGTAATACCCCGTATTTTTATGCTATATTAATTTGGGGATTTATTAAATTTAATGTGAATTAATTATTTAATATAAATTAAAAAATTAATTATGTTATAATTATTAATGTGATGAGAGTTAGTAATTATGGGAAATTTGTTGAATATTAGTAATGAGCAAATTAATATATAATATTGGTTATATTAAATGTCACGAGTAAATAAAATGACAATTTTGGAAATTTGAGTCGGGACGCGCCCGTGTCGCGTCGGGACTAAATATTGATGAATAAAAGTGAATATATGATAAGTCACTCGTATGGACATTTTGAGTGCGCCAAAGTGTCCGTAATTGTCGAGATAGTCGGAAAAGTGTACCCGGGGGTTTAGTTTGGGTCTCGGGGCGTTTTTAGGCTTAATTAGTACCGCGGGAGGGCATTTTGGAAATTTTGCTTCTTTGGGTAATTAAACCCATGAAATTTCAAGGGATATATCAGATGTCTAAGGTTGCCCTCTAGGGTTAAAACAACGAAAGGCAAGTGACGGCCATAGGAGAGGGAAGGAGAGAGCTTCCAAAGCAATCCAAGGCCCAAAATCCATCCGTTTGCACCGCCACCACCACCAACGCGTAGATCGCGCGACGGGGAACGCATCCACACCAAATTCGTCATCAAACCAGAAATCTAAAAATCCCAGGCAAGCGTTTATCTTGCTTATTTTCGTTAATGCATCACTCATGTTAGTCTAGGGATGATTAGGATGAGATTTATGGAAAAAAACCCAAATTTGAGATAGGAAATCGCATGTAGTAATGATTTGAATGTAAATCTGGAAACCCCTTCACATGTAGAGGACTAAACCACGAAATTATGATGTTTTAGAAGAAGAAAATTCTGGAAAAGATTGATTAGAACCATGTTAAAGAGATTCTAGGGTTCTTGAGATTTTTATGAAGTTTTTGCCTATAAATCCATGATTAGTGACGAAAATTTACATGCTTTATGTAGAAGATACATAAAATGAGATTACAATGTTAGTAGTACAAATTTATGGGCGATTGGGAATGAAAAGTTTGGATTTGGAGGAGGTTGTGTGATAGAACCCGTAACTGATTAACTGCAGAATTCGCCATACCGGTTTGATCGATCAATCGAGCCAAGAGCTTCGATCGATCGAGCCCCAGACCTCGATCGATCGACCCCTTCTGGCAGACTCATATTTCCCCTTTTTAAATTAGTTGAATTTAATTTAATGAGAAATTATTCTTGGACACCCTTATTAAAATGATTTGGGAGATAAAGAAGACCAGTAGGACATATGAATAATTTTGGGACCTTTAATGTAAGACAAGAGTTGTATTTTTTTTTTTGGATACTTACATATAATAAACGATGAAACTATGTATTAAAGGGAGAGACGCGTAAGATAGTTACGTTGGAACATAAATGAATACCTACTGAATCTTTCACTTGAGAAGATAGAGTCCATGAGTATTACGTAGTAAGTTGGAAAATCCCTCGAAGCAATGTAAGAAATGAACGGTTATACGTGAGAACTAAATAATGAGATATGAGGACAAATGTCATAATTATGGGATTTGAGATGTACCTAAGTTGATATGGTAATATTAGTATAGTTATATGACTGTGTTTATGCATATACTATCTATGTGTGAAAATCGTGCCCGCGCTACTTGCTATCCCTGAGGTTACCATGCGGGGACAGTCTTACCTCGATGGGACCTTTATGGGGGATATTGACTCGTACCCTAGAAGATAGATATCCTTGGTACAGGCTATCGAATCGATAGTTCAGACGGTCCTAAGAGACGTGGGGACATGTGCTATCCTCTTAGAGACTTGGAATCTATGCTTCGCCTCAATATTGTTTGTGTATGTGTTAATACAGCCCGAGAGTGATTTCGAACTTGTATTTCCCTTAGTATGAGAGATACGGGGATTGGATAGCATAGTATACACGCACCATAATTTTTAAGTGGGGTGCTGTTAGAATATATATATATATATATTATGCGAGTATTTAATATATATATATATATATATATATGAAATTCTAAAATTTGGAACTGCCTACTGTGATATGGTAAGTAAGACACGTATAATGACTCAAATTGGAAATACTTGTTTTGAAAGAGTATAATGGAACACTAGGGAACTTTATTAGCAAATAAGGTTTAAATGAGAACTTTGTGATCAAATGAAATTATTTTCTTAAACAATTATATTGTTCAGTTTTAAATCTTACGAGTAACCTAAGATAAGTTAAACCGTTGGGAAGGTTAGTGCGATAGAAGTGCACATTAGAAGAGAGGTGAGAAATTCTCAAGAGAGTGCCGCACTAATATGTTGTTGCATTGCCCTGTAAACATTTTAAATACTTGTTGAACAATTTTAAATCATCTACACTATCGGGCTCTGACCCGTTTCCCTTTCTCTTTCTTTCTTGTATATATATGTATATATTACAGGTGCCCAGCCACAGGGGCGTCTTGCGTAGGATCCCTTGGAAGGAACGCGCTGCAGCTTAGGTGGGAGTTGCAGGCCTCTTGCTTAGACGACTTCATTTATTTGACTCCACTCCTAGCATATTCATTTAGTGGGGCATGTGTCACCCTTTCCATTATTCAGTTGTTTATTTGGACTTTGTGATTCAGTTATTTCTAGTATTGTCACTTTGGGATTTATTACTGTCTGGATGTTTTACTTTAAGTTTTAATGTTGGGATTTAGTTGTTGAATGTTTAAATTATTTGGATTATATGTTCCAGGATTATTGTGGTGTGATTCTTTAATATTGAATTGATTAAATCTTTGTTTTTAAAATAAAATTTGGAAAGTAATGTTTAAAAAAATGGTTTTGACACTTAGCTTAATTAATTAGGGTGTTTAAATTGGAAAAGTTATTTTTATGACAGTGATGATAAGAATGAACCAACTGTTCACCTTGATTTTAATTTAATAAAGGAGTGATCGCCCGGTATTTAATTAGGCAGGGTGTAACAGGTGGTATCAGAGCATCAGGTTCTAGTGTCCTTAGGATCTGTACGGCTTATTTCGCTTTCAGCTTAACACTTTTGCTATAGAGCCCTATTTTAGGATTGTTGTATTCCTGCTTTTACGTTTACATCTTCAGCTATTTGAGATTTGATAATAACTGTAGACTAATGAATTTCTTCACGTTTCAGATGCCTCCGAGAAGTGCACCAAAGGATAGGCGTGCCCAAGACGAGCAGCCAGCAACTCCGGCACAGGGTACAATGAATGCTAATGAGGTAGCCGCTATTGTTGCTCAGGCGGTGAATGCCGCGCTAGCGGTGGTTCAGTAGGCTCCACCCCAGATTCAGGCAGTGGCGCCAGTACCTGCCCAACTTCTATCTGCATGGGAGCGAGTTAGGGATGCCTTTCAGAAGGCGCATCCCCCTGAGTTCTCTGGTAGTTCAGATATCATCATCATCAGCCAATGGAAGAAAGATATTCAGCGGCATCTTCGTATGTATGAGTGCAAAGACGTGCAGAAACAGTTGTTGGCTTCCTTTAAGCTGGTGGGGATCGCTTTGCAGTGGTGGGAGTCCACCACCACCTTGGAGGAGAGGGACACGATCCCGATTCAGTCATTTTGGGAGCGGTTTGACCGCAAGTACTTTCCACCCGCCGTGCAGACTGAGATGAGGCGGAAATTACTAAACTTGAAATAGGAGAATTCTACCGTTGATGAGTATGAGGAGGAGTTCACGAGACTTCTCACCATAGTGCCAGATGAGGCTCCCACTGAGGGTAAGAAGATAATACTGTTTGTAGACGGGTTAGCTTGGAGGACTCGTCAGCACCTAATAGGGAATCTATCTCTGAGTACTTTCATTGATGTACTCAATACTGCTCTACTACATTGCCAGGATAACCGCTTCCATCTGCAGGGAAGCAAGAGAGCAGGAGAGTCCGGCCAGCAGGGCAGGACCGGGGGTAGTAGTTCTAGTGGAGCACCGATATTTCAAGAACAAACTCGTCAGCACGAGTAGAGTTCCCATCAGGGGGAACCTGCTAAGCGATTCCGTTAAGGTGATTCCAGATAGGGATTTGGGGGCTATAGGCAGGGCCAGCAAGGACAACACCGACAGCAGCAGGGTCAGCAACAGGGACAACAGGGCCAGTGGCGAGGTGGTAACGGCCAGCAGGGCCGTGGCCAGCAGGGTCAGAGGTGAGGAAATTTCAAAGGGCGATGTTTTGGGTGCGGTAAGCATGGCCATTGGCACCAAGATTGTCCAGAGGGAGAGAGGGCCCCACAGCAGCAGGGCGCCCGTAATGAGCCACAGAGGCCACTTTTTCCAGTTTCCCTCCCAGCACCAGCCCAGGTGCCAGCCGTTCCAGCAACTCCAGTGCAGCAGGGGCAGTTACAGTATGGACGTGTCTATAACGTCCAACAGGTAGCAGCTCCACAGGCACCACCCACGATTGAGGGTATGTTTCCTATCCATGGTACTATGGGTCGAGTTTTGTTTGATACTGGGGCGACACATTGTTTTATAACTATGCATTTTGCGAAGGCCTTAGGGTTATTAGCCATAGCAGAGAGCATTGTCACATGTGTAGACTCACCACTGTGGAATGGTTCGCTTATTTTATTTATATACCGAGGAGTGGGGGTAGAGATTGGTAGCTTGGTATTACCTGCAAATATGTTAGTCTTAGATATGAATGAGCATGACGTTATTATCGGTATGGATTGGCTCGCTGCTTACAGGGCCATGATAGATTGTTTTGGTGGGGGTATTGTCTTTGCCATTCCGGGGCAAGAGATGTTTGTAGTGGTGATGCCTCGCCCAGAGGGAGGCTCGACCGCTCATTTGTATTACATAGAGGAGGATACCTCTAAGGAGGTTTTGATTCCCTTAGACTCGATCCCAGTTATTCGTGAGTATTCCGATGTATTCCAGGAGATACCAGGCCTACCCCCCCGGTCAAGAGATAGACTTTGTCATAGATTTATTATCGGATACTAGACCGATAGCATGCGCTCCATACCGTATGGCTCTGGCAGAGATGCGAGAGTTACGAGATCAGATAGAGCAGCTGTTAGGCCAGGGCTTCATTCGCAGGAGTACCTCACCTTGGGGCACTCCAGTCTTGTTTGTGAAGAAAAAAGATGGTTCACTGAGGTTATGTGTGGACTACCGGGAGTTGAAAAGGTTACTATACAGAATAAGTATCCATTGCCTCGAATCGATGATCTGTTCGACCAGCTGAGGGGAGAAACTTTCTTTTCGAAGATAGATCTGAGGTCGGGGTACCATCAGCTACGTATTAGGGAGCATGATGTTTCAAAGACTGCCTTCTTGATGAGATATGGGTCTTACGAGTTCAGAGTGATGCCATTCGGCCTCACAAATGCTCTGTCCGTGTTCATGGACTTAATGAACCGAGTGTTTAGAGAGTTCTTGGATCAGTTTGTCATCGTCTTCATAGATGACATTTTGATATATTCACACTCTGAGGAGGAGCATGCCGAACACTTGAGACAGGTTCTTCAGACTCTATGAGAGCATCAGTTGTATACTAAGTATGAGAAGTGTGAATTCTGGTTGTGAGAAGTACAGTTCTTGGGGCATGTTGTTTCTGAACAAGGGATAACAGTTGACTCGAGTAAAGTGTCAGCGGTGAGGGAGTGGGGTTACCCATTACACTGACGGAAGTGCGTAGTTTCTTGGGGTTATCCGGATACTACAGGAGGTTCATTCGTGGATTCTCCAAAATAGCGGCTCCATTGACGAACATGACTCGGAAAGGGGTACCATATGTTTGGGATGATGCTTGTCAATTGGCTTTCGACGAGCTGAAAAACAAGCTTACTTCAGCGCCAGTCCTTGCTTTACCGAAGATGGGTGTGGAGTACCTGGTTTACACCGATGCCTCTTTACGAGGACTTGAGGGATTACTTCAGCAGGAGGAGAAGGCTATAGCTTTTGCCTCCCGTAAGCTTAAGCCGCATGAGAAGAATTACCCCACCCACGACCTGGAGTTAGCAGCGGTCATTTTTGCATTGAGAATATGGACGCACTATTTATTGGGGGATAAATTCCGTTTGTTCACAGACCACAAGTCACTGCAGTACCTGTTCACTCAGTGAGAGCTCAATATGCGTTAGTGCAGATGGTTAGAGTTTGTGAAGGACTATCAGTTCGATATACAGTACCATCCGGGGAAGGCCAACGTAGTAGCTGATGCGTTGAGCCGTAGACCAGTAGACGAGGTAGCAGACATCTGGAAAGCAAAGTGGAAGAAGTTAGGCCACCAGGACGCAGTAGCCCGTTCCTTTATATCTGTTATGACAGTGATACCTGAGATTGTTATGAGGGTGATACAGTCACAGACCGCAGACCTGTTTTGCCAGGAGCAGATTGTACGACTCTTAGCTGAGGGTAATGAGTCCTATTCTGTTAGTTATGATGGGGGTTTGAGGTTTAATGGGAGATTGGTGGTTCCAGAAGGAGCATAATTACGTCATGCAGTGATGACCCAGTCTAACGGGTCCCGATTTATGGTACATCCTGGAGGAGATAAGATGTACCAGGATATGAGGAGGCAATACTGGTGGAGTGGGATGAAGAAGGACATTTCTAAGTTCGTGTCCAAGTGTTCTACCTGCCAGCTGGTAAAAGTGGACCATCAGAAACCGTCAAGGTTGCTTCAGCCATTGGAAGTACTCGCGTGAAGTGGGAGAGTATTTCCATGGATTTTATTACAGGGTTTCCTACATCACAGCGGGGCCACGACTCTATCTGGGTGATTGTAGACCGTTTGACCAAGGTGGCTCATTTTCTGTCGATGCGGACAGACTATACCAAGGGTCAGTATGCTCAGTTGTTCATTGCTGAGATTGTCAGATTACATGGGGTGCCCCTGAATATTGTGTCAGATAGAGACAAAATTTTTGTGTCGCGTTTTTGGGAAAGCTTTCAGGAGGCTATGGGTATTGAATTGAGGTTGAGTTCAGCTTATCACCCACAGACAGATGGACAGACATAGCGTACTAATCAGATGTTGGAGGATATGCTACGCATGTGTGTTCTTGATTTTGGAGGAGGTTGGGAGCCACATCTTCTACTGGTAGAGTTTGCTTATAATAACTCTTACCAGTTCACTATTGGCATCGCTCCATTCGAAGCTTTGTACGGAAGGCCTTGTCATTCCCCAACTTGTTGGCTCGAGGTGGAGGATAACAAGTTACTAGGACCAGATGTGATTCAGGAAACCTCCGCGAGGATTGAGATGATCAGGAGTCGCATTCGAGTAGCCCAGGACAGGCAGAAAAGCTACGCCGATGCAAAACGGTTCTTCTGGGAGTTTAATGTGGGGGACCAAGTGTTACTACGTGTATCTCATATGAAAGGAGTGATGAGGTTCAAGAAGAAAGGGAAATTGGCCCCGAGGTACGTGGGACCATTTCCCATCATCAAGAGGATTGGGCCGGTAGCATACAGATTGGGATTGTCAGAGCATTTACATCGCATTCACGATGTATTCCACATCTCGTCATTGAGACGATATCTTCGGGATGATATGGCCCATACCCACATTGCGATAGATGTGATAGACTTACAGCCTGATAGCTTTTACGAGGAGATACCGATGGCTATCATAGACCATAGCGAGAGAAGATTGAGGTCAATGGTAGTTCCACTTGTACGGGTCCAATGGGAGCACCATAATGTGGATGAGTCCACTTGGGAGCGCAAGGGAGATATGCACGAGAGATATCCAGATTTATTCTTACCAGGTACGCCTTATTTTTCGAATTTCGGGACGAAATTCCGTTATTAGGGGGGAAGTATGTAATACCCCGTATTTTTATGCCATATTAATTTGAGGATTTATTAAATTTAATGTGAATTAATTATTTAATATAAATTCGGAAATTAATTATGTTATAATTATTAACGTGACGAGAGTTAGTAATTATGGGAAATTTGTTGAATATTACTAATGAGCAAAGTAATATATAATATTGGTTATATAATATTGGTTATATTAAATGTCACGAGTGAATAAAATGACAATTTTAGAAATTTGAGTCGGGACGCGCCCGTGTCGCGTCGGGAGTAAATATTGATGAATAAAAGTTAATATATTATAAGTCACTCGTATGGTCGTTTTGAGTGCGCCAAAGTGTCCGGAAGGGTCGAGATAGTTAGAAAAGTGTACCCGCGGATTTAGTTTGGGTCTCGGGGCGTTTTTAGGCTTAATTAGTACCCCGGGAGGGCATTTTGGACATTTCGCTTTTTTGGGTAATTAAACCCACGAAATTTCAAGGGATATATCAGATGTCTAAGGTTTCCCTCTAGGGTTAAAACAACCAAAGACAAGTGATGGACATAGCAGAGGGAAGGAGAGAGCTTCCAAAGCAATCCAATGCCCAAAATCCATCCGTTTGCACCGCCACCACCACCAACGCATAGATCGCGCGACGGGGAATGCATCCACACTAAATTTGTCTTCAAACCAGAACTCTGAAAATCCCAGGCAAGTGTTTATCATGCTTATTTTCGTTAATGCATCACTCATGTTAGTCTAGGGATGATTAGGATGAGATTTATGGAAGAAAGCCCAAATTTGAGATAGGAAATCGCATGTAGTAATGATTTGAATGTAAATATGGAAACCCCTTCACATGTAGAGGACTAAACCACAAAATTATGATGTTTTAGAAGAAGAAAATTCTGGAAAAGATTGATTAGAACCATGTTAAAGAGATTCTAGGGTTCTTGAGATTTTTATGAAGTTTTTCTCTATAAATCCATGATTAGTGACGGAAATTTACATGCTTTACGTAGAAGATACATAAAATGAGATTACAATGTTAGTAGTACAAATTTCTGGGTGATTGGGAATGAAAAGTTTGGATTTGGAGGAGGTTATGTGATAGAACTCGTAACGGATTAACTGAAGAATTCTCCATACCTGTTTGATCGATCGATCGAGCCAAGATCTTCGATCGATTGAAGGTTCGATCGATCGAGCCCCAGACCTCGATCGATCGACCCCTTCTGGCAGACTCATATTTCCCCTTTTTAAATTAGTTGAATTCAATTTAATGAGAAATGATTCTTGGACACCCTTATTAAAATTATTTGTGAGATAAAGAAGACCAGTAGGACATATGAATAATTTTTTTGGGATACTTACATATAATGGACAATGAAACTATGTATTAAAGGGAGAGACGCGTAAGATAGTTACGTTGGAACATAAACGAATACCTATTGAATTTTTCACTTGAGAGAATAGAGTCCATGAGTATTACGTAGTAAGTTGGAAAAATCCCTCGAAGCAAAGTAAGAAATGAACGGTTATACGTGAGAACTAAATAATGAGATATGAGGACAAATGTCATAATTATGGGATTTGAGATGTACCTAAGTTGATATGGTAATTTTAGTATAGTTATATGAGTGTGTTTATGCATATACTATCTATGTGTGAAAATCGTGCTCGCGCTACTTGCTATCCCTGAGGTTACCGTGCTGGGACAGTCTTATCTCGATGGGACCTTTATGGGGGATATTGACTCGTACCCTAGAAGATAGATATCCTTGGTACAGGCTATCGAATCGATAGTTCAGACGGTCCTAAGAGACGTGGGGGCACGTGCTATCCTCTTAGAGACTTGGAATCTATGCTTTGCCTCAATATTGTTTGTGTATGTGTTAATACAGTTCGAGAGTGATTTCGAACTTGTATTTCCCTTAGTATGAGAGATACGGGGATTGGATAGCATAGTATACACACACCATAATTTTTATGTGGGGTGCTGTTAGAATATATATATGAAATTCTGAAATTTGGAACTTCCTACTGTGATATGGTAAGTAAGACACGTATAATGACTAAAATTGGAAATACTTGTTTTGAAAGATTATAATGGAACACTGGGGAACTTTATTAGCAAATAAGGTTTAAATGAGAACTTTGTGATCAAATGAAATTATTTTCTTAAACAATTATATTGTTCAGTTTTAAATCTTACGAGTAACCTAAGATAAGTTAAACCGTTGGGAAGGTTAGTGCGATAGACGTGCACATTAGAAGAGAGGTGAGAAATTCTCAAGAGAGTGCCGCACTAATATGTTGTTGCATTGCCCTGTAAACATTTTAAATACTTGTTGAACAATTTTAAATCATCTACACTATCGGGCTCTGACCCGTTTCCCTTTCTCTTTCTTTCTTGTATATATATGTATATATTACAGGTGCCCAGCCACAGGGGCGTCTTGCGTAGGATCCCTTGGAAGGAACGCGCTGCAGCTTAGGTGGGAGTTGCAGGCCTCTTGCTTAGACGACTTCATTTATTTGACTCCACTCCTAGCATATTCATTTAGTGGGGCATGTGTCACCCTTTCCATTATTCAGTTGTTTATTTGGACTTTGTGATTCAGTTATTTCTAGTATTGTCACTTTGGGATTTATTACTGTCTGGATGTTTTACTTTAAGTTTTAATGTTGGGATTTAGTTGTTGAATGTTTAAATTATTTGGATTATATGTTCCAGGATTATTGTGGTGTGATTCTTTAATATTGAATTGATTAAATCTTTGTTTTTAAAATAAAATTTGGAAAGTAATGTTTAAAAAAATGGTTTTGACACTTAGCTTAATTAATTAGGGTGTTTAAATTGGAAAAGTTATTTTTACGACAGTGATGCTAAGAATGAACCAACTGTTCACCTTTATTTTAATTTAATAAAGGAGTGATCGCCCGGTATTTAATTAGGCGGGGTGTCACACAAGGCTATTAAAATACAAAAATTGCACATATCATAAAAATATGTCTGAATATATGCAAATTAAAATACTATCTTATTATTTTGGATATGATAATGGTCCGGTTTGTAAACAAATTCTTTAAAAGGCGACATCGTTTCACTAAGGGATTGTTGTTTTTAGAAAAAAGTGCGCCATAAGGGTTTTACCAAGAATAAGGCGTGAAAAGCGTAAGGCGAGGCGTTTCTCCTAAGCCTTAAGCCTAGGCGGGTTTTTTAGAATAGTGCATGCGGATAAAACCGCTTCTCGCCACATCGACAAAGGTAAACCATAACTGATTATCATTGCATTTATCATTTCAACTAAAGTCTTATTTTTCCTTTCCGCCGTTCCATTTTTTTGTGGCATATAAGGCGTCTTAACTTGACGGATTGTCCCATGAGTATTAAAAAATTGTATAAACTCATTTGGGTAATATTCACCACCCCTATCGGATCGTAGGACTTTAATTTTTTGATCTTGTTGAGTTTCAACTTTTTCTTTAAAAATTAGAAATTTCTCGAACAATTCATCTTTAATTTTAAGAAAATATGTATATGCATACTTTGAGTAATCATCAATGAAAGTTAAGAAATATTTATTTACACCATGATTCATATTACTCTTCATATCACATACATCACCATGAATAAGATCAAGCATTTCAGATGTCCTCTCAACAGATTTAAATGGCTTTCTAGTTATCTTCGGTTGAGCACAAATTTTACATTTAAAAAGGTTATCAAATTTACAATCCGAGATTAAGCCGAGATTAGTCATATTTTTTATACTTTTATAATTTACATGACCTAGTGTACTATGCCATAAAGAAATAGACTGAACCATATAAGCATAACTATTTACAAGAGTAACCTTTTCTAATAAATTGGCCATTCTTGGATAAGACAAACTTATCACACTCATACACAAGTTTGAAACCTCTCTTATTGAGAAGGTCCCCAGACACAAGATTTTTACACATATCAGGTACATAAAGTACATCAATTAGAGTAAGAATCTTTCCAAAAGTTAATTTCAATTCCACTACGCCTTTCCCAACTACATTATTGCGAAGACTATATGCTATCTTCACTTCTTTTCCATCAATTCTTGATATGTTTTGAATGAAGAGCGGTCTTTGCATATGTGGACCGTTGCGCCGGTATCCAAACACCGTCCACTTTCATTTTCAATTGAATTTGCTTCGCATACAGTAGAAATAAGATCTTCAACATTGTTGGTTTCCTTCGACCCTTGTTTTTCCTTAAATGACTTCTTTTTAAGATGACATTCTCGAGAATAATGGTCAGGTTTTTCACAGAAGAAACATTTTCCCTTTTTTTTTTCTTATTTTCACCTTGGTTCTTGAATTTTGAATGATTCTTTGCTTTAAATTTTGAGTCTTTGGTAATGTTGGATTTTTTATCCTTAACCATATTGACTTTTGAATGAGCCTCACCTTGTTCATCTTTCTTTTCTCGAATACGAGTATCATCTTCAATACGAAGGTGACGAAGAAGGTATTCCACAGTATAAGTCTTTTCATCATGATTAATTTTCTTCTTATAGCCATTCCAAGAGGATGGAAGTTTTGAAACAATCACCCCTACTTGAAATTCATCTTGAAGATTAATTCCAATGGCTTTAAGGTCGCCAACATTCTGTTGGAGTTCATGAGCTTATGCAATGACATATTTATCATTACTGATTCTAAAATTCATATAGTTTAAAATTAGTAACTTACGGTTGCTCGCTTCCTCATTTTGCTACTTTGTCTCCAAAGCCTTCCATAATTCCTTTGTCGTCGGAATCATTAGATGAGCGCTGTAAATAGTTTGAGACAAAGAATTGAGGATGCATCCCCGACACATAAATTTGTCTTCTTTCCTCTTCACAAATTTTTGTTTTATTTCTTTGGTGTCTTTGGGTGTGGGCTCGGGAATTTGCTCAAGGTTTTCATCTAGAATGTATGCTAGTTTTAGTGAGGTGAGGAAGAACATAACTTTCTCTTGCCAACGGGTGAAATTTCTGCCATCAATATGGTCGAGTCGGATTAAGTCTTGACTCATGACTTGGATAGATTATGCCACTATTCCTTCCATTTGAGTGGAGTAATAAGTAAATTTTGCCTAAAACTGTTGGAGTTTTTCTATGGAAAGAATGACATATTTAAATTAATTTCTACAAGGCACATTCTGGGAGCGCTGTTTTTTAGGCAAATTTTCTCCCAATTCGGTTGAGACAGAACCGCGAGTACACTATGGGTTTTATAGAATCTGCCTTCAGGATACAATGCAGTGTATCAACAATTTTTTGATTCAAACTATGTACTATTTTATCAAATCGAGAACACTCTAAATTTATAATCTGATAATGCCAAAATGTAAAGGACGAAGAGAGGAGAAATTAGCAATTTTCGGTGCCCAAAATAGAGGTCTAGAACTCTATTTATAGCCCCTTCTGTAACTATTCTTCAATAGTCACAACTCTTCATGTAGCGACTCAGTAGCCGTTGGATCATGCCTGTTTGGAACAACTTTGATCTAACGGTTCAGATTAGGCGTCCCATCGTAAGCCAATGGACACCCCCTACACGAAACGCTACGAGTTGTGTATCTGTTTTACTTCATCAAAAGTTTAGGCTCCCACGCTCCAAGCGACGATGCCCACGTGCAAAGTGAAAAGTGTGCGTCAAAGTGCGCAATGCTCCCTAAATCGCCCAATCGTCCTTTCGCACGTCGCGTGTCACGATTGGTGGTGCTTAAGCACCATCGCAATGCGTAGGATCATAGCCTCTTGTTTGACTTGTCAACTAAGAATCTTAGTTGTCCTTTAGTTGATATACCACTACTTTTTGTAGTAATCTTTCAATGTGGGACAATATGGGACTTTAAGAACTCTCATATCTTTCACACCCATTTGCTCATGTTTCTTCCTTCTAAAAATAAAACCTAAACTAAGTTTAAAATAAAACACCAATTAATATAATAAAATTAATAACTAAATATTATATAATAATATATAAATATTGAAATTTATCCAACATATTAGCCTATAATTTCTAGGCTCACAACCAGGTGACACATGTACCATCCGCACTCTTAATATGCAGACTGGTACGCACAAAGCAGTACTGTATATATATATATACATATATATATATATATATACATATATAATAATAATAATAATAATAATAATAATAATAATAATAATAATAATAATAATAATAATAATAATAATAATAATAATAATAAAGGAGGAGGGACTTTTTGTCCTCCCCAACTAACGGTTCAGATTACATCTTGGAAGGTTTGGTGTTTATCAATTAGTGGTTCAGATTACATCTTATGAAATTGAATCTCACGGTCCTAAATGCACGCACAAGGCTCAATAGCCGCACAAGGCTCGATAAGGATTTTTGTCACATTGAAAAAAGAAACACGTCTGATATTTCGCACTTCGAGAAAAAAAAGACAATGGGTGGCTCTAGGAATAAACGCCATCTCTAGATCTGGATGGTGCTCACAGACGCCATCTCTTTTAATCCACTCTCCAGATCATTGGTAACTTTAGACGCCATCTCTGGATCTGGCTAGTGCTCACAGATCTAAAATCTCGAAAGGTTTAGAGGCAACATAGTCTTTTAAGGTATGGATCATTGGTAACTTATGGATTTGGTTTCATTTTTATTCAAAATTTTGATTTCATTTTTACCGATGGTGTGCGTGAACTGAACTCTTGGTCCTTCATAGGTACTTTAAGGAATACACAACATAGTCTCTTAAGGTGTGCGTGAACTCTCACCAGTTTTTGGTTCGGTTCCAAAGTTTGTACAGGTACAACATGAAAACTCCAAAGTTTTTGGTTTTTGTTTTGATTTTGCTAATCTCGACATGAAAACTCCAAAGTTTGTACAGGTACAACACGGAGGCAACAAGCTATAGGTACCATTGGGATTTGCATTTTGGTTTGAGTTTTGGTATAGACACCATATCTTCCACACTGCTACATGTACCATCTCTCTTCAGTTGTGGTTCACACCTGCCATTTTTTTATTATCTCATTTTCTTTCTCAAATTGGGTTTTGTTCTAACAATTATTTTTCTAATACCCACATAGAACAAGGCAGAGTTGGAGCTTATGCTGTGCGGTTAGGTTTTAATATTAGAGCTGTCGAGGGTTTAATATTGAGAAATGGATTTGTTTTCAAAGTGTGTTTTGTTTTATTTTTTGAAAAATGGAGGCGTTGTTTTTTTTTTAGTAAACCACCTACTCTGTTTTCTTTAGGAGCATCACAAAAAATCTATGTTTCAAAAATCTGTAGGGTAAGTGTTTCACCTTCCATGCCGCTCCAACAACTGTTGATGATGAACGAATGAAGAAGATGTAGATGACCGAACGAAGAAGATGTAGATGACCAGACCATATCGATCCAGTCCGATTGCCCCATGAGAGAATCTTCTGCGTGTGTTTCATCACCCACGACTTGAAATCCTTACTGTGGTAAGTGGGTAAGCCAATTTTTCTCTCTCCATGATTTTATGTTGTAAATATTCACTTTTCCTATAATTCACTTATAATATGATTAATTTGTGGTTCTATTTACAAATCTGGAAATTATTTGGTTGAATTTACTTAATAATTTTTAATATTTTGCTTCACATCCCTATTTGCAGATTGAATATTGGGTTTATTGGAGAGGTGTATGAATAGCATTGTCAAAGATTGGATATTGGTAGTTGTGGGATTTTGTAAAAGTACATGCTTTGGCAATGCTCAATATTTTGTAATTATTAATTAAGTACGTCTATATGCTTAAAACTTAAGCTCCTGATAATAGTTAAGTAGTTCCTAATAGTGTTATGTTATAATCTCTTATTCTTATATATACTATATAACATATTTTTCATATTCTTTAACCTCTTTGAGTTTTATACCTATTCAGGTGTCCATGGGCCAAGCAATAGGTTAAACCGTGGATCTTATTAACTTCTCATTTAGTTACTATTTTTTCTCTTAGTTTTGAGTGTATTGCTTATTCTAATTGATTGGTATCTTTTTAAAGTTTACTATACATTGCAGTACTTTTATCAGAAGACAAACCAATGTGATTATGATCTTTGTTTGTTAGATATGGATAAGTTGAAGGCAATAGAGATAAAGTTGAAGTTTTTATTGATCCCAATAATTCATAGTTTTGAGAATGAGATTAATGGGTAGGATAACACAGGTGACACATGTTATTTGTGAGGTCAATAAATTGCATTATCATAGAATGGACATTGGGTTTATTTATATATATATATATATATATATATATATATATATATATATATATTTTTGTGTGTGTTGACATTGATATTATTTTTTGTTGACATTTACATTGTATAATTATTTATTATATTTTGTGGGGATGATTTAATTAATTCCATAGTTGGACACATTCATTTATGGTAAAAATGAAGTATGTTTTAATTATTTATTATATTTTTTGAGGATGTTTTAATTTATATTTTTATGTACCATGAATATGAAGGGAACACATGCACATGTTAGGTTTCTTTTTTCATATTATATGGAAAAAGGTTTATGACACCCCGCCTAATAAAATACCGGGTGATCAGTCCTATACCAAATTAAAACAGGAATCCCAATTGGTTCATCCTTAGCATCACTGTCGAAAACTTTTTAAATCTTACTAACCACCTAGTATTCCAAAAATCTGGTGCCAAATTTTATCTTTTTAATTAAACAAACCAGTACATGCGGAATAAAAATAAACCATTCACATAACTGAATGAAAACAACATAATAAATAATTAAACAGCTTGCCGAATAAACCATCGGCCACCAAAGTAAAATAATCAAATAAAAAAAACATCCAACACCTGAATAATTACATCTGAAAACTGTACTGAGAAGTCTGGGCAACAAGCCCTAAATAAAACTGAACTGAGAAATGATTCCTACTCTAGGAATGAATGAATGATGCGTCTAATCCAAACTCCTGCTAGCATCCACATATGATGCAGCTCCGTGTCCCTGGAATAGAATATCAATCATGACGTCCCTGTGGCTGAACACCTAAAAGGTTTTTGAAAATAATTTTATAGCAAGGGTTAGAACCCAAAACATTTTGAAAATATTTAGCAAGTGAATTAACTGCAGTAATTTAAAATGCATGAATGCGCTTCATATTAAAGTTAGTGTCGCATCCTCTTGTGGACATTCTCACCCCTCCACTAATGTGCACACCTAACGGTTACCTTAACCCCACCTAGTTGTACTACCCCGTCCAACTAGTCCTGGTGTAACCTCCCCTTGCCATACTACTCTAACCCGAGTATTATAATTCATGAATTATAAGTATCTCACCAATTTACTTAATTAATTTTTTCTTAATTAATAACATATAACCGTAACACAAGTTATATAAATTAAATACATCACACACTATATTATTCCCACCAATAATAAACTTAATTAATTCTTATTAATTAACAGCATATAACTGTGACACGAGTTATATAAAGTAAATACATCACACACTGTATTATTACCTACATATAATATTTACTACCATATTACATGTACCTTTACTAAAACATCCACACATATTCCATACATATATCCATCCTTCCGAGTATACCCTCACCGGATGATTCCCTCTAAAGTGCCATCTCACTAGGTGTGCTCACATAACCTAGTTACCCATGTTGGAATCTCTCACCAACCTGGACCAAAACATAAACGAAGTGGAGGTAGTCATATTCCTTCCCTGAAAGTGAGATAAGCCCCTCACCCATATACCAGACGCTATGACCTGGGGATATACTCACCCTACTCCTCAAGCTAGGGGATTCACCCACATCGCGCAACCTCCCTTGATAGCACTAGAGTATATAATTAAATAAATATTTAATCACTGATATTTAATAGCACACACAATATATACACACACATATATATATATATATATATACTATCACTACACCGTATATATATATATATATATATATATATATATAACATAAACCCCGGCTTCTCCGTGCACTCATAACCCGTAACACTAGCCTGTAATGTCCCGAGTTTCTCGCTTGACTCAAATGAATCAATTTTCTCACTTATTAAATCATCAATATCCCGAGTCTATGGTCCGACTCTAATTAAATTAATTCACACATTAATTAATATAATATTTCCTCCCGAGTCTATGGTCAGACTCTAATATAAATTCCTTACACATTAATTAATTTATACCAATCCGAGTCTGTGGTACGACTCTCATTTAATTAATTTACACATTAATTAATTTATACTAAACCGAGTATGTGATACGACTCTCAATTTAATTAATTTACACATTAATTAATAAATACCCTTCCCGAGTCTACAATCCGACTCTAAATTAATTAAATACAACATCAATTAATTTAATACTTTTCCGAGTCTACCTTCATTAATTCACACATCCATTAATTTAATAACTTGGTGTCACCCAACCATTATTCCCGGACTCGCTCACTTGGCCCATAACTTAATATTTCCCGAGCCTATGTTCCTATCACAAGGAAATACACAATAGGAATTCACAACCCAGGTAATACTATAAAACAGTAGGTATTTACACAACCCAATTATTCATACTTGTACGTAATATATTTCTCTCTAATATTCACCGTACTTATTTGCTTTACGAATTTATTTCACTTTCGTATTAATTAAAGTATTCACACAACTCTAAGGGTCCTAGTTACCCCTTTTTACATCAATTCAGTAGTTACCCTTGTTAACCCACTGACCTAACGAACTTAAGCTTGCTCACGTTTTTCCATAATTATATTCTTATCATCTCGAATTAGAGTACATCACCATCAAGTCTATGAATCTCCACTTTAACTCTATCACAAAATTAAAGTCCAACACTAAATCATAGACCTACTTCCATATCATTATTCCATCAATATATTTCATCAAGGTCCCAAACACTTCCCAGTTAAAATTTTAGACATTTGAGGCTTAAAAAGAAAAATCTCAAATTTTCTGGCAGATTAAACACCCTCTAGTAAATTTCTCCCTCTACAGAACTCCGATTGACCTGATTCCAAGTTCATTGGATAGCTAAGACAAATAACTCACCAGTAATGTATGGTTCACACTCTAATTCAAAGTAAAATTCAAATCGCACACGTTTAAAGTCACGTTAAAATTCTGGCAGATTACTATGTTGACAGATCAAACACCCTGTAGTAAAATATCAATTACTCCCTTTACCGAACTTCGATTGACCTGATTCCAAGTTCATTGGATAGATAAGATAAATAATTTCCAGGAATGTATGGTTCACACTCTAATTCTAAGTACAAGTCAAATGGCATACGTTTAAAGTTGTGTCAAAAATTCTGACAGATTGACCTCTTGTGTTCATCAAATAAACCCTAAGTCATTCAAGATTCATGTTCTTCATCCAAGAACTCATAAAGATTTCATGTTAATAATCAAATATATTCAAATTTCATTTTATATTTACTTAAGGATATATAATACACCTATTTCTTACTTTGAATCTCAGCCAAGTATTCCATTAACAAAATCCTATTTTATAACCATTTATCCCCAAAATGAATTTTAGTTTACACATCACTAAAATATGAATTGGATATCACAATTTAGGAGTAAAAGAAGTTAACCACTTACCTGAAATCGTTCGTAGGGTCTGATCCGTTGTTGTAGTCCCTTGATTTGGCTCCAAAATCTCCAATTTGGCACTTGATAAGCTTTCCCCCAATTTCCTTCTCAAACCCTAGGTTAGAATTGTGTTGGCTGCTCATTTTCCATTTCTTAGGTTTAGGTCTAAAAACACAAATCCCGTTTTTAGCCTAATGGGCTAAATTAAAATAGCCTAAATCACCCCGTGTGGGCCCGGCTATGCTAAAAAATGCCCTAAGACCCAATTACTACCCCCGGGTACTCGTTTCTGACTATCTCGACCCATCCGGACTCAACCGCGCACTCAGAATTGGCATCCAAATTAATTTATAAAAATACTTATCTCACACCCAATTTAGTCTATACCGACTCCCGAATGAGATTAGTACATACCCCGTCATTAATACCCGAAATAACGTAAATAACTTACTATTGTTCACTTAGTAAATAAATTTCCCTAAATATTAACCATTCACTCCCCGATTAATATTTAAATATATATTGTCATAATCAATTCAATTAAAATTACGACACAAGTAATTTAAAATTTCCGAATTAATTAAATATTAAATGCATAAAAATACGGGGTGTTACATACTTCCCCCCTTACAAAGCAATTTTGTCCTCGAAATTAAGATAAGCCTAGTGTTCCAATATTCACATATTACTCACTAGTCATGAGCCAATAAGCTAGAGATATCTGTCTCTCCCGCTTCTCTTTACGTTACCCAAATATGCATTTTATTAACCAGGGCGCCCATACAACCTATACCCATGTTTAACCGCACGAAAGTTGCCTTAGTTAACCTGGGTGCCCATACACCCTATCCCTGTACTTTACCGCATGAAATTTTTTTCCCGACTATGCTAGTCGTAACCCATAATATGACTTCCAACCCGTAGTCATATCACACACACTTAGGTATATATATATACTGGTCGGGGTACCCAACCCATGTACTAACGACCAAACCTTTCCCACCCTGAGGATTAGACCATAGGGCACAATGTAATAATTAATGTTATTATTACCAAGTCTACTAATCTCACACAGTAGAAATATTGACAAGTTCATATATATATATATATATATATATATATAGACACCTCATCCCTATACATATATATACTAATCCTGTACCCCCGGGCTAAGACCCATTAGTGCACCTATTAAGAGAATCCTGCATCCCCGGGTTAGCAACCCTTAATGCACCTATCAAAATATTCTAGTACCCCCGGGTTATCACCCATTAGTACACTTAACAATATAGTTTCTCCACTTTATATCAATTCAGTAGTTACCCTTGTTAACCCACTGACCTAACGAATTTAAGCTTGCTCACGTTTTTCCATAATTATATTCTTATCATCTCGAATTAGAGTACGTCACAATCAAGTCTATGAATCTCCACTTTAACTCTCTCACAAAATTAAAGTCCAACACTAAATCGTAGATCTACTTCCATATCATTATTCCATCAATATATTTCATCAAGGTCCCAAACACTTCCCCGATAAAATTTTAGACATTTGAGGCTTAAAAAGAAAAATCACAAATTTTCTTGCAAATTTAACACCCTCTAGTAAAATTTTGATTTCTCCCTCTACAGAACTTCGATTGACCTGATTCCAAGTTCATTGGATAGCTGTGACAAATACCTCTCACCAAAATAAGGGGTGGCCAGCCCAATACTCCAATATAACAGGAATCATAGATGGAATCATTCTCAGCAGCACAATAAAATATAGAGTATCTAGGATAACCACCCAAAATTTCAGAAAACGGGTTGCCAAGAATTTTGAATTTAAAGTAAATAAAGGAAAAACAAACAACCCAATTCCTGAAAAGATAGGGGAAACCTCAAGGATGTATGTATATTACTATAACAACAAGTGACAAATAAGAGGACCAATTATGTTATCGGTCCGCTGATACATACAACATTGTTAAACGATTTCAATAAGTTTATATAATACATTACATTAATCAATTACAAAAGCTTGGGCCTTTCGCCCGAGTAAAAGAGACTTGGTCTTAACTAGAATGCAAAAATGAAAACGTCTATACCAATCATGTCCCATAATGCCCGCAATGCATCACAGCTCGCCGAGGACATAGGAATAGGAATTCAAATCAGGCATCCTTGCAGCGGAGTACCTGAGCGGAGACAAGGTGCATATGAACAAGAAATGTAAACGGGTCAGGGTCGGGTTCTATATGATTACCAAATGAATAAAAAGAATGACAATTATGAATATCTTCATGCTAAGGAAAAGAAGGAAAATATGAATTTAATTTAACTCAGAAGGGAAAAAGAAGGATAAACATAAATAAAGACTTCCATTAAATACACCAATTCATTTCATAGTTTATTACTTATCAGGAAATTATAACTATAATTATAAGCTCTTTATGGCTTTTATCTCAATTTTAATCTCTTTGTGGCTTTTATTTCAATTACATGCCCATCCTGGCATTACCATTCCTTACTAGGAATATAATCAACATTAAATGCTCTTTGTGGCATTGTATTGTGCTCTTTGTGGCACTTCTTTATGCTCTTTATGGCATATCACAAACATCAAGTCCCACTTTATTATGAACTGTTATATTCATATACATATAGCTAATTCTAAGACTGCCCCTCCGAGTATCCCCACTAGGTGTGCCCCTAAATGACCATCATCTTCTAGGGACTATATATACAAGACAACCTGGGCACCTATCGCAATACGCCGGGAAGCGACCATATGCCTACGGGAGATTCAAGACCACACCCGGAATCTCCTCACCAGTGCAGAAAATATAACATAATCGCTCATATGGCCTATGGACTATATCCACCCTGCATTCATTAGCCAGGGGGCATCACCAAGCGCTCGAACTTCCATTATGATGTCATTTGGAGAGGTGTGTATCAAGTAAATTATCATTTACCATATTCATGATTAAGTAAATTATCATTTACCATCATCATTACCATTTCTATTTCATTTCATTTCCATGTATATGTTTCATTTTTATGAAACCATTACCATTTACTTTTTTTTTGGAAATAGTATAACTTATTATCCGGAGCCATACGATAAATTATATCATTTCTACAAACTCAAAGGAGTAATTGAAACTCTTAATTACCTCCAAATATTTTAGGGTGTTATTTTAAAACCCTAATACTATCATACCTCAAAGGAATGAACGAACTTTCAATTTATTCTCCAAACTCACCTTTATGGTGTTATTATGAACCACCAAGGTTAACATAGCTCAATTGAGCTTCTAAAATCTCCCAAACATAACACTACATCTCCTAGTTTTATAATAATCAACTAGATGAAAAAGTTCCCTAACATCAATAAGCATAACCCCCAAAAACCCCATATAAACCAATTCTACTATAGGGTAGCTTCCCAACTTATCTATAACTCTAGGACTCTAAGTTTACTTCATTCAAAAAGGTTCCTAGGTCTTAACCCTAAAGAAAAAGGGTCAAAATTGAGTTACAAAAACAACTCAAAAACAGCAGAAAAACGAATCGATTCGCCCTAGGGCCGAATCGATTCGCCCTAGAAAATCGATTCTCCCAAAAAGCGAATCGGTTCGGACCACAAAACCAACTTTCTGAAATTAACCGAATCGATTCGGGTTATGCAAACCTGGAAGCTACCCCTTACCGAATCGATTCGCCATAGGGCCGAATTGATTCGGTCCTGTAAATTTGCCAAGAATGGCTTCGATGGGTTATGAACCCTAAATTCTCCAAACTTCAAATCTCTTCATTTTCATATACATCCATACAAAAAAAATCTACCCCAAACTAATCTACATGATTATTAACCATCAAAGCCCACAATTTCATCATCAAAACTAAGATTAAGGATTAAATCCCATAAATTCCACATTTAAACCATAAATGTAAATGCACAACTATCATACAATTTATGCATCTTAAATCATATATTAGCAAGTAGAAAACTTGCCTTAGGGTTGATATCTCAGATTTATTTGGAGAAGAAGAAATCCCAAATCCTCCATCTTCATTCTCTCTCTCATTTCTCCATTTTTCTCTTCCTCTTTCTTTCTCTCCCTTTCTCTCTATGTTTAAGACATAAAATGGGGTAATTAGGGGATTTGGAAGACTAAGATCGGGGGTTAAGTCTAAAGTCTCCAACTTAAGTGGTTAATACCGCATTAATATGACTCCCAATACGCGTTTAAGTTAAAACCAGGTAAAAGTGCCCGAAACCCAAAAATACAATATGGCACTTATTTTGACTGTCTCGGACATTCCGAGACTAACTACACCCTCTAAACTGGCATCCGGAAATTTTATAAATTATTTTGAGTTCCAATTTCATTTAAAGTATCTTGCCATTTTATATACATGACACTATAGATCACACCACATTAAAATATTTACCTACATATACAGTAAATATACAACATCCTAGTAAATATTAACTTCTAAAATTAATATTTACCCCGGTACCAACATTTTATATAATTACCTTATGAGGTAAAATAATATAAAATGAGCCTCCTAAAATCGAGTTTATGAGGGAATTTTGCCCCCAAAATTCGAGCGTACCCAATACGCAGAAAGGGTAGACTATTCTAAACTAGGATTCTACCATCCTACACAAACCCCTCGTTATCGCTACGTCTCAAATGGACTCGGACTAAGGTTGACTCTATCGATCTCAGTCTACCTCCCTTGTGCTCTAGCATAGCACGAGCGTTCCTCACTATACATCAATCCTATCTTCCTACAATGGAAGAAAATACTCACAAGACTCGGCGCAACATAGCCTAAACTCCAGAATCATGTTACATCTCCCCTCGGGGCACCCATACCAACTCTAAGTGGCTTAACTCCAGCACTTGTCAACCTCTCTTCACGTAGGTGTATCCCTTTTGAACATATGGCTCAAAATCCCAGTCCTTGAAGAAATGTTCCGGAACTATATCAAGTTCAAGGAACCAATTATTCATTGGCCCCATTCAACGAGTACGAAAATTACTCAACCGGCTACCCAAGGCCACTCACGATGCCATGCCTTAGGAAATGATCTAAATCCTTGTATGGGAAATTTCCTTCCACACAAGTCATTGTTCCCGTCCATCCATATATCCCAAGGCATACATTTAAGATATGCCTTTCGGCATTGGGTTAACCTTCCCCATTTCCATCCACTTTAGGGTGGTAGGATATACGCCATTTCCATACGGTTCCCATTACTTCATGGAAACTTTTACCAAAATTCCAACACGAATATATAGTCTCGGTCCACCCTATTTTACTAGGAACCTCCTACGGTTCTACCATTCCTCCATCGAGAATGGGGCGTACTCTTTTACATGTAGTCCGTCCATAATGGCCGGAAATGCAACGATTGGGTCAAATGATCAACAATTTTCTCAAATGGGATCATGACCATAACGGTCCCAGCACTTTAATGCAAATGTCTATGAATATACCCCTCTTCATTTCATCGCCACTCTTCTTCACACGAGTAGATTAAATGGTCAATCATAGACCGGAACGTTCTTGCTACAAGGTCTCCCTAGTCATGCTCGTTTCATTTGGCTTCCCATGCCAACACAAATATCTACGACGGGTTTCTTACTCGACGCACCTACTACTCCAATCGCATTTCCTTAGTGAATGATAATTCCCAAATGATAGTTCTTTAAGAACTCCAAACTCTAACTCAATTTCTCCCCCGACATACTGTAACCACTTGTTTCTCGCGAGAAGGACTAAATTTCCCTGCCCAGGAAGTAGTGCCTCCATTTCTTTAAGGCGACTTCCACCGCAATGAATTTTAATTCAAGCGTGGGATAATACTTCCCACAAGTTTAAGATTGTGAGATGCATAAACAACGGGTCCATGCTCCAATATTATTACTTCCCGCTCCTGGCAGAGTCTTATTCATCAAATTCACCCTCGAGCTTAACCACATGTACTCGGGAGTGAAAGTCAATTCATCCATTTAACTCCCCAAAAGTTACGTTACCAATGTAACACTTTAAATAGTAGAGGTCTCACCTCCATCGGCCTAACCTTCGAAATCTCTCGAGATTCCACACTTCTTATTCCTAGGGACTTAATCCCTCCTAGAGTTAACCCACAACCTATTTGTGGTCAACTCCTTACAGCCTTCCTAAGATAACGTCACATGCCCTAATGGCCCTAAAGTCCTAATAAATCTAAGGTTGATCTATATATATCCTATCTAAGTCGTATATATATATATATATAATACTAAGTATATCCCTAGTGTCCAAGACCTATCTCAACTTTCGACATTCGCTCGGTTTCGTGCGTGGGACGTCTTGCCGAAGCGAAATCCAAACAAGGAACCCTCACGTTACACTAGTACCTCGGATCGTCGGTCATTAAGATGTGACGGTCTAAAACACATAATCGGGATCAATAAATTTTAACTTGCAATTATTTTAATAAAATTCTACTTCTACGTCTTACCATAGCATTATTAAAGATTTTAACTGATCAGACATTCACTTCCTGTGAAGTCTTTCAAATACATATCCCCTTATATAAACATGGCCTTCTTACCAAGGCATAACCCGAAGTCTCAATTCGACTTTGTATCTCAGTCTCCCTCACATCAATCAGAGGAGAGAACTATATACAGTGCTTCTATCTCGCACTTTAATAGCCCTTAATCACTCTTCTACGTGATTCTTGGCTAAACCTTCCAATCCAACTCTCCACAACAAAATAAATAAAAGAAAGAAAAAGAGTAGAGCCTCTCCACTCACAACATCGTAAAGTGTTCATGCGTCGGAGTGTCTCGCAAAGCGAAATCCAAATAAGGAATCCCTCCGACACATGCCTACTTAACTATCTGGTCATGGAGATAAAGCGTAACAAGCATATAAAAAAAGCAAACAAACAATCATATACTCACACAAGATAACTAAACGAATGACAAAAATCTCCTACCTCGATCCACCTCTATAAGCTCTCAACCTGTATCCAGGAGAGAAATTATAGAACAACTAGTTCCATTTTGAACTAGAAGTGAGATAGCCTCGCAACTTCATTTGCTTGCTATCACCCCAAACCAACCAAAATATCTTTACTCTCATAATATATATAAAATAAGAGAATGGTAAAAGTAACATCTCTCCACTCCCAACGTCGTTAAGGTTCATGCGTGGAGCGTCCCGCAAAAGCGGAATCCAAATAAGGAACCCCTCCTATGCATTACTACTTAACTTTGTTGGTCGTGGAAATAAGTCATAGCATCCACATACAATGCAAACAAGTAATAAAACACACATGCCAAATATCTCATACAACACATATACCTTTAAAATATCATCACTCGTTTCATAACGAGTGAAGAAATCATAAGACTTCCCTGCCACGGAAGTCATATCATTACCCTTCTATAATAGCGTAAATACTACTACAATCTCAATATACTCACCCGAATCTACAGAAGATACAATACTACTAAATCTTATCCTAAGGAATACACCACCCACTAATAAGGTGGAATTCCCACCACAAATTTATGCCAAGCACTCCGGGTCAATACTAATGGTTCTCGGACTCCATAATCGAGCCTTACACAAACCAACATTATTTCCATCAACTCCCCAACCAGACACTTTACTCTTTCCCTCGTTCTCCACCCAACGAAGTTTAAAATGAGTGGTTCTACACTCCACATCATAGCCATTATTCCGACTCTAACTGACATCAATTTCCCACGCAGTACCTCTTACTTTCTCAGTAAAAGAGGACACGCTCTCGGCCTCCTCTTCCTCAGTTCAACGAAACCTCCCCAGGCGGATGTCCATAAATGGGGTTTCATGATTCTTCCTCCATCAGAAGTGTTAACGCAACTTATTCTGGAGCCTACCATTTTATGGTTCACGGTCTCCCTAACCGTATAACACTTTATTCTCTATTGGCCTTTAACCGAACCTTGTGTAAACATTCGAAAATCCACCTTATCCTCAGTCCAGTTTTCCCAGAGAAACTTGTTGTTGCAAGTATCCACCGGGCTTCTCTAGGGACAAACTTCCAGCACCCACGAATATGGTGACCACAATTTCACCCTCTCAACACTACTCCTACGGGAGGAAGGTTTCCCTCCATCCTATTTCTGGGCACTTCTCTACTTCAATTTAACATCGCTTGGAATCTCAAGCTTAGTACCACTTTTTGCTTCTAGCGGTACTTGGGAAACTACATCAACTGTAATTAGTAGTCGTAGTAGCAAGACAAAGAAGTGCTACAAGAAGGGAGTGACCTCCAAAGCGGTCCTCATCCCCAACCACAAATTACAGTCCTAAAAAATCCTTCCCATGACGCCCTTCTTCAATCGACCTACTATTCTCACACGACTACGCAAAAGATTTTATAAATTCTACCTCATGGAAGAATAATGAGATCTCACTAAAGAAACCAATGATATTAATCCTAAGGCTCTATGGAAAGTCAAAAGCAACGCATAAAACTTAAGGCGTTCACAAAGATTCCTTAGGACTCTAGAACCTGATGCTCTGATACCGTCTGTGATAACCCGCTCACCAAAATAAGGGGTGGCCAGCCCAATACTCCAATATAACAGGAATCATAGATGGAATCATTCTCAGCATCACAATAAAATATAGAGTATCTAGGATAACCACCCAAAATTTCAGAAAACGGGTTACCAAAAATTTTGAATTTAAAGTAAATAAAGGAAAAACAAACAACCCAATTCCTGAAAAGATAGGGGAAACCTCAAGGATGTATGTATATTACTATAACAACAAGTGACAAATAAGAGGAACAATTATGTTATCGGTCCGCTGATACATACAACATTGTTAAACGATTTCAATAAGTTTATATAATACATTACATTAATCAATTACAAAAGCTTGGGACTCTCGCCCGAGTAAAAGAGACTTGGTCTTAACTAGAATGCAAAAATGAAAACGTCTATACCAATCATGTCCCATAATGCCCGCAATGCATCACAGCACGCCGAGGACATAGGAATAGGAATTCAAATCAGGCATCCTTGCAGCGGAGTACCTGAGCGGAGACAAGGTGCATATGCAACAAGAAATGTAAACGGGTCAGGGCCGGGTTCTATATGATTACCAGATGAATAAAAAGTATGACAATTATGAATATCTTCATGCTAAGGAAAAGAAGGAAAACATGAATTTAATTTAACTAAGTAGGGAAAAAGAAGGATAAACATAAATAAAGCCTTCCATTAAATACACCAATTCATTTCATAGTTTATTCCTTATCAGGAAATTATAACTATAATTACAGGCTCTTTATGGCTTTTATCTCAATTTTAAGCTCTTTGTGGCTTTTATTTCAATTACATACCCATCCTGGCATTACCATTTGTGGGTACCCAAAATTTAGAACCATGGGCCTAGACGAGTAGCCCAGTCCTGACGGCCCAAAGTCCGGGCCCCTCATCTCTTATATTAATCCGGTCTCCCCCACGTTCCCACAATTGGAAGTTATAGGGGAGATGGAAATGTGGAGAAACCCATCACCTCCACTTACCTACATGTACATGTATATATTAAACCCTAGGTCCGGGGAAAAAGGACAAGACATATTCTCTGTAATTACTCTCCAGAGTAGATAGAAATAATATCGACTGCACCACCGTGGACGTAGGCACATCTTTGCTGAACCACTTACATAATTTGTTGTGTGATTGGCATCTTATATTACTTGTTCTTCCTTGATAATTGCTTATCTTGTATTTATTTGTGTTTCATAATAATTGTCACCACAATTGACGCTGTCTGTGGGAAACGTTCATATTTCCCTGAGAAGAGCCCACGTCAAGAAAGGAGTTTAAGATGTCTGGTCAAAGCAGCAATGCCCCCCAAGCAGGAGATATTCAAGAGCCACTTGCTCCTCGTAGGATTAGGTCTGAAGTCCGACGTTCAAATCAGAGAGCTCGCCTGGAAAGACCAGCCTTAGAAGAAAGTCAGGGACCAGCGAGGTCCACGTAGATTTCCAGATTGATTGATACATACGAGGCAAGGCTCCACGAGCAGAGGGAGTCTTCTCGCAGATACGAGGCTGAGAATGCTCGCTTGAAGAGAAGACTGGAAAGACTGGAGACGGAGCTTCGTCCTGATAACAGGAGACGCCCATATCTCACTCCTAGCCCTCAGGCGAGAAAATCTCGCAGTCGAGGAAGGAGCCCTAGGTGAGAATCTCAAAGGGACGAAAGAGGCAAGTCAGATGACGACCTACGCGAACAGCTGTGAAGAGCTCGCTGCTACCAGAGCCCTGCTCGCAACGACGAGAACATACGAAACATGGTCCGCAGGGAGATGGACTAGCATCCCGCTCACCACAGAACAAGATCAACCAGAGAACTCGCTAGGTGAGCTCTCAAAACCCAGATGAAGTCACCTTTCACAAGGGAAATCAAAGAGGAGGAAGCTCCCAAGAAATTTTCCCTTCCAAGGTTCAAGATTTACGACGGAAAAATTGATCCCATCGATCACGTCATGCAATACGGACAGGCCATGACCCTCTGAAGTCACCGAGATTCCCTAATGTGCCGCATTTTTCCCTCGAGCCTTCATGATGTAGCACAGAAGTGGTTCAAAAGGCTCCCCCACCGGTCGATCAAGAACTTAAAATCCCTAGCCGAACTTTTTACGGCCCGATTCATTACCAGTAGCTCCCATCCCAAAAAGATGTATGCTCTGCTGACAATGAAGAAAATGCCTCAAGAGACCCTCCGAGATTACGCAAAGAGGTACTGGGGGTTATTCAATGAGATCGAGGACTACACGGAGGAAGTGGCAGTGGCCTCCTTCAAAATTGGGCTCCCTAGTTCTTCCCTCCTCTACCAGTCCCTGACAAAGAAGGAAGCTATGACTATTGACGACCTAATGGACCGAATCGAGAAATACGCAAAGGTGGAGGATGTCACCCGCCCTAATACAGGAGAGAACGGTCGAGCTAAACTCACTACCAAGGGAAGTGAGAAAACTGAGAACTAGAAGAATGGAGGAAAGAAGGGAGGAAAAAATGGCTCCAAGACGGAGGAAACCATGACGTGTCAAAAGTATTCCAGGCGGTCAACACCATCTTCAAAGAACCAATCTACAAAATTCTCACAAAGATCAAAGATGAGCCATTCATCAAGTGGCCCAGGAAAATGGGAGGAGATCCCTCGAACAGAAACAATGCGTTAAGATGCGCTTTTCACAAAGAGGGAGGATATAAAACCGAGCACTGCAAAGCTCTTAAGTCTCACCTCGAGGAGTTGGCCCAGTTCGGGCATTTGAACGTCTTTGTGGAAAAGAGGGCAGAGAAAGTGGCTGCTAACAGAGAGGCGAGACCCGATAACGTGCTAGAGGATAATACTGGACATGAGTTCGCAGTAATCCACGGAGTATCTGACATCAAGCAGATACAAGGGAACTCAGCTCCAATGGAAATGAAAAAACTTACAGCCGTAATGCAGGTTTTTCTAATCGATCCAGCAAAGTCACAGTCAGGAAAGCGTCGACGAGCAGAGGACGTCAATTATAACAGGAATATTGTTTTCACGGATGAAGATTTGGTGGGAGTAAGGACCCCACATCATGATGCCCTGGTCATTACACTTAGGATAGCCAACTTTGACATCGACAAGCTTCTCGTCGATCAAGGAAGTTCATCCGATGTAATGTACCTCGACCTATTCAGGAAATTGAAGTTGAGCGTCACCGACCTAAAGGAAGTTACTGTTCCCTTTGTCGGCTTCGCTGGAAAAATTACCATGCCCCTCGGCAAGATAGTGCTGCCAGTTCGTGCTGGGAACGTCTCCAAGATGATTGAGTTTTTGGTAGTCGACATCGAATCACCGTACCAGGCCATCCTCGGTAGAGGATGGCTTCATACGATGAAGGCGGTCTCCTCGACCTACCATCACAAGCTCAAGTATGTAACCGAGCGAGGAGTAATGGAGATCCACGGCGTCCAAGCGATGGCGAGGAAGTGCTTCATAACAGCCATCCGACCAAAGCCAGAGAAAAAGGCCGGTCAACCCAGCGAGAAAGTTGAAGAGGGTGTGATACCTTCCAAGTAGCAATTAAAGCATGGAAGACCTGGAATAGAGGAAACCAGGCTCCTCCCCTCCGAGCGTGTCGTTGAGGACCTGGTAGAAGTAATAGCTGAAATTGGCGACAGTAGCAGAGTCTTCTTGATTGGAGCATCTCTCACCGACCAAGAACAAAAGGAGTTGATGACCTTGCTGAGACACAATGTAGATGTTTTCGTATGGGAACCATACGATCTGCCTGGAATCGATCCTAGTATGGTCTGTCATCAGCTGCACGTCGACCCCACATTCAAGCTAGTCACGCAGAAGGCACGGAGAACTGCACCCAAGAAGGCTAAAGCGGTCGAAAAGGAAGTCAAAAAACTCCTGGATGCAGGATCCATACGGGAAGTGCAATTCCCCAAGTGGTTGTCCAACCCAATAGTAGTTCCGAAGAATAATGGGAAGTGGAGAGTTTGCATCGACTTCACTGACCTCAACAAAGCATGCCCTAAGGATAGTTTCCCCCTCCCAAAGATAGACCAACTAGTAGGTGCCACTGCAGCTCACGAGCGAATGAGTTTCCTGGACGCATACTCAGGATATCACCAGATCCCCTTGTATGCCCCAGACCAGGACAAAACGACATTCATCACGACAATTAGGTTATATTGCTACAAGGTCATGCCATTTGGGCTCAAGAATGCGGGGGTAACCTATCAGCGGCTGGTCATAAAGATGTTTAAGGATCAAATGGGAGATACAATGGAGGTCTACATCGATGGCATGCTCGTTAAGAGCAAGAAGAAGGAAAATCACCTCTCAGACCTGTCAAAGATCGTCGAAATCCTCAGGAAGTACCGAATGAAACTTAATGCGAGCAAATGTTCCTTCGGTGTCCAGTCAAGAAAATTTCTTGGATATTTGGTCAGTAAGAGAGGCATAGAAGCTAATCCAGACCAGATCGATGCAATCAACAGGGTACAACCCCCTCGAACAATCCGCGATGTGCAGAAGCTCATTGGAATGCTCGCCGCCTTAAATCGCTTCATCTCCAAATCCTCCGAGAAGTGCAATCCTTTTTTCCAGCTTCTAAAGGGGAGTAAACTGATAGAGTGGAACCCAGACTGCTCGCGAGCTTTGGATGAGCTCAAGTCCTACTTAAGTTCTCCACCTCTGCTTGTCATACCACAGCAAATGGATTCTTTGTACCTGTACCTCTCGGTATCCAATCACACGGTCAGCTCTGCGTTAATATGCGAGGTTGCAGGAATCCAACACCTCTTTTATTACGCGAGAAAGACCTTATTAGACGCCGAGCAAAGGTACACACCATTGGAAAAGCTCGCCTTTGCACTTGTAATAGCCTCGAGGAAGCTGAAGCATTATTTCGAAGCTCATACTATCATCGTCCTTACATCACATCCCCTTAAGGCGGTCCTAAGGAAAGCGAACTTATCGGGAAGACTGTCTAAGTGGTCAATCGAGCTCGGCCGGTTTGACATCCAATTTCAACCAAGGGCAGCTATCAAGGGTCAGATCCTTGCTGATTTCATAGCCGAATTCACGGGCGAGGAACTCGTCAACCAACCTCAACCAACAATGCAAGAGAAGAACCAAGCAACAGAGAGAACCTGGAGACTCTTTGTTGATGGGGCCTCTAACTCAAAGGGGGCAGGGGTAGGCATTGTCCTCATCACTCCAGAAAACACAATCCTCGAACAAGGAATCAGGCTTGGATTTATAGCCTCCAACAACGAGGCAGAGTACGAAGCCCTAATAGACGGTCTCCAAAAGGCGCAAACTCTAGGAGCAAAACATTTACAGGTGTTCGACGACTCTCAACTAGTCTCCAATCAGATAAGTGGAGATTACAGTGCAAAGGATGAAAGAATGGAAGCCTACCTCGCCTTAGTGAGAGAATTAATGTCAAAATTTGAAGAGATCAACATCCAGCAATTTCCCAGGGGGCAAAATAGTCATGCTGATGCCTTAGCAGCCTTGAGTTCGGCAATTGACTCTGACCTTAAGAGGGTCATCCCCATCGATTTCCTCATTTGTTCGAGCATTAACCACAACAGCAAGTTACCAAACGCGGAATAAATACTCCAGGTGGGATCAACCCCCAGTTGGATATACCTCTTAAAGGACTCTTTAATGGATGGCACGCTCCCAGATGACAAGAAAATTGCCCACCAGATAAGAGTCAAAGATGCTCTCTTTCACTTATCCACAGGAGGCGACTTGTATAAGAAATCCTTCTTCGGTCCCTACTTTAGATGCGTCCACCCAGGTGATGTCGAGCAAGTGCTACGCAAGCTTCATGAAGGAATCTGTGGAAGTCATATCGGAGGAAGGTCTCTAGCCTTCTGAATAATGAAGGAAGGCTATTGCTGTTGATACATGTAGAAGGACTCCGTAGTATATGTTCGCAAATGCCTGAAATGCCAATTCCACGCTCCTATGGCCCACCAACCCACCAGCGACCTGAAGTCCCTATCCAGCCCAAGTCCCTTATCCCAATGGGGAATGGACATCGTGGGACCGTTGCCTACCGCCATCGGCAATCGCAAATACCTGTTGGTTGCGACTGATTACTTCACCAAATGGATCGAGGCTGAATCCCTGGCGAACATTCGAGATGCTGATATGATAAGTTTCATATAGAGAAATATAATCACTCAGTTTGGAATCCCCAGAACCATCATCACCGATAATGGGACGCAGTTCAAAAGTGGCCCCTTTCAGAGCTTCTGTAACGAACACGGGATCAGACACCACTTCAGCTCGGTGGCCTACCCTCAGAGCAATGGCCAAGCTGAAGCTTCCAACAAAACTGTGATCGATGGATTGAAGATGCGATTAGACAGAGCCAAAGGCGCATGGGTAACAGAGCTACCCCATGTTCTATGGGCGTATTGAACCACTCCTCGGCGAGCAACAGGAGAAACCCCATTTTCGCTGACATATGGCATGGAAGCAGTCATCCTACTAGAAGTAGGTTTGCCAACAATGAGATCCAACCTTATCGACCAAGGCCTGAATAATGAAGCATTGCTCACCGAACTCGACCTAGCCGACGAGCATAGAGAGCTGGCCTTGTGAAGCTAGTGAACTATCAGCAACAGCTCGCGAAGCATTACAACAAAAGGGTTAGCCTGAGGACATTCCAAGTTGGGGACTATGTCCTACGGAAAGTCTTGGGCAGCACAGTGAAGTTGTCAGACGGCAAGCTAGTCCCAAACTGGGAAGGACCCTTTAAAGTAACTAAAGACGATATGCAAGGTGCTTATCACTTGGAAACGATGGAGGGCAGAGAAATACCACGAGCATGGAACGCAGCTAATCTCAAGAAATTATATTTTTAGATATTTTTTGTATTCTTTTATTGTGAAAATAGAAGTTCATTTTCCTTATTACTAATGAAAGTTACTTAGTTGGTTACACTATGATTGGTGACAGCTGCATTCATCGCACATATTTTCCAAATAACAAGCACATTGATCACTATAGCAGGGGAATACCCCTCCTCAGGTCATCATCATAAAACACGAGATATCTCTTAGCATTGCCCCTGGAAATATATAAAGCCCTACAGAGGATTATTAGGCAATACGACCAAATCTTATACTGGTCATCAAACCTACTTCGGTTGAACAAAATCCTGATCGGATGAAGACATCCAACACCAGGTGTGTCCTCGCCAATTGCCCTACTTAGGCCTAAGGGAGTGTGACGACACAACCTAAAAGGTAAAGTGGGGCACAATGGTACTTTGGTATTATACTGGACTGGAGGGACACTTACATGACAAAACAGAAGAGATCATAAAGCAGCAAGGATATGAAAAGTAGGATATACACGTTTAGTTGGAAAAATTGCCCAAAAACACAAACTTTTCATTAATACATCTTATTTACAACAATGATAATACATGTTTAGTCGGCGAGCTCGCCCAAAGCATTTACATTATCAAAAAAAAAATAGCAACTGGCAAAATCTCAAGGGGGTGGAAGCCTCCGAGCAAGATAATCAGCCACTAGATTTCTTCGTCCGTCATCAGGAGTAGGAGAAAACTCTTCCACAACCTCATTCGCATCCGACTCCAATAACTACTGAGGAATAGCATCGATGGGGATCCATTGATCGTCCCTCCTGAATGGGTTGGGAACTAGAGTGGAGGAAGACATCTCATGACGATACCATAGCACTGAGTTCCTCGGGACTTGCAGCTCCTTCAAGGCACTTAGCCATCCCCTGATGAAAGAAAGCTCCTCAAACTCAGATAGACTTGTTGGAGCATCCGACCAGCCTTGATCATAACCGTCAGCCCACGCTTGCCGAGGACCATTCTTGAACAAGTGCCGCATCCTGGTGACGTCCCTTTGAAGCCCAGCAGTGATTACATATGCTCGCTGAACATCACCGTAGAGTTCTTCCATTTCCCTATCACGAAGTTCTTCTCCTTCCCTGCTTCTGCTCCTGGTGCTCCTACTAGTTCGCAGAAGGGGAGAGAGAGTGAGACTTCGCGACATAGGAGGGGCAACATTATCAGCTCCAGCTCACGATGATGAGGAGCCTTGTAATACTGCTCGAACAGTGCTTGGCACATGCTCCCTGAGTCATAAGACTTCTCTCCTCAGATCTTCATTCTCCTGCTGAAGAACCTCCCCTACTTGGTTGATCTCGGAGGCCTCTAATAGTTTTGTCTTAGGCACATTAATCTCCTCTTGCACTGAAGCACCAATGTCCTCCATCTCCTGGAGCCTGTCCTTCAGCTTGACCACGAGCTCAGATTGCTCCTTATACTTCTGATTTCTAGACCTAAGGGACTTGCAGAGCTTAGCGAAGGCCTGGCGAACTTCGGGACTCGTATTGGGACAAAGGGTCCTACCCAACTGGGAAGTAGCAGGAATGTAATCATCCACATCAACTAACTACAAGCAAGAGAAAGAAAAGGGAGAGAAAGGGAGAAATCAGTACAAGCAGAAATGAAGCCTTTTTCATTAATGAAGATTGAAGTTACATCGAACTGAAAAAAGAAAAGTTTACAGAATGGAAAAAACAAAAATACAGAGCAATCCTAGTTGATAACTAGTTGACAACCTCAGGCGGCCCAGAGGTCGATGGACCCTTCCCCTTGTCAACATCAGTAGGAGCACCGCACTCAGCAGGGATAATCTCTGTCCCCACAACCAGAGAAACATCATCAGGGGTCGCTTGAGGAACATGATCGGCACCTTCAATAGCTGGGGCAGGAACTTCATCCACGGTTGGCTTCGGACCTGTGTCATGCTCGTCAAATAAGGGAGAATTGATGTCAACGCCAGCAGCCCAAAGGGCCTTGTTCCAGCCTTTCTTGAAGTTCAGACGACTAATATAGTCTATCTGAACTTTAGCATCCTCATATGCTGCAGCCCAACCGAAATTATATGAGTCCTCCTTGGCAGTGACAGCCTCGGACTCTTTCTTGTTCAGCTCTGTAGACAACATCTTGTTGTCCTCAATAACCTCTAGCTTGCTTGAGCAAACCAGGTCATAGGCCTGCAGCAGCTCCTTCAAGTCCTTGACTGCTGCACCCTTCTCCTTATTGGCAGTAGCAAGAGCCATATCGGATGAAATCCGAGCAGCGTCAACGACTTTAAAACTAGCCTCGAGCTCTTTACCCTTCAGCTTTAGGGCATCATTTTCCTCCTCCAGCTCGCTGTTTCTCTTCACCAGCTCGTCGTGTGAACGATAGAGAACGGCGAAGTCAGTAACGAACTGCAGAAAAAAGAAGGCATCAGAAGAGGAAAATGAGGGAATTCAGAAAAACATAGGAGGAAAAGGAAAAACCTTACCAGAGCAAGCCTTTGACTAGCCTGAAGGGCCAACTGCTCTGACCCTACCTCCCTTTGGCGATCATCCGGGAGAACAGCTCTCTCGAGTAGAGCTGGGGCCAACTGAGGAGAAATTGCCACAGAAGCCCCCTTGGGAAGCGCGGACACCGGGACTAAGGCCTGCCTGGCCTTCATCCTCTCTTCTGCCCTCCTTCTCTCCTCCTCCTTCTCACTCTCCTTCTTCTTCCTCTCCTCCACCCTCCTCTTATCTTCCATCTTCTTCCTCTCCTCTTCCTTTTTTTTCTCTCTCTCTCTCTCACCTGCTCCTCTTCCCTCCTTCTCCTCTCCTGCTCCTGAGAAGAGGACCGGGAACCAGTAGCCACGGCCCCAGAAGTAGCTTTTTGCTTCTTTGACCTCGTTATAAGGAGCACGTGGTCCTCATCATCATCATCTCTAATTAAGTTCTTCCTCGGAGGAACCATCTCTTCAGTTGAACTGCTAGAAGTGCTCGACGATCTCCGAGCTTCAGAAACCTCCTCATGGTCAGAGGAACTTCTACTATCAAAGCTCCCTCCACCCAGATTACTCACGGCTCCTGCAAAGTCACTTTCAGAGCTGCTCTCCTCTTTGTCCAACTGGATAGGCTCTGTAGTAGTCTCTTCGAAGGAGTCAAACTCTGGTATACAATTCACAGGCCTCGCTATGAAGCTGGAGCCAACGTTCTTATACTCGAGCAGGAAGGCAGCAGATCTGGGGTGCTCGCCGTCACCTAAGGGCTCCCTGATTTTCCAAGCCTTTACCAATTCTGAAAGGTGGACCTCGTTAAGTGCAGGTTCCAAGTTCTTTGACTTCGCTGCGCAAGAAAAAGCAAAGAAGAGTTAGAAAGGTCACAAATCAGCCAAAGTTGGAACAATAGTACAATGTCTACCTATGTATTCCTCTCCGTAAAAAGGAACAGAGAACCTCTCAGACCTCGACCCTTCAAATTGGGGAGGGAATTGCCAATTCCTAACAAGGAAACCTTCTTGCCAGTAGTCCTTCTGGTAATCAGGTAGATTTACTACCAATACCCTGTCAGGGCTCCTAGCTTTGAGGTAAAGGACACCTGAGCTAGTTCGAGAAAAGGAGTAATAGAAACAGACCTCGGCAAGTCCTAACCTAGTACCATACAATTGATTTATCCTATGGACACCATTTACTATTTTCCACACATTGGGCGAGCATTGTGCAGGAATAATATTGAAATAGCCAAAGAAATACAGGAACAAATCATTAGGAGGGAAAGTGAGTCCCCCCTGGGAAAGCAACAGAACATGGATCCAATGAGCATCATCTATATACCTAACATTCCTAGGAGGGGAGGCATAACACTCAATATCTACCCACTTAGTAATGTTGTAAAACTTCCTAAATTCAGAGATTGACCTATTCCCAATATTTGCCATTGGAAGACCCAAGAAAAGCTACAAACCAAAGAGAAAGTACAAGGAAAGGGCACAGGAAACTTACAAAATAGAAGATCGGTTCAAGTGATGAAGAAGCACAAGCTCAGACAATTGGTTCAAGTGATGAAACTAAGAAACAATGGGAATGGAAACTGAGAGAAGAAGGAGGCGCTAGAGTTCTCAGAAGATAGAAGAGTACTGGAAAGGCTGAAGCGACGGGAGAAAAAGTGTCTATCCCAATAAGCCTTCAAATTCTAATCATAGCGCATAATAAGCGAAGCGGGTGCCACCAAATCAACTTCACAGCTTTCGAGGAATCACAAATCATCCATAATGGCTGATCATTTAAATCCATTGAGCCCATAAATATGGCCCAACAAATTTAGGGGCAATTGTGGGTACCCGAAATTTAGAACCATGGGCCTGGACGAGTAGCCCAGTCCTGGCGGCCCAAAGTCCGGGCCCCTCATCTCTTATATTGATCCGGTCTCCCCCACGTTCCCATAATTGGAAGTTATAGGGGAGATGGAAAACGTGGAGAAACCCATCACCTCCACTTACCTACATGTACATGTATATATTAAACCCTAGGTCCGGGGCAAAAGGACAAGACATATTCTCTATAATTATTCTCCGGAGTAGATAGAAATAATATCGACTGCACCACCGTGGACGTAGGCACATCTTTGTTGAACCACGTACATCCTTTATTGTGTGATTGGCATCTTATATTCCTTGTTCTTCCTTGATAATTGCTTCTCTTGTATTTATTTGTTTTGCTTATAATAATTGACACCACACCATTCCTTAGCAGGAATATAATCAACATTAAATGCTCTTTGTGGCATTGTATTGTGCTCTTTGTGGCACTTCTTTATGCTCTTTATGTCATATCACAAACATCAAGTTCCACTTCATTATGAACTCTTATATTCATATACATATAACAAATTCTAAGACCGCCCCTCCGAGTTTACCCACTGGGTGCGCCCCTAAATGACCATCATCTTCCAGGGCCTATCTATACAAGACAACCTGGGCACCTATCGCAATACGTCGGGAAGCGGCCATATACCTGCGGGAGAGTTAAGAACACACCCGGAATCTCCTCACCAGCGCAAAAAATATAACATAATCGCTCATATGGCCTGTGGACTATATCCACCCTGCATTCATTATCCAGGGGGCATCACCAAGTGCTCGAACTTCCCTTATGATGTCATTTAGAGAGGTGTGTATCAAGTAAATTAGCATTTGCCATATTCATGATTAAGTAAATTATCATTTACCATCATCATTACCATTTCTATTTCATTTCATTTCCATGTATATGTTTCATTTTTATGAAACCATTACCATTTACTTTTTTTTTGTAAATAGTATAACTTATTATCCGGAGCCATACGATAAATTATATCGTTGCTACAACCTCAAAGGAGTAATTGAAACTCTTAATTACCTCCAAACATTTTAGGGTGTTATTTTAAAACCCTAATACTATCATACCTCAAAGGAATGAACGAACTTTCAATTTATTCTCCAAACTCACCTTTATGGTGTTATTATGAACCACCAAGGTTAACATAGCTCAATTGAGCTTCTAAAATCTCCCAAACATAACACTACATCTCCTAGTTTTAAAATAATCAACTAGAAGAAAAAGTTCCCTAACATCAATAGGCATAACCCCGAAAAACCTTATATAAACCAATTCTACTCTAGGGTAGCTTCCCAACTTATCTATAAATCTAGGACTCTAAGTTTACTTCATTCAAGAAGGTTCCTAGGTCCTAACCCTAAAGAAAAAGGGTCAAAATTGAGTTACAAAAACAACTCAAAAACAGCAGAAAAACGAATCAATTCGCCCTAGGGCCGAATCGATTCGCCCAAACGAATCGATTCGCCCAAAAAGTGAATCGGTTCGGACCACAAAAACAACTTTTTGCAATTAACCTAATCGATTCGGCCTTAACCCGAATTGATTCGGGTTATGCAGACCTGTAAGCTACCCCTTATCGAATCGATTCGCCATAGGGACGAATCGATTCGGTCCTGTAAATTTGCCAAGAATGGCTTCGATTGGTTATGAACCCTAAATTATCCAAACTTCAAATCTCTTCATTTTCATATACATCCAAACAACAAAAATCTACCCCAAACTAATCTACATGATTATTAACCATCAAAGCCCACAATTTCATCATCAAAACAAAGATTAAGGCTTAAATCCCATAAATTCCACATTTAAACCACAAATGTAAATGCACAACTATCATACAATTTATGTATCTTAAATCATATATTAGCAAGTAGAAAACTTGCCTTAGGGTTGATATCTCAGATTTATTTGGAGAATAAGCAATCCCAAATCCTCCATCTTCATTCTCTCTCTCATTTCTCCATTTTTCTCTTCCTCTTTCTTTCTCTCCTTTTCTCTCTATGTTTAAGACATAAAATGGGGTAATTAGGGGATTTGGAAGACTAAGATCGGGGGTTAAGTCTAAAGTCTCCAACTTAAGTGGTTAATACCGCATTAATATGACTCCCAATATGCGTTTATGTTAAAACCAGGTAAAAGTGTCCGAAACCCAAAAATACAATATGGCACTTATTTTGACTGTCTCGGACATTCCGAGACTAACTACACCCTCTAAACTGGCATCCAAAAATTTTATAAATTATTTTGAGTTCCAATTTCATTTAAACTATCGTGCCATTTTATATACATGACACTATAGATCACACCACATTAGGATATTTACCTACATATATGGTAAATATAAAACATCCCACTAAATATTAACTTCTAAAATTAATATTTACCCCGGTACCAACATTTTATATAATTACCTTATGCGGTAAAATAATATAAAATGAGCCTCCTAAAATCGAGGGTTGTTACAATAGCTAAGACAAATACCTTTCTAGTAATGTATGGTTCACACTCTAATTCGAAGTAAAATTCAAATCGCACACATTTAAAGTCACGTCAAAATTCTGGTAGATTACTATGTTGACAGATCAAACACCCTGTAGTAAAATGTCAATTACTCCCTCTACAGAACTTCGAATGACCTGATTCCAAGTTCATTGGATAGATAAGATAAATACATTTCCAGTAATGTATGGTTCACACTCTAATTCTAAGTACAACTCAAATGGCATACGTTTAAAGTTGTGTTAAAAATTCTGGCAGATTGACCTCTTGTGTTCATCAAATAAACCCTAAGTCATTCAAGATTCATGTTCTTCATCCAAGAACTCATAAAGATTCCATGTTAATAATCAAATATATTCAAATTTCATTTTATATTTACTTAAGGATATATAATACACCTATTTCTTACTTTGAATCTCAGCCAAGTATTCCATTAACAAAATCCTATTTTATAACCATTTATCCCCAAAATGAATTTTAGTTTACACATCACTAAAATATGAATTGGATATCACAATTTAGGAGTAAAAGAAGTTAACCACTTACCTGAAATCGTTCGTAGGGTCTGATCCGTTGTTGTAGTCCCTTGATTTGGCTCCAAAATCTCCAATTTGGCACTTGATAAGCTTTCCCCCTATTTCCCTCTCAAACCCTATGTTAGAATTGTGTTGGCTGCTCATTTTCCTTTTCTTAGGTTTAGGTCTAAAAACACAAATCCCGTTTTTAGCCTAATGGGCTAAATTAAAATAGCCTAAATCACCCCGTGTGGGCCCAGCTATGCTAAAAAATGCCCCAAGACCCAATTACTACCCCCGGGTACTCGTTTCTGACTATCTCGACCCATCCGGACTCAACCGCGCACTCAAAATTGGCATCCGAACTAATTTATAAAAATACTTATCTCATACTCAATTTAGTCTATACCGACTCCCGGCTGAGATTAGTACATGCCCCGTCATTAATACCCGAAATGACGTAACTAACTTATTACTGTTCACTTAGTAAATAAATTTTCCTAAATATTAACCATTCACTCCCCGATTAATATTTAAATATATATTGCCATAATTAATTCAATTAAAATTACAACACAAGTAATTTAAAATTCTTGAATTAATTAAATATTAAATGCATAAAAATACGGGGTGTTACAAGGTTCTTAATAAATACGTTTATGCTTCTTATTTTCTTTTTTTGCTCAACATTTTATTTTATTAAATTAATGTTACGGTGGGTAGTCTATTTTCAATTTGTTATGTGAGTTGGACAAAGGTGGGAATTTTATTTATGCATAATGGGTGACACGTGCACATAAGAGGGACTTTAGGAATCATTGTAGAATTTTAGAAATAAATTGAAAGTAGTCACATTGGAGAGACCTGCCTCAAAGTGGACATTTTATAATAAAACTAAATCAATTGAAGGATTGAACTTACATAATCATACCCCAAATCAATTGTAGGATTGCACTTACATAATCATACCTCTCTCAGATGCTTCACTGCGGGGTTTGGGAGAGGTAGATGTCCGTTGGTCTTACACCCATAAGCATAAAAAAATATTTAATTAAAACACGACACGTCCAGAATTTTTTTTTTACTTAGTACAAAGATGACCAATTTAAAATGCGACACGTCTGGAAATCTTCTTTTTCACCTAATACGAAGAAGTCTTGAATAAAATTCATCGCTAGAAGTGACTTTTGAAGTCAAATTGCAAGACGTGAAAATGGCGGGGGATCAAAGTTTTGCTTTTTGGGGTTTAACCTCCAAAATAAATTTTAATGATGAAAAAGTGCCGCAAGAAATTATTGGTGAACTTTTTGTGTGCGGGTTTTATGTCATTAAAAGACATTTTAAGGGATAAAGCCATCACAATAAAAATCAAGGGGCTAATCTCGATTACAAAAAATACCGATTGTCAAATTTCAAGTAACCTTGAAAAATCGACTCTATGTCGTTTGTAATTAGGTTTTGTTCGTGTTTTGTAATAAAATAAGATTTTGTATTGCGTGACGTTTATTTGATACATGTTAGTATTAGGTAAAAAAAATTACATTTCCTGTCGGGTTGCGTTTTATTTTGTAAGAATTCGTGTTAAGTACAAAATAAGATTCTGTGTCGTGTTGTTTTTATTCAAGTTGTGTTATTGTCAGAAATAAACATTAAGATACATATACTCTTAATAAGTTAGAAATAAACATTATTATCTATATGTAGTAAAATCATATTTAAACTCGACCCCTTAATGTGTTATGTTCATTACTAAAACTAAATCTCTCATTTAGTATAAAAAATAATGCTTAAATTAATATTAATCTAAAAAAATTTACGAGATCCAATAATTTTTCTTATTTACGACTTAAACGAGTTGACACAAACTACACCTGTTAACTATTTTATTTTATTGGTTTGGTGTTGATATTATTTGAAATTATCAAGGGTCCACACATTAATTTATAACTTCGAGTGAGTTCGTGTCATCTTATCGCGTATGTCTTTTTTTCAAACATAATCACTATTACGAAATATCCGAAATATTTTTACAATCATGCCATCGGCACGGGTACACCCTAGTATATATATATATATATATATATATATATATATATATATATAGAGAGAGAGAGAGAGAGAGAGAGGTTCACAAGTGAACCAAAATAATAACCTTTTTAATGAACCGAATAAGACATTAAAAAATAACCCTTAATTCCTTATAGTAATTGGTCCGTGCAGTGGCAATGGACACGTGTGTGACACGGGTTATATTTTAAACCCCCCACCCCAACAACCGATCTGTCATATTCTTAACTGCCATCCAAATTTTTTCTTATGACGACCTATCCGATACTAGGCCAGCAAATGAAAACTGAATAAAACTATAACGTTTTGTTTTATCAAATAATTATATCTCATGTGTCAAGTGTTAGAATTATTTTAAAGAACAATTCTACAAAATACAATCCATAATTAGATTAATACTAATAGTCACTTTAGTTAATGGAAGGGTACTCCAAATACTATGAGTGAAAATAACTCTTGGTTATCTACCTTGATGGACGGTTAAGATTACGTGACCATTGGAGATTTGGGTCCTCTCTCTACCTATAAATTAGTGTCTAACTATCCATCATTTAGCAAATGAAAAGACAACACAATGAAATCATAGGATAAATGAGATAAATCCAAATACTCAAATTTGTGTTTATTTTTGGAATACTATTTTAGCTATAAAAGACGATCCAACTGTTGGAACGTGCTGAAATTGGAGTATGTTTTTGTCGTATACAAGAGCAAGTCGTGGTCCGAAATTCAGTCCGATAAGATATCGCTAAGGTCGACTGCTCCATCAACCTTTTCATTTGTGACATGATGGAGTTATGTCAGTATAATATCATTTTATATCACTCATAATAATTGTATATATGTAATAATCATTTCATATTCCTCATAATTATTGTATGTGGTAATCATCTTGATCTAAGATCCTAACGTTAAAAGTATAATACATAAATTTTTGTATTATTAAAGAACAATAACAAATATAAATGGATATTCATACGTTAAATTTATATAACAATGTAAAACTGTTAATTACGTATTCTTTAATATATGTTTACATGTTGTATCAGAGCTTAGGTTTCTAATCTCATGACTGTCCACTAAGAGTTTTTTTCGTGTAAAAGTATTCGGGTAAAGAAAATAATAATGAATTGCTGAATTTTTTAGCGACAGTTTTTTTTGTTCTGAATGTTATGAATTCGCATGGTCACTTGAAAATGTGAAAATTAACAAAACCCATTGTTTACAATGGGCACCACCCTATCTCAATGATTTGACATCGTTTAGATCACTAAAAGCGCATTTTTGCCATTTTTGGTAATAATGTCAATGCTAATAACTCTCACTTAAAAATTGATTTTACGATTTCGCGAATTGGAGAGTGATCCTTAAAAGATTTTTTATGTTACTGTAGTGATAACTCAAAAATTTTCATTTTCAGAAAAATAAATTAATTTTTCATATTTTATGATATAACTCACTACATATAATTTTCTCATTAAATGGTTGCTCTAATATTCATGTTATGTATTAATTGGTATTGACCAAAAGGTTCGATATAATATTTTGAATATTAGATGTATGATTAGGGGTTTGAAAATAACAGTTTCGATAAATTAGATTATTGTGTATAATCTATATTGATTGCCGAAAGTTCCTAATATAATTATGAATTAATGTTTCGACGTTAATATTTATATGATGTTAGATAAAGAAGACCCCAAAGTGTCTTAACCTATAGTTGTAAATATTATATTATTGTGCATGCATCTATATTTGGACATTTGATTATCCATTAAGTTTTGAGCATAATATTTTTTGAGGTATTGGTTTTTATATACATTACGTAATATGTGTGTGCATGTATCTTCCATGAAAGTAAATTTTTTCACACTTTATGAATTAAATATTTAAGCGCAATTAAGGATAAATCAATTTAGCATATCTGTGAATGCAACTAACTAAATTAATTGGTATATCTGTATAATCACATAAAAGAAAATTTTCATAAGATGACATTTTGGGTACCAATTTTTTATGGCCAAATTAGAATTGGTTTTGGTTCCCTTATTATGATTTCTTTTGTGACAATTTTAATTATGTTTGAAAAGCTACTTATTTTATAAAACTGTAAATCTAAACATTTTGATACATTTTTATTAACAGTTTTCTTATGCCTCTAATAAGTAATAATCGAGATTAAAATTATCAACTTACTCGGGATTGATGAATTTTTTTATGGCAATCCGAAAGGATTTAATGATTAAAAATCACCATTTTTTTAGTGATGAACGTTGTTTTGACTATTTAAGCACGTTTAAGCTCTCAAAACCTTAATATTATCATATTTGGTAATAAAGTTGACAGTTATTTTTGTCTCCATTTTTTTTAAATTTCACTTATTGAAGATTATTTTTAAGAGTTTTCTTATCTCTTTTATAGTGATTACCCAAAATTTCCATTATTGAAAATTATGGATTTCTCCATTTTATATGTTTTAATTAATACATCAATTGTCTTATCTTATTTGGATGTGGTAATATTTTTAGTATGTACCAAATATTGTTATGACTATTATAGTTATGGTTAAGGTTTTGATATTAATATTTGCATTATGTTAGTTTAGGTGCCCATTAAAGTGTCATAGTCTATAATTATAAATATCACATTATTGTGTACAAATTTGACTTTCGGTAGGTCTAAATATAATTATGAATGTTAGATTGTTGATAAAATGATGATGTGAGTTGTTCACTGTAAGATTGCTCAAATGGACAATTTTGATTATCAATTGAATATTAATGAGTATTTTTTTTTCTTTTTCGCATCAACTTAACCTCGAAGGATTAGAAGTTCTCTTTTGACACTAATATCTCGTGAAGTTTAATCGGTGCTCAAAATAGTAAATATTAGATTAAATATGTATATGCTTATTATGTCCAATATCAGTAATAGAATATTAAAAGCATGCCTTAAGGTTTTCATCTCAGTATTTCTTAGGTTAAGATCCCACCAAAGTGGTCTAATCTAATAAACTATAAATGCTAAATTTTGTGATAACATTCAAATACTATGTCTTGGTTGCTCCAAAGAGTACATATATGGTTTTGAATGTTTGGATTATTAATAATTTCATTATGATTAAGCCATTGTGATTTGGTTACTCCAAAGAGTCTGGTTGCAATGGTGAAATTAATGTTAAGGGGCAATATATTTGTGTGTTAAGGTTGGTATCGGTTACTCCAAAAAAGTTCATAACCTTCTTTAATTTATAAGCACGCTATCCATTTATGCCTTTAGAAAACATTAATGCTTGCTGAAATTATTAAACAATCCATAAAATAATGTAATATTCATATAATGGGCAATTTGGTAGTTACAAAGTGACCCGGTTAGAATGCTTATGAGTATTAAATTCAGAGCTAAACGTGGTAGTAATACCGTATCATAGCAAAGAAATTAATGGGGCACGTTTCATTATTTCGTCAGGAGATATAATTTCCCAAAGAAAATTTATTTTGAGTAACTGAAATAAATATAAAGTAATTATGCAATTAGGTAGTGAAAAGTTATCCTAGATAGCATGTCCATCTAAATTACATAATATGGCACCCAATGAAGTCATAAATAAAGTTATTACAAAAGAATGCCCACGTTTACAAAATAATATTAATGTACATGTTCTCAGCTCATCGTATTAATGTAGTGATCTATTTATCTCATTAATTTGTATTACTTTACTAGCATGCAATCCACGCGATGCGTGGACGTGTATAATTTTTCATTTTATTTTAATACATACAAATGAAACAACTAATTTTCACAATCAAAAATCAAATAAAAAATATACAAAAGACTAAAAAAACATTACAGTAAGAATTGGAAATCTTAGCGTTCAATCAATATGAGTACGTATTTTGGTTCAAAATAAAAATAAAAAATTTAGAAATCAATGCCAAAGACCACTATACCAAAAACAACAATCTGGCATGGTTTGAAACTGTGCCAGATCAAATCTGGCATGGTTTTGAACTGTGCCAGAATCAGCTGTTCCAAAATGACTACTTTTTTTTTTGCACGGTTTAAAAGTGTGCCAGATTTGGCCAAATAAGAACACTTCTGGCATACTTTTAAACTATGCCAGAATTTGATATTTCTGGCACACTTTTGGCACAGTTTTGAACTGTGCCGGATTGAGTACATTTTGGTACACTTTTGGCACAGTTCAAAATCGTGGCACAATGTGATACACTTTTGGCACGGTTTTTAACTGTGCCAAATTTTTTTATCAAAGGAAAAAATATTATTTGAAAACAAGAAAATTCACAAATTGCGAATCTCGCACGTTTTTGATAAACTAATGTACATACAAACTTCATAATATTACAAGTCTTAATAGTTCACAGACCAAAACAAATTGAGCAGAGTTTTCTTTATTTTCTGGACATTCTAAAACCTGCGTAATGTAAGGCCTGCACGGCTATAAAAGATAGCAATAAAATTACAAAAGCCCACATGGTCATAAAAGTTAACAATAAAACTACAAAAATCCACACGAGCATAATACAAAAAATAGAATCGTGAATCTTAATGATATTAAATAAGTAATCCCCTTGTTGTAAATCATTGACTTCTCAGTGTGCTCCACGTGGATAAAAGCTAACGATAAAATGTTATCCTTCAAAAAAGGATACAAAAAAGAGATGATATTAGTAACCAAGTAATTTTAATAAAAAAATCTTACTCAAGCTAAAAAAATTGTATATATGAGTTACAATTATTATTATATTCTCGAACCGAAGGCCTTGTAAGTACGTGATCAACTCCTACGAGTTACATTAGTCCCATACGAGGTGTTAATGCCTCTTACGAGGTTGTTTGAGGACTGGTTTATGTTTTCACCCTCAAACGGCATGTTTTTAAGCATAATCTAAATATTTTCAAATTATCATCATATTCTCAAACTGGGAGACCCGTGACAACACGGGCAGTTCCTACGAATTACATTAGTCCCGTGCGAGGTGTTACTATCTCTTACGGGGCTATTAGAGGGTTGGTTTAGGTTTTCACCCTCTAACGGCATCTTTTTCAGCTTAATCCAGACATTTTCAAATTATCATCATATTCACAAACCAAGAGACCCGTGACTATGCTGTCAGTTCCAACGAGTTACATTGGTCCCGTGCAAGATGTTAGTGCCTCTTATGGGGCTGTTTGAGGTCTAGTTTAGGTTTTCACCCTCTAACGACATATTTTTAAGCCTAATCTAGATATTTTCAAATTATCGTCATATTCACAAATCGAGAGACCCGTGACTACGCAGTCCATTTCTATAAGTTACATTGATCTCGTGTGAGGTGTCCATGGTTCTTATAGGGCCGTTCGGGATAGGTTTGGGTTTTCACCGTTTTAACGGCTTATTTTTAAGCCTAATCTAAATATTTTCAAATTATCATCATATTCTTAAACCGTGGGACCCGTGACTACGCGATCAGTTCCTATAAGTTACATTGGTCCTGTGCAAGGTGTTCATGCCTCATACTGGACTATTTGGGGGCTAGTTTGGATATTCACCCTTTAACGACTTGTATTTAAGGTTAATCTAAATATTTTCAAATTATCATCATATTCTCAAATCGTGAGAACCGTGGCTACGCGGTCAATTCCTACAGGTTACATTAGTCCTGTGCAAGTTGTCCGTGCCTCTTACGGGACCGTTTCGAGGCTCGTTTGGGTTTTCAGCCTTTAATGACTTGTATTTAAGCCTAATCTAGATATTTTCAAATTATCATCATATTCTCAAACTGAGAGACCCGTGACTACGTAGTCAGTTACTACGAGTAACATTGATCCCGTGCAAGGTGTTTATGCCTCTTATGGGACCGTTTGGGGGTTGGTTTGGGTTTTCACCCTTTAACGGCTTGTATTTAAGCCTAATCTAGATATTTTCAAATTATCGTCATATTCTCAAATCGGGAGACCTATGACTCGCGGTCAGTTCCTATGAGTTACATTTGTCCCGTGCGAGGTGTTTATGCCTCTTACGGGGCCGTTTGAGGACTGGTTTATGTTTTCACCCTTAAACGGCATGTTTTTAAGCATAATCTAAATATTTTTAAATTATCATCATATTCTCAAACTGGGAGACCCGTGACTACATGATGGGTTCCTATAAGTTACATTGGGCTCGTGCGAGGTGTTTATGCTTCTTACGGGGCCGTTTGGGGGTTGGTTTGAGTCTTCATCATTAAACGGCTTGTTTTTAAGCTTAATCTAGATATTTTCAAATTATCATCATATTCTAAAATCGGGATACCCGTGCTTACACGGGCAGTTCCTACGAATTATATTAGTCCCATTCAAGGTGTTACTGCCTCTTACTGGGCCGTTAGAAGGTTGGTTTAGGTTTTCACCATCTAACGACATGTTTTTAAGCCTAATCTAGATAATTTTAAATTATCATCATATTCACAAACTGAGAGACCCGTGACTATATTGTGAGTTCCAACGAGTTACATTGGTCCCGTACGAGGTGTTAGTGCCTCTTATGGGGCCATTTGAAGGATGGTTTAGGTTTTCACCCTCAAACGGCATGTTTTTAAGTCTAATCCAGATATTTTCGAATTATCGTCATATTCACAAACCGAGAGACCTGTGACTACGAAGTCAGTTTTTACAAGTTACATTTGTCCCGTACGAGGTGTCCATAGCTCTTACGGGGACATTCAGGATAGGTTTTGGTTTTCACCCTTTTAATGGCTTATTTTTAAGCCTAATCTAAATATTTTCAAAATATCATCATATTGTTAAACGGGGACACCCGTGACTACGCGGTCAGTTCCTACATATTACATTGGTCTCGTGCAAGGTGTCCATGCCTCTTACTTGACCGTTTGGGGGCTGGTTTTGATTTTCATCCTTTAACGGCCCATATTTAAGCCTAAAGTGTGATGCTCACATTGAATAAATGCAACTTGATCTTGAAGCCAAATGTCCAGCATAGTAGATCTAACTTGCAGTAATAACAATAGGAATTTGTATAGGCATGTTAAACAAACAAAAATAGAAAAAGGAACCTTGGGAAAGATGGTTAAAACATGAACAAACCTCAAGTCCCTCTACTTTGTCTTTCCAATTTGTTTCATTGCACAAAGAACCCTGGGAAAGATGGTTAAAACATGAGATTTAGGGAATGACATAGCAAACCAATAGTGCGGGCCTAATAAGAAGTAACACATCCACTTTCTATTTATGCAAACTGACCTCATAAATTTCAATTGGGAAAGTTTTTGCATGTAAATTTGAATAAGGCCAAAACTATGATCTTTTGCTGCATTAGTTTGCATGTAGTTTTGAAATAGTCTAATCGAAAGCATCATATTCAATCCCCCTTTGATTTGCACTATGTTTTGCAAAATAAAAGACGTAATTAATTCAGCAAACAAACAAATCCAATAATCATCCAAGCTAGCATCAGTTCAGATATAATTTAATATATCTGAGAGAAATCTAATCTAACATCAGTTCATAATGCTAATATCTATTCGTATAACAAATTCAACAGTTTTCCAATCTAGAATCAGTTCAAATTGAAAATTTGATATATATATACAAGAGTAATCGAAGCTAGCATCAGTTCAGATAGCAAATTCAATTCAAAATGAAAATTCAGCTGTTATTAAAATGAAATTTCAGCAGTTATAAAAATGAAAATTCAGTTCAAAGTGAAAATTCGGCAGCTATCCTAGACTCCAATACATTTGGATTTATTTGCTACAAGAACTGACATTTGTCAATTGGAAATGAAAATTCAACAACTATCATATTCAGTTCAAAATGAATTCGTCATCTGGAAATCTTGTCAATTGATAATCTTTCAATAAACCACAATAGTTATCCTAATTAACAACGTTGTTTGGGAGAGAATTCATGACCATCAATAACTACAAACTTAAATCCTGTTGTGGAAATTTCGTATGCAAGAAGGGACAGTTATTCGCGTTTAAGCTACTAGTAGTAATGAAGTGATCCGAAATTATTTCATGGATTTTCAAATTGGTACAATCAAATGTAAAGCTTATTTTTTTAGAAAAATGATTTTCCACCTTGTTTTCTATTTGACGTCTTGACAAAAATTATGATATTTGTACATGAATTAACCATTTTAGATTCCAAGAAAGCACAAAAAGTCAAACCAAACGAGCACTTCTGGAACCACTTTTAGTAACTAAAACATGGAATCAACAAGAAACAACAAACCTTAATCTTTTTGCAATTTTAGATGCCTCGGTAACCTCTACCCTATCAACATAGTTAGATGCCCAGTCAAATCACACACTGATCCAGTATTAAACTTCAGTTCAACATTGTGAAAAACTATAGTCCAGCAAGTGTTTCATCGTATGCCAGATAATCCAGGTAATTAATAAGAAGCTAACAGATATTCTTAACCACGTCTAAGAACTTTAACCCCTATATCTAATCTTGATATTTTTAAATGAGCTCAAATTCAAAATATGAGACGCATTAGAACATAATCAAATGGCATGGTTGGTTGAATACTAGTCCTCTCCATATCAGAAACAACATTTAAGAGAAGAAATGTGGTGACTATTTCAATTTTATAGAGTTACAACCTCTACAAGCTGCATAAAATACCTAAAAAGCGTCAATACTTCATATTCGGGGGAAAGTGTCGGATACCAATACGCCAAAATATGCCTTGATACGTATTGGATACCCCTAAGAAGAGAAATAAACATAATCAAATTGCAACAGAATAGCCAGGTTGTTTCGACTTTTATAATATAATATTAAAATGGCAGACAAGCTTATCTTCTAGATAACCTGTGAACCTAATGAAATGGATGAATATAGTCAGGATCATAAAGAAGAACCCCTTAATCAATGGGACATTCCGTCCACACGTTCCATCCACCTAAATAAGATATAAGATCGTGAACAAAACTAACAGTTTGGAGCAAAAATTCTAATTGCTCGTTTGGTAAAATTTATGTGGTTTTCGAAATCCAAGATTTGTCAATTCACATATGAAGTATCATAATCCATGTTAAGAGTTTGAATTGCAAAATTCCAATTTATTTTCCAATGCTCGAACCAGATGAGCACTAAAGGAAGTATGGTTAGTAATCCTAGGATGATGATACACATAAATATATCTTCCATACACAATGCTCCACCACATCTCAGCCTTGACGAGATATCTACCCCAAATCACCTATCTATCCCATGACATCCAATGCATTTTTCCCCATTCTAATGGAATCCATACCAAAAGTTTGAAAGTGAAAGATAAGTATCTTGAAAAAATCACTAGGGAGTTCTATAAATTCATTAAATGTAAATTGATAAATTCATCATTCCAACGCAAATGTATTCAATTTTAACGAGTATATAAAATCAATTAAAATATAAAACCAACACTCTGTAATATACCTCAAATAATGTATTCACCATCAAGTAATAATCATACTTGTAAATCTTCTTTTGAAGTAGCAAATATGGAATAGATATGAAGCTTTTGTCATTCGGCCTCTAAGTTGCTTTGTATGAAGAAAATTGTTCCTTGATTTAGCTTGTAAACATCTCCTCTCGGTAAATTCAAGGGGTGATTCATCTTTGTCCAAATCAGCCTCTATAGATCAACAAACCCGAATCGAGTTAAAAAAAATAAAGCAATAAACCTCAATATCTAGGAATTTAGAAATGAAAACAAAGTAGGACTTTAACAAACCAGTAAACAAAGCATTATCATAGACATGGTGACAACTTTATCCTTGTGTAAAAAATGATACAATCAAAGTGGGATGCATAAATGTTTCATATTATGGACTAAGAATGTACAAAATTATATTCATGGAAGGTTCAATAGGCACCTTCTCTTGGACAGGGAATAGGGACAGGTTGAGCAATGTAGGTGGGATAATGATGGCCCAACATCAACATTGAGAAAACAATCACATATGTTGGTGACACCTGTAACAAAGATGATCGTGTCAAGATTAGTTCATATTATTCATTTGAACTAGCTAGAGAATTTTCTATTTTGCAATATAAATAAGAAATTTATTTCCTAGTTCTTTGCACAGAATTAGAAAGAATTCATACGAGGAAAACCACAGCAAATTCATTATCTATATCATTTGTGTTTGCTTCCACATCTAAGACAACTTTTTAAAATCAATCAGTGTCTCTCCACTAAAAGATATACACACATATATACATGTGTTCAAATGTAAAGATATAACTAGGTATTCAATAAGCTACTTGTAGGGTTGTCAAGATCAATTAATACAAATAGTTGGTTAAATATTTTTGTAAGAACATCATTAAAAATAAAGAGGATCTACGATACTAAAGATGAATATAGTAAACACTCTAGGATATAAAGATAAAAGTTCAATTTACATAGGCTCTGTTTAAAATAGAGTTTTGTTATGGATTAAAGGGTTAATCATAGTTTGACTCTTGTGATACTTATTGCCTAAACTTTAATTTTAACAATATTTGCCATGAACTTTCATAATTATCACGACACAATCGCAGTGGCACTATTAGCTCTTATATATACGCCCATGTCGCGAAAAAATTAACATTGTATCTAACATGGATTGTATCATGACAACAACAACAACAACAACAACAACAACAACAATAATAATAATAATAATAATAATAATAATAATAATAATAATAATAATAATAATAATAATAATAATAATAATAATAATAATAATAATAATATAATAGTTCAGGGTATATATTACTAATATTAAAAGTTTAGGCAAATTGTAACAGGGGGTAAAATTCAGGGGGCAGCGTATAAGAAACCCTATAAATTATTTTACAAAGTTAGTTTTAAGTCCCAATATGTCAATATAATATATGCCAAATGAGACCCAAGACTAGTGTTACCAAAATAAAATGTATCTTTTTATTAATATCACTCATGAGAAAATCTTGAGCAAGAAATAGCAACGAATAGACTTACATATATTTGTTGCACATTGAATAGTCCGAAGGCCATATTAACAACAGTCAAATATCAAAACACAAAAACAAGCCAAAATAACATAGATAAGTAAAAAAAATGATTAATCAAGTTCTTTATAATACTGCTTGCAATCATTAAGTCACAACCATCAAAATTATTGCATATCTATATTTTGTCACCTTAGATCGATCAACCGGACGAAGTGAGACTTGGAGTGTAGATTTGGTGTTAGAAGAAGAAGAAGAAGAAGAAGAAGAAGAAGAAGAAGAAGAAGAAGAAGAAGATAAGACCATTTGTCAATACAACAAAAACTCTTCTTCTCAATTGAGATGAACTTCACATCAATAATAGAACCATATGGGGAGGGGGGAGAGAGAACAAAAGTTCTCAGGGGGGAACTTTGAGAAAGAATGAAAAGGGGTAACTTTGAGAGAGAGAGAGAGAGAGCGATTGAAAAATGGGGGGAAAGTTATGGGAAAAGTTGTGGGAAAAATAAAACCTAAGGGTATTTATACATTAGTCAAGTGTTCTCAATTTTGGCACCTTAAAAACAGTGCCAAATTTTGGCACGGTTTTAAAGTGTGCCAGATTGTTATTAAATTATTCCAGAATTTGGCATAATTTATGGCATAATTTTAATCTGTGTGTGACACCCCACTTATTAAAATAAGAGGTGGTCAGCCCGATACTCCAATAAATACAAGAATCATAGATGGTCCATTCTTAGCATCACTGACGTAAAAATAATAGTATGAGATAACCACCAATTATTTTAGAAAACGGATGTCAAATTTATTTGTAAGTTTAATAAAAAACCATTTAGACAATCCAATTATAAAAGATGGTGGATAAACATGTAAAGACATATAACGAATTTCAACCATTCCTCAAAATGATAACCGAATACGCTGTCGGTTAACAGACTAATACAAACAGTTACATCAAGTATTACAGTTAAATATCACAATATATGCAAGTTCAAAACTTGGGCAACACACCCGAATGTACAGACTGATCATAACTAGAGTATAGAACAAATGGATGAGTCTATAACAAAAATCCTACAACATCGGCCAAAATGCTGTAGCTCCCTGACACTGAAAATGAAAGATTAACACGGGAGTCCTTACGGCAGAACACCTGAGTATAAATAGGATCCATACAAAACAAAGAAATATAAATGGGTCAGGGGACGATTTGATATGATATACGTGTGAATAAAATGCATGACATTTATGAATTGCTAACATCATAAGCAAGCTTAACTCGCTCTTCACAATAAGAATAATCTTTACCTCTCATCTAAGTGCACAATCCTAGTGCAATGTCATTTATCGTGTTAACTATTCATCAATGCAGGAGAATAACTCAATTCCAATTCAATAAGCTTACATTTCATTTTTTGTACAATATGACTTCACAAGTCCACTCCTTATTAAGAAACTTATTCCATACAGTTGATTTATAAAATGCTTTAGCGATTTATAAAATGCCACATTCGTGAGAATAGTTATAATCAAAATATAACGATTCTAAGACCATCCCTTTGGGAGTCACCCCACTAGATGTGCCCCTAAATAGCTATCATCTTACAGGGACTATAACCAAGACTACTTGGGAACCCTAAATCGCGTTGCATGGGAAGCGGCCATATACCTTTGACAGTGAGTCATAACCATACCCGGAATTACCTCACTTCGAATAAAACAACACAATGTAACCACCGGTCCTATGGCCGAGGACTATATTCACCCTGCATTCACTAGCCAAGGGAATTCACCTCATTCGCGTAAATTCCCTTATGATAGCATTTAGAGAGGTACGTATATGAAAATCATAATTCACAAGATATTCCAAGTTAAAATGTGCATTCCATTAAATCCGTAACCATATGTGTTTAACGACATAAAACACAACGCTTAATTATCCCCATGCTAACTTCCAAGATTTATGACAACACCATAGGCCACTAAGTGTAATTTACCTCATCCAAATCTCTAAAAGTCCAAAACCATATAACCCTTCCTTCCCCTAGTCCTAGACTAACTTATTAAATAAAAAGGACATTTACTTCCATCTATTAATTAATTAATTAATTAATTCCTGATATAAGCCTGAGCACCCCTTTTCTAACCTAGGTTATTGATTCCCCTATTACCAGACCTTATTACTATATTTTACTTCATATAAGAAGTCCTAAGCCTTAAACCTAAAAAGAAAGGAGTAGAAAAATATCTAAGTTTTCGGGGTTAAAAATAGGGTACCGGTCTACCGGCCCCTGACCCCGATCGACCGCGCTTCTAGAATTTTGCCTTATAAGAAAAGAATTAAGCCCATTCCTTAAGACCCGGGCGACTGGTCCTGGGACCACGATCGACCGCGCTTTCAAATTTTTCCTTTCAAGAGAAGTAGTAGACTTTTCTCTTGAGGCCCGATCGACTGGGCTCTGGACCGCGGTCGACCAGTCATACCAGATCCCACGGCCAATCCCCATTTTCTCATACTAAACCTAAACCTCTAAACCTATTCTCTTCCATATCTCTCAACCTCGTCATCTAATAACTTCACCCCAATATTTCTACACAACAACAAGCTAATGAAATCAACTCAAGTCATATATACATCAAGATCTAAGGGTTTAAACACCAAAAGTCATCAAAACCCACAAATGGTTTAAATCTCCAAAAATACAACTATCAATGCAAATTATCCACACTAAATCATACATTTACAAGTTAGAAACTTGTCTCAAGTTCGTAGTCTCGGATTATCTACTCGTAGCAACAATTTCCAAGATCAAATGAACAAATCTCCTCTTTTCTCTTCTCTTCTCCCAAGTTCTCTCTCTCTCTCTCTCTCTCTCTCTCTCTCTCTCTTATGTTTAGGAATAAATGAGAAATAAATGTTATAGCAAGACTAAAATACCCAAATTACATTAAGTCCAAATTTAAATGCTACTACACAATAAAAATGACCGGTGACAACATAATTAAGTCATAACCGGTTAAAAGTACCCGAAACCCAAAAATACATCTTGGTACTTATTTTGACTATTTCGACTATTTTCGGACTAACCGAACCCTTTAAATTGGCATCCAAGATAACATAAATTATTTCATGATCCAACGTCATTTAAAATCATAACCGTCGCTCAAGGCACAACGACGCAATAAAACATAATATGATGCTATTTACATTCACTTAACAGTAAATATGCAAAACTTAGTAAATATCATTTCTTACATCACTTAAAGTGATATGTACTCCAACTTCCTTTATTTTATATAATTAACCCGCATGGCAAATTAATATAAAAATAATTACTCATAAATAAGGGGTATTACACTGTGCCAGATTTTTATTATCAAGGTGTGCCAAATTATTATTTCTGGTGTTGTGGACTTATAAAATTTCCCACCATCATTGTGAATGATGGCAGTGTTTATCCCTTCATCATTGGCCTATTAGACAAATCAATAATAGGAAGGAAAAGCCTTTAGCTTGGACTTCAAAGAATTTAGGCATGATAGATAGAAAACATCAACTATTACCTTCTAACTCATACAAATAAATCAAACCCCGTTTCAACCTCTCTCTGAAAAATAAGCCATCCTTGAAACCTTCAACACAACCAACAAAACAACCAATCATAAAATCAAAGTATTCCCACCACTTAAATATTTTTTTCAAGCACTAGTTAAAAAAATGAAGACATATACTGGATGAACTGGAAGGTTCAAAAGGAAAAGAAATCTAACTTCTACACAAAAAACATAGAACAAAATTTCATTAAAGCAAAAACTACTAAAATATCTCTAAACTCTAATAATCGATATAATTATCAGCTATCCTAGTTATTGAGATCATACTACCTGATCGATAAGCCTTATGAAGTGATGGAAGAGAAAAGGAAAATATAATGAGATAAATGGGTTGAAGCCTTCGACTTGAGTGAGAATTACTTTTTTATCCAACGGTTGTTCATCTTCTCAGAATAAGAAGGTGAGAAAACAAAATATAGATGGTGGAAGGATATCCAAAACCCTTCTACTGTACATAGAAAAAGAGAGATGTTGTATGGCCTCTTACCCATCCATCCACATTGCCTGTCAATTAATGTTGCTTTGGAATTTTAATGGTTTTTAACATTTTATTTACTATTAGGGAAAACAGCTGGGTCTTAAATCCGGCTGGGTAGAAGTTGTATGGCTTCTTACCCACCCATTCGTATTGCTGTCAATGAACGATGTGGTGGAATTTTAATGGTTTTGAACATTTTCTTTATTATTGGGGAAAAAATTAATACGGTGAGATGGAATTTTAATGGTCATTATTGAGGAAAATAATTAATAAAGGGATGTGGAATTTTAAAGGACTAATTTTCATTTGTTAAATAATATAACCTTAATGACCATTGTCCACGTCGCGCTCTGTAAAATACGATAAATATCGTTACCGTGTTCCGCTGTCAACTTTAGTTGTATACTATAATTTCTCTAAAACTGCATGTTTTAACCGTTTTAATGTTCTTGTGACTGACTTCTTAGAAAGAAATAAAGAAGCTAAGTTTCACTTAAAATTGCTAAATCGTAATAATTCTGTTTTACTTGAGCAACCCAATATTAATAGATCAGTGTGTAAAACTCTTTTTAAATTTTTGAAGATTTATTAAATGGATTAAGCATAAAGTTTATGCAAAATCTCATAATGTTAGAGATTAAAATATGAGTACCCATTATTTAATATACATTGTGTCAATTATAATGTGTCATTCGATATGAATGAAATAATTTGTTTCATTTTTAAAACTACAATGCTACGTAATGTAGTTCTAAATCGATACGGGGATCCTTACAAGAAAAACCATAAAACAAATTATAAACTCTTGGATTCCTTTTCTTATGTTATTTTGGAATCATTTAAAAAAAACTCAATGAACTTTTCAAATAAGATCACTTTTCATACTCAGTGACCAAGTAAGATCTTTATCCTTGACTAATGGACGAACAAGAGGAGATCGGTACTAATATTTGACACAATCAAAGTTACAAATTTCCTCTCCGACATAACACAGTGTGAAAGTTATGTATAAGGAACAGTGGAGATGTCAAATAGTTCAAAGGAAGATTATGTTATTTCCTCGTTTGAGCCTCCCTTTCTAAGTATTAGTAGGTAGAATCTTTTGGGTCCTATATGGAAATGAGGATGATCGGAGTTTCTTCTACTGGCTTCATGAAAAAGGAGATGGTAGAACTCTTGTGGTCGAGGAGTATAATAATTAACCTAGGTGTAACACGCCGCCCGCCCGGGAAGAGCGAATGGAGCGCTACGATCGATAAAAACTATACTACATCCATAATAAAACAACGTATAGAGCATCTAAATCCCATAATAGAAAAGAAATCACTAATCTCAAATCTCTTCAAATTAATACAACAAATCTCTCGAATTAATTACAACGTCTAACTAAAAAATAAAATACAAATCTCCAATGCTCTATACATCAAAATAAATACAAGTATTCTCATCTCTTGTATTAAAATTCTTCCCAAATAATCCATGCTAGAATCATCCCAATTGGTCCATAACACTCAAATTTGTGTTCACCTGCCAACTAATAAAAAGATGGGGAAGTACACAATACGACAGGAAATATGCTCAACAAATATGTCAGCGATGAATAAAGCGCAACCATACGAATACGAATATTCAAATCAAATGCAAATCTCAATAGCATTTTATCAATATATTTCTCAACAACACATTAACCGGGTCACCAGGCCTCACCCCGTCCGCATATGCTTTATCAAGTCATAGCCCTTGGAAGCGGTAATTTTGGTCGGTGCCCAACGTCCGTGCCATATTAAAATCTCATGACAACGTGCTCAACAACAACATGAATAATACCACATGAATCAAAATAATTCCAATAATTATTTTTCCAGATTTCAATGAATTTATTAATTCAAATATGAGTTCAATTAAACATGAAATCAACGGAATAAACACTCGCGAGATTTAGGAGCATATTGTGTAAAACCCCATACCTCAAACCACGGTGAGAAACCAACCATAAATCTGCCCAGACACGCAGATAACACCATCAAAATCAGTCCTCAAACATCATCAAAACTTCATCCAAGATCAACCTAAAAACAACCCTAAGAACACTACAAAAACCTAAGGTTGAATGCATAAATCAAAGGGTAATGTTTGTGTATAAAAGAGAGGAAAAGAAAATATATTTTCTGAGTATTTTTGTGACCCAATGCTGTTCCAAAACACTAGCCAGCGATCCTTTTATGTAAGGTTGAAATGCCAATAGTTGGAAACCAAAATAACTTCTTAAAATTACCTGTTGCGCACGTTTTCAGGGGTGGTCGATCGATCGACCCCCAGGCATCGATCGATTGATCATGCTTAAAATCTGACAGTTCGCCTTAAAAAGATTATAAGGGACAAAAATTATAAATTCAATATAAAATTCGTTTTAACTCCGTTTTCGAAATCGCTTGAAATTCTCGCCTTTAAAAATAATAACCAACATATTTGAGCAATTAAAATAATTTTATCTCAAAATTTATTTTTCCTCTTTATTTTGAAAAATACCCCAAAAATTACGCGGGTTGTTACACTTCCCCACTAACAATGGAATTTCGCCCTCGAAATTCGCCGAATGCCTAACTCTAAAAAATCAAGCCACAATCTCCAAAAATAAATCTCATCACTAAAAATAAATTCCTCACATCTAATCTAGATGCCTAACGTGAAACGATTCTCTAAAAATTTCTATCTCCAAAATATGCACCACAAAAACGCAATAGACACAAAACCCAAGACCCGAGGGTGGTCGTATTCCTAAGCTCTGATACCATTCTTATAACACCCCGCCCGCTCGGGGAGAGCGAACGGAGCGCTACTATCGATAAAAAATATACTACATCCACAATAAAACAAGGTATAGAGCATCTAAATCCCATAATAGGAAAGAAACCTCTAATCTCAAATCTCTTCAAATTAATACAACAAATCTCTCGAATTAATTACAATGTTTAACTCGAAAATAAAATACAAATCTCCAATGCTTTATACATTAAAATAAATACAAGTCTTGTCATCTCTTATATTAAAATTCTTCCCAAATAATCCACGCTATAATAATCCCAATTGGTCCATAACACTCAAATCCGTGCTCACCTGCCAACTAAGAAAAAGATTGGGAAGTACACAATACGACAGGAAAGATGCTCAACAAATATGTTAGCGATGAATAAAGCGCAACCATACGAATACAAATATTCAAATCAAATACAAATCTCAATAGCATTTTATCAATAAATTTCTCAACAACAATTTAACCGGGTCACCAGGCCTCACCCCATCCGCATATGCTTTATCAAGTCATAGCCCTTGGAAGCAAGAATTTTGGCGGGTGCCCAACGTCCGTGCCATATTAAAATCTCATGACAACGTGCTCAACAACAACATGAATAATACCACATGAATCAAAATAATTCCAACAATTATTTTTCCATATTTCAATGAATTTATCAATTCAAATATGAGTTCAATTAATCATGAAATCAACGGAATAAACACTCGCGAGATTTAGGAGCATATTGTGTAAAACCCCATACCTCAAACCACGGTGAGAAACCAACCATAAATCTACCCAGAAACGCTGATAACACCGTTAAAATCAGTCCTCAAACATCATCAAAACTTCCTCCTAGATCAACCTCAAAACAGCCCCAAGAACACTTCAAAAACCTAAGGTTGAATGCATAAATCAAAGGGTACTATTTGTGTATAAAAGAGAGGAAAAGAAGATATGTTTTCTGAGTAGTTTTGTGCCCCAAGGCTGTTCCAAAACAATAGCCAACGATCCATTTATATAAGGTTAAAATACCAAGAGTTGGAAACCAAAACAACTTCTTAAAATTACCTGTTGCGCACATTTTCTGGCGTGGTCGATCGATCGACCCCAAGGCATCGATCAATCGATCATGCCTAAAATCTGACAGTTCGCCTTGAAAAAATTATAAGGGACAAAAATTATAAAATTCGGTTTAACTCTATTTTTGAAATCGCTTGAAATTCTCGTCTTTAAAAATAATAACAATTATATTTGAGCAATAAAAATAATTTTATCTCAAAATTTATTTTTCCTCTTTATTTTGAATAATACCCCAAAAATTACGCGGGTTGTTACACTAGGATGGTCAGTAGTTCAAATCCTCTACTAGATCGCCCAAGCCCTCTTAAGATTTACTAAGTTCACTTCATCATCACGGTTTTTTTTTCTTGCTCGTAGCTATCATAAATAAAGGAAAAAAAGAAGACATAACAACAAAGTTACAATTGCAACCTAAAATATTCATTGCCCTTCCTAGAGTCACCTTGCACCTTAATGTTCTTCATCCCCAAGGGGTATACTGCCAATTTTTTACACTAATGCTATAATCCCATTAATGTTTATTGGAATTAATAAAATTCACCGCCAAAGCCCGATTGGACACCCTCTTATTCAAGTAATAAACACCTTAATTAGTATTTGCCCATTGGTAGAAGTATCTAATGTCTGTAATACCAAAATAGGTCCCATACAAATCATCAATGTGGCTAATTCCATTAATAATCCTCCAAGTATTTGGAGCAACAAGGGTTGGGACCACATTGAAGTATTGACAGAACTTAAGAACTATCTAGTTTAGGAGAAATGTTACCCCACACTTAACAATAAAAATTGAAGGCAACCAAGGGCTTTTAGGAAGTGTACAATGGTTACAAGGAACCTCAGCTAATTCTACCTTAACCCACTGGGGAATGTGGTAATTAAGCTTGAATTTTTCTATGGTACTCTTGTTAATAACGTACACCATTATTGGAGATGGAAATTCAAAGGAATAATTAAGAAGGTAAATTAAAGAAGCATAGAAAAATGATATAGATGAAGTCAAGAAATCTTATAGTGAAAATCAAAGTTATGAAACCCCCTCTCCAAGTTGAGCAAGTTTTGAAATGAGAGGGAAACATAAGTAACAACTATTTTGTGGTGTGAAATGTTTTATAATTCATAAGAAAGTAATTATGGAACGCGTATGTTAGCAACCATGTTTCCTTATGGCTAAGTAAATATTTCTCATTTACTAACGTTCCCCTAAGTCACTCAGAAGGCAAAAACATTCCATTTTATGCGGAATTTACAAAATTGCCCTCTGATCAACGTGAAGAGATTTCAGATGATTCTCAGTCTCCAACTCGTAGGAATACTATTATTACCTCAATGTAAAGACTTGGTAATGATCAATTGCCAAAATAAACATGAAAAATCCTAGAAACGTCAAGGAGAGCCTAAGCTTTGGAGAAAATTATTGGGTCCAGAATCTCACAGGCACCTGCTCGGCATGAGTAACCATGACACGTTTTCTAATAATTAGTGAGGAGTCCAATTGAGAGAAGACTTCTTTAAGTCAATCACTTGTAATGATTATTTATAATAAGAGATGGGTTTGAACTCTTGGGGGTATCTATGACATAGATTAGGACTCTCTTAAGATGCTCTATAAATGTAAACTCACCCTCTTGAGGGGGAATGCAATATGGTAATTTTGAAAGGTAATACAACTATGACGATTAGTTTTATGAAACAATAAAGACCAAACCCTAGCACCCATGAATATAGTCACATTGCCAAACCATGTGTCATATGTGTGTGATTTTACTACTTCCTATTACCATCATTCTTATTTGGCTTGCGAGCATTGAATATCATTACTTGTAGGAAATTACCAACTATAATTACCAAATAATGTAAGATATTTATGAAATATACAACTTAAAATAGGAAAAAAATCATGTTTTCTTTAAGCCTTACCTAACGTCAATGACTAGTTATGTATGCATGGATTTGCTTTGATTTAGTTTCCTTGTGCTGATCACTTGTTTCCTAATGAAACAATATAAAACATATATGATTGCAAGAAATAAGAGAATCCTAAAAGTGGACTATTAGTAAATTGATAATAATATAACAAATAAATTAATTCAACTCACTTATCTTTCAAAAATTGATCCCATTCATTTGACTATATTCTAGGAGCTTGGTCAATATAAGATGATGAGTGGAATTTGGTCCTTGAGCGTTTTCTCGTATATGTATTTATAATTTGGACTCACAGCCTTCCTAAGATTTTCCTATTTGACCCACCACAATGGCCTTCCGGCATTCATCCATATTATATTTTTGTTGCATTAAACACAACAAATATACTATATTAGTTACAATTCAATTCAAAAGATTCCAAAGCATTGAAAAATTTATGTGGTATTGAGATGTTTTAAATCCTCTCATCACCTAAACAGATATTTCTAATGCATTTTGATTAAAAAAGCATAAGAGAAAGTAATCTAACATTGGAGAGATATTATTAGATCCTAGGGAAATTATATAATCATAGGGATAAAGCATGATCATAACTTTTTCTTATCAATGACTACTTGTATTTATGGGTTCACTACTTCATAATTACAAACCTTAAACTCCATTAAGAAACTTGACAAGAAAAGAAATAAAATTTTACTCAATACACTAAGGTGCTAAAAAGAGAGGTGCTGAGTAAAAGAAAATATGCTATAAGCATAAACTTCATATAACTTGTATACTAAATTATCTTTATAAAATATAAATCAAGCATATAACATAATACACAATACCAGGTCCAATGAAAGTTAACTAACCTACTACATCAAATAAAAATCTAAATTATATAAAAAAATTCCATCAATATTGTCACCAACCTTGAACACAAATACTAACTGAATGAATCCAGCATCACGATATTTCCTTATTTTTGATAAATCCACCCAACACAGTTTGGCATGCTATTATAATAAAAGTACCTGATATAGTAAGACGTTTGTTTATGTTAAAAAAATCTTAATTTTCAGAAAGTTTATTTAGACCTCATATAGTACTATCAACAGCGTTTAAAATATTTTCAAGCTTCGAAACAAAAATATAAAAATAAAAAACCAATTTGGCCCTCAAGTGAATGGCCAACTGGAGAGAGCATTATGAAAAAGCTTAACAAAAAACTCGACACAATTTAACAAAATCGTGATGAAATTAGATTAGTAATGTTTAAGTCCAAAAATTGATTAAAACTAATATATTGAAGAAAAAAACGTTAAAACAACACAAAAGATAAAGTAATAAACTAACAAGCAAAGAATTTAAAAAATACAAAGAAGATAGCTTTAACTTATAAATTTAAAGAGCTTGCACTGAGGAGTAATATTGGATACACTAAGTAGACAAATATTTGAATCTTGTTATTTTATAGGTGAATTGATCCAGGTAAACAAAAGATTAAAAAGACAACACTAAATGACAGAAAATCATTATCACCATTAGGATATACATATATTTTAGAGATTTCATTTGAATTTTTAGTACCAAAATTTAATGACTTTATTATCAACACTATAAAATATAGATGCTTCCAAAATTTAACGACTTCGTAACTATGGTGTAGGATTAAAAGTAATAATTGGGAAAACATCTAGGATGGAGATTCGTCATTTTATCCCTTGTTGCCTCACATTTAATAACCATGTTTGAACTATAATGCATAGTCTCGCTTTGCTTATTCTAAATATAATAAAATCATTTGTTGTTGGAATTATCTAACAAATCATTTTCACTTTATTTTTGGTTTTATGATTCTACATAGAACAATATACAAAGATAAGTTTGATTTGACTTCCATAATCTAATAAATTGGTGTTTCATTACAAAAAAATTGACATAATTCAACTAGCACATGAACACTAGTTTCATTTCTTTATATAAAAACTCCTCTTATTATTTAAGTTGTATTTTATTGTTGATATAAAAGTATTACATGAACATATGGCTAAATTTATATATATATTGAATTTTCCTAACTAATTCTGCATTTCATAAATATAAAATAATATGTGCCATATAGGAAGGCTAATTTTGTTTTCTTTTGATACCTTTACATGATAACTAAATATACTTAATATTTTTAATAAGGCGACTAACTATATTGTAGGGATCTGTTCATAGATTTGTAAAAAGGAATTAACAATTAGAATGGATCTTGGGAAGATATTGGGAAATCCTGTAATAGAAAAACCTAAAAGATCTGGGTTTCAGCCCAGCCCCGAATCGATTGGACCATGAAGGAAAATCGATTCGGTTGAGCGAATCAATTTGTCCTAGGAAGCGAATCGATTCAGGGGCAGGTTGAGTTGGTACCGGGGATGGATCCAAGATATTTTTATAAAATCATACGAGTTAGTGGGACGGTGTTTGGGTCAACGATAACTTTATTAAAAGTACTAATGTGGCACATATATTAATTGGGAAATTCTATTGAACTAGATGGTTAAATAATCTTTTAAACATCAGGAATTAATAATTAATTGGATGGTCAATTATTAATGGGTGAATATTTATGGATATCAGGTGGGATTCCTTAGGTAATTATAAAGTAATTACCTAAACATATTATATGGGAATAATGTATATTTATATTTATTTGTGTGGGATACCAATGTTCGTGGACAGTCCTATCGATTTTGGACCGCAGCACATGTTGACACAGGTGGACTAGACGTTATCTAGGTCATTATTATCGATACTATGTAGTAGCGCCATCTACGAGAGGTAGGTGTAGATGTTGGGATCCCTTATCACCGCTGGGTATGGGCCGTGAACTGGTGTACTGCATAGGGGCCGCCCCACTTATGTGTGTTTTGTGAAGTCTGATTGGATAGGGATTCCTTAGGACTTACCAATAGACCACGAATCAGACACCACTGGTAGATGCCTTTGAGTGTTGCATATATGAAATAACGTATATGTAATTACCCGAATTAAATAATATTGGTCAATTTATCTAAGAACGCAGACATTAAATTACAAACCCATACTATGTTGTGCGTAATAGATGTTTATGTCACCTTGACGAGACATATGAGACTGTAATACTTGGACATTGATAATATGAATCTAGAGGATTATGTTTTAGTATGTTTACTATAACTAATGAATTTTATATTAAATTGGAACAACTATTGTATATTATTTTGGGACTTGTTTGGATACAGGTAATATCACGCTTAGATGAGGGGTGAGATGTTAATCGTATGTGAGCGATGATGGGGGATATTTACTTTGAATCAAATCTATTTATTGCACTTTAGATTAAATAATTTAATTCTTTCAACTCTAAGGCGCTAACCTAAATTTAAATATTTTCTCCTCCTAGGTGCTCCTAAATAGGGATAGCAGGACTGTTGACGGATCATCCTTGAAGTCTCCTTTTACTCATCAGATTTTTTAGACTTATTGATTCTAGTTTAGGTGATACTCTGCTTCAGTTCATTTATTTTATTTGGTATTTTTTTGTGGGCATAAGCCCGTGATTTATTTATTTATTGTTGGTTTGAGATATTTACTGTTATGTTGGATTTCTCATACACTTAGTGCTTAATTGGATTTTATTATCGTTAAGATATTAATTTAAGCTCAATTATGGTTTATTAATATATGCTTTATATATTTTGATGCTGAGAATGGTATTAATTGGAAAACAAGCCCCATCTTCGGCGTATTGTGTCTGTCCAACCTTTATGTGAGAAAGTGGGGCTGTTACAATAATCGTCTTGCATACCCCATCTAAGTAAATGTAATTCAACTAGTTTTTAGTGAAATACTTTTTCATTTATATAACGTGCGAGAACTCTTCATCATTAAGACACTTATTTAAAGATCTTACAACCTTGTTAGCAGCTCTAGGGTACAAATTCCCAAGTATATTTGTCTCACGTATCCACACTTTGTATAGATGATACCCCATAATAGCTTTTAGGTCTATAGGTTTGTTTATCCTTGTAGGTATTTGTATCATTAGTTAACTCAAACACAAGTGCAATACAATTAAGAACCTATTATGTTTAAATAATAATATTGAAACACTATCATATTGAACCCCGAAGTCGCGTCTACATACCATATTAGTTTTAATTATACTTTATAACTTAATCGAATTTAATTTTAAAAACCTAGGTTGAAATCCAAAGCCTCATATACATACCAAGTTGGAAATTATGGTAAAACGTACATTGTGTTCTTGACTACATTTATAACAAATAATATCAGAGCCAGAAATATCCAAATCATTCACATTTTTAGATAAACCCACAAATGATTATTTTTAACCAAAATGATTCCATTTACAAAAAAATAAATACATATATTCAAATCCAAACAAATAATCAAATTCAAATATTCACATTACAAAAATGTTCAAACCTAGGTTCTGCACAAATTATTTCTAATGATATCAAGTTATACATGTAAATGCAACTATTTTACAATAACAAATACGTATATTCAAGTCCAAACTGTGACCCCCGGCCTACTTTAATCATCGGTTATTAGTCTTTTATTAAAATAAATAAGAATATCATTTGGTTCATTCTTAGCATCACTATCGAAAACCATTTAAATTACTAACCACCAGTGTTAAATTAAGCCGGTGCCAAATTTGGCAAGGATGTGTTCTCGGGTTACAAAAAAGATTCACAAAGGTTTGGCAAGAATGTGTGAATCAAAATATGAGTCTTGGGACTCAAAAATATGAAGACTAGAGTAATTAGAACTCTCAAAACCGTCTCTCAAAGTCTTGTTAAATAACTCCCCCGAAGTTGGCTTTTATAAGAAATCAAAAAGAGTTTCATGATTTTAAAACACTTGCCAACGTCAGGTACCTCGAATCGGTTCGGGTGTATCGCGAACTAGTTCGCCCCCCGAATCGATTTGGCCTTCGGTTCATAAAAATTCGCTGGAACTTGGAGCTTAAACACATAGCATTTTTCAAGGTTTTTTCTCAGAATTTTCTCCGTTTTCAAAGGGCCATAACTTCTTCATCGAAGCTCAGATTGAGGTGTCGTTTCTTCCAGTATCTTCATTGCAAAAAGCTCTTTAACTTTCCAGTTGATCAAACCTCCTAATGGTGTCTAAAAAATTAAAAAAATTCCCTTGAACTTTCATATCTTTCCTTCTTTAACTGTTTTGACTTCTCTTGCATACCACTTGCATTAAGTCCTTAAAATCGTGGAACGCGAAGTCGTTAAGGCAGATGTGGGACACATGATGGATATGTTGAATGCTTAATTCCCAGAATTCGTATAGAGGCCATTGTGTGAGATCGTGTAGAGACGTGCCAAATGTAGCGGCGTACGACATACATAAATGAATATTTCAGACAACTTAAAAATGTCCTTACAAATCTCCCCTTATGTCTATGCCGGTACATACATAAAAATCCGAATTATCAAATAACAAATTGCCTACACAAATATACCCTCCCATGAACCTAATACTGGGAAGATACAAATGAATAAGACCATCCGGAGGTCCTGTCAACTGGAAAGTTGAAGAGCTCGCCCTTGAACTTTCATATATTGCCTTCTTTCACTGTTTTGACTTATCTTGCATACCACTTGCATTAAGTCCCTAAAATTGTGGAACGTGAAGTCATTGAGGTAGATGTGGGACACATGATGGAGATATTAAATGCTTGATTCTCAGAATTCGAATAGAGGCCATCGTGTGAGATCGGGTAGAGACGTGCCAAATGTAGCGATGTACGACATACATAAATGTATATTTCAGACACCTCAAAAATGTCCTTACAAATCTCCCCCTATGTCTATGCCGGTACATACATAAAAATTCGAATTATCAAATAACAAATTGCCTATACAAATCTACCCTCCCATGAACCCAAAACTCGGAAGATACAAATGAATAAGACTTCATCGTTTGTTGTTCAAATGTCCTTACAAAACTTTTCTCATTAGGGTGTGCAATTCCATGATCATCAATGTAGTACCTACACACATGAGATAAATCAAATACCAAGTGACGTATCGAGTTTGAAATGAGATAAACATAGTTACTAGCTTAAAACAAATCTCAAAAACTCAAAAACTCCCCCATAATATGATAATTCTTCTCCCCCTTTTATTATGTCCCCAAATAGACAAATATGAGAAGCAGAAATAAATGCAATTGGAGTGTGTCACAAGGTAAAAAAACTTCTATTTTTGAATGATCAAATTCGATAGGAAAATAAATGCATACAAACATGACATATGTGCACGATGAATATCGGATACTCCTAATGAATGAACTCAAAATCTTCCTTTGGTGTAAAAAGATGGAAATATGAAACATTGACTCAATCAAATCAACAAATCAAATATCAAATTGATTTCCACATCAATAACTTCCAAAATGATTTCATGTTTTTTCAGGACTTTCAAGGAAGTGCAAACCCGTTTAAACTCTCCAACTAAACTCCCTCAGATTTATATTTTGAATAGAGGTAATCTAAATTCTCAAACATTGGAGAATTGATGGTGAAACCTAATGGACCATTTTTGGCATGTATTGCTTTTTATTGCCTTTAAATTTTTTCGGGCTCTTTTAACCTCTTTGGACCCCGGATAATAAAATTCCTCCCTTTTTTAGGTCCTTTTTAACGGTGGCTTAGTATTCGCAAATGCTAAATGAACCTTTCACAGCCCTTCCCCATTTTCAAATAAACACACAGTCTCACCAAACAATTTTTACCTGCATTCCAATCTTTTCAAGTTTTATCACATATTATACGTTGTATCGACAGAATTGAGATGAAAACACTCAATCAAATATGTGATACACAAGTACAATAATCAAATATAGCCGTGCATGTGTGCAATAAATGAGATAGGAGTCAAACATGTAGAAAGATATCAGTAATCACATCTCAAAGACTCCAAACGATGTAAAGCACATGGATGAAATGATGTAGCGTCTCAAATCTCTATCAAACAGTCACATGAATAAATAGAAAGAAGTTGTGACTCAGCTATCTTAAATGCTCATCCATAAAAGGTGAAAATAAACTACAAAAATCTTTTTGAGATTTTCTAAAATTTTTGTAAAAAGAAAATCTTTTTGGATTTTTCAAAAAAATATAAAAAGAAAAAAGAATAAAAACAAACTAATGATACATGCTAGCAATAGGCAAAATATACAACATGAAAATCACCCTATGCTAGAAAATATGACAAGACCTCAACTAGGAAGAGCGATGGAGTTTTCCAAAGATGGTGCCATCTTTTGAACTAACTCCATTAGATCATGTGTGGTCTTGATCAAAAACTTCACTTGTTCCCGAATATGTGTAAGATCCCTGTCATTATGTGCAAGCAAAGTATCATGTGTGGGTGTATGTGCATGAATGTGTGAAGTGGCATGATATGGCACAAAACCCAACTTAGAACAAAGCTCCCTAAGATGTCCTCGCTTCTTGCAGTGGGAGCAAACATAAACCGGTCTAAGAATTAATTTATCAGGGATTTTAGGATGAGATTTCCTAGACGGACACTCATGAGACTCACTCACCAAAGTGGAGATAGGCTTGGGCACATTTAAAGTAGTGAATGCACCGTCATTACCTTTTCCAACATCATTCAAAGTGGGATAGGAAACCATCTTATCAACCTTCTCAGATTCCTTCTCTAATGAGACTTGGACCTCCCGTGCTTGTTTGAGCTCATACTCGAGATGGGATACACGTGTCGTCAGATTAGACACCGTGTTGGTTAAATTACATTTTTCTATTTTTAGCTCATTATTCTCTTCCTTCAACTCACAAATCCGAAGACCTAGGATTCTATTTGACCTTTTCATTTCCATGGTCTCGATAAATAATTTTCTAAAAGCTTCTCGAATCACACTTTCATCTCCATTCTCATCCTCACTATCGCTTAGGGTAGTAGGCATAGAAACTTCCTTGCCCTTTTTCCTAAGTCTAGTGGGACACTCAAATGTCTTGTGCCCTTCCCCCTTACACTCAAAACATATTATCTTCTCAAGTTTTTCTTTTCTCCCCTTTTTATTCTCACACCAACTCTCTCTCTCTCTCCAAATTATCTCTCTCTCTAAAAAAACTCTCTTTCTCAACACAGGCAGACTCTCTCTCTCTCTCAGGGTGGTGCAGGTGGAGGACTCTCTCTCTCTCTCAATTTTTCTAAATCTTCCTCTAGAGCGGTGATCCTACGAACTAATGCTTTGTTACGCTTTTTAATTTTAAATGACTCATTATATAACTCGGCATAGGCGCGTTGAAGATTACTCTCGATCTCACTTGCATCATCCTCCCCCTCATTCACATCGCTCTCACTGTCGAGGTGTCCCTCTGAAGTAGAATCCTCATCGTCATGAGGAGTACTAGAAGTGCTCACATGACTGGCCATGAATGCGGTGAAGTTACACTCATGCGATGACTCGTCTCCAGAGTCCACCGACTCGACCTTATTGTCGTCACTAAGGGTAGCATTAAGGACAACTTTGCCATTTTCTCTGTTCAGCCTACTAGCACACTCAAAAGCTTTATGACCCTTACCGTCGCACTCATAGCATCTCTCACTGTCTTTCTTAGGAGGGTCTTTAAAATTCTTTTCATTTTTCTTTTCAAACTTATTTTTCTCAAACTTCTTTTTCTCAAACTTCTTTTTATCTTTGAAATTACCATTTTTCTTGAATTTGAGAATTTTCTTTAATTTTTTTGCAAACAGGGCGAAGTCATCTAAATCAAACTCACACTTAGAATCTGACGTTTCTATCTCTTTTTTTTCTAGATGACTCAACTCTCTTTCTTGTCGTCCCCTCACTCTTTTTCTCCTGGGCATTAAGTGCAATTCCCTTATCTTTAGACTTGACAGATTTAGGAAACATATCAATTTCATACGTTTGCAAGTCTCCTACAAGTTCCTCCAATTTAAACGTATTTAAATTACCCATACAATTTAACACATTGACTTTAGGGATAAAATGCTTAGGAAGTGATCTAAGAATCTTTTTAACAACTCTAGCATTAGGAATGTGTTCACCAAGATTAAAACTAGTGTTAACAATATCAGACAGTCTAGCATAAAATTCTTCAAAACATTCAGACTCAAGCATGGTGATTGTTTCAAATTGAGTTGTTAAATTTTGCAGTTTAGACTCCTTCACAACGTTAGTTCCTTCATGGGTAAGTTGTAAAACATCCCATGCCTCTTTTGACGTGGTTCACGTCATTATGCGTTTGAACTCATCAGGTGTGACAGATCCAGAAATAGAACTTAAACCTTTAGAATTAAAAGATGGCCATTTAAATTCTTCTTCAGTCCAAGTAGTGTCAGGTTTTAAACTAGTCAGGTTATTAATAATGACGGAGGGAGGAGTCCACCCTCTTTCAACCAAAATCTAGACACGTTCATCAATGGCTTTTAATGCAGATCTCATGCGGGCTTTCCAGTATGCATAGTTTGTCCCGTCAAAAACTGGCATTTTATTATCTAACTTCTCCATTATGAACACACTCGTTTTTAAAAATCAATTTTTTATAAAATTGATATCTTAGAAAAAATTTGCGGAAAATTACACAGTATAATTGTGTAATTGGCTCTCATACCAATTTGAAGGAGTGCGCATGTGTTCAAGTAAAGAGATTAATTAATTAAACTCGGTTTTTATCAATTAAGTCCTAAACATGCATCTAGGTGTGATTGAAGATGATAAAATCAAGCAAGAACATTCAAACACACACATGTGAGGAAAAATCCCCCGGGGAAAAATCTTTTATTTTCACTATAATTTTGTAAGAAACAGTTACACGGATTACAATAAAAATACAGTGTGACACAGAAATATCCGCAGGCATCAATTCTGATGTCATCGGCTGGAATCTCCCTCAAGAACTCCTGGTGAGCAACAATAAATAAGAAAGACAACTTCTCCACAAAGGTTGAATGAACTCAAAGTTGTGTTCTTGGGTTACAAAAAAGATTCACAAAGGTTTGGCAAGGATGTGTAAATCAAAACATGAGTCTTAGGACTAAAAAATATGAAGACTAGAGTAATTAGAACTCTCAAAATTATCTCTCAAAGTCTTGTTAAATAACTCCCCCGAAGTTGGCTTTTATAGGAAACCAAAAAGAGTTTCAAGATTTTAAAACACTTGCCAGCGTCAGGTACCTTGAACCGGTTCGGGTGTACCGTGAATCGGTTTGACCCCCGAACCGGTTTGGCCTTAGGTTCGCCAACATTCGCTGGAACTTAGGGCTTAAACACTTAGCATTTTTCAAGGTTTTTCTCGGAATTTTCTCCATTTTCATAGGGCAATAACTTCTTCACTTTAGCTCGAATTGAGGTGTCGTTTCTTCCAGTATCTTCGTTGCGGAGAGCTCTTCAACTTTCCAATTGACTGGACCTCTAGACGGTGTCTATAAAATTACCAAAATACCCTTGAACTTTCATATCTTGCTTTCTTTCACTGTTTTGACTTCTCTTGCGTACCACTTGCATTAAGTCCCTAAAATCGCGGAACGTGAAGTCGTTGAGGCAGATGTGGGACACATGATGGAGATGTTGAATGCTTGATTCCAAGAATTCAGATAGAGGTCATCGTGTGAGATCGTGTAGAGATGTGCCAAATGTAACGGCGTACGACATACATAAATGAATATTTCAGACAACTTAAAAATGTCCTTACATTTTATTTGCTAAGTTATTTTACCCTTTAACTTAGTTAATATTTTCTACTTTAATTGATTATATAACATTCACACTAGTTATATAAATACTACATTCACACCTAGTAGTTATAACCCGTTTATAATTTATCTACACTATTATAAATGTATGAATATACTACAACAATCACACAAGTGTCGCGTATAATAACCATCCTTCCAAACACTAACTTTTTGGATGCTTGTATCTAAAATGATATCATCCCAGGTATGCTCACTTTAACCCGATTACCATAAATCCATTAACTCACATCGAAATAGGTAAATAAAATCACAAACATAGTGGAGGTAGTCATATTTCCCCGAGAGTGAGACCGAATCATACCCAAAGTGTCTCACCTCAAAAATAAATCACATAATAAAATACCGAACGAATATGACCTGGGGACTATACTCTCCCTGCATTCACTAGCTAGGGGATTCACCCACATTGTGCAACCTCCTATGACAGCACTAGAGGGGTATATATTCACATAAATATTTAACACTAATATATATATATATATATATATATATATATATATATATATATATATATATATATATATATATATATATATATATATATACTATCACATCTTCCGTATATATATAATTAAACTAAATTCGGCTAACCCGTGCCTAACTCTCATAGCCCTGGCCCATAATATCAGAGTCTATTTCACCGAATCTTATTCTATTTAACTTCACATCCATTAAATAATTTAATGTAGCTTCACTTGTTAAAATACTCAGACACACCCAATCGGCTTGTAAAAATCATTTATTAATTTATCTCACTTAATCCATCCTTTGAATGTCTCACCATTTCTTAATTTAATTTTAACCATAAACTTACCCATGAACCCTAGGTAATATATTCCTTCTAATTTTACACTAATTAAAAGGTCCTTGAATAAATCCTTAATAAATCTTAAGCCCAAAAAAAATAGGCGGAACTGCCCATTTCCAGACTTTATCGATCGATTGATGAAGTCGACCGATCAATCGACCATATGCGTTGTCCTCTTCTTCTCCATGCTTCTTTCCTCCATTCTTACTTCTCCAATCACCATGGATTTAACCCAAACATCTAGCCAATCATATTCAATGTTTATAACATGATTCAAAAAGCCTCTAATCATTATAAACATCATTATAAAAACAACGATTTTACTTTAATCGATTAATCTATGAATTATGTTTTCTCGATTTCATTCAACCTCACATTCAATTTAATCTCTATTGTAAGAAAATAATTTCTATATTCCTGATTTTACATTAGTATGTCGCATACTGTTACAACCGCCGAGATAATCTCATGATCATTTGTTCAAGACAATGGGTCCGAATATCAAGTTTCTTCATCAATGGACATCTACGAGATTAATTTTGGTAAGAATTGTAAGTTTTGAATTTGGTTTACGATAGCATTTGGATATTTTTCGAAACTATTTTTTATCAAAATGAGACATTTTTCTAAGCCAAAATAATTTTGGGAAGATCTGCAGGCGAGCTTTTTAAAATATTAATTTTTCACATCTATCGTTCAAACGACAAAGAAATGTCGTTCAAACAACCTCTTCTAATGACATCACATGTCATTTGATAGGTCACGAGATTGTTCGTTCCTTTGCTCGTTCATAAAAATTACATTATTTATTCTAGGAATAAAAGAAAACCTTTGTTCATAAAAAATTGAATCTCTCGATTAAATTATTGTATTTACCTCAACAGAATCATTAGGTTCACTAAGTAAAAATCTATAGGCTTTACTATGTTGTGCATAACCTACGAAAATATACTCAACACCTTTGCTTCCTAATTTCTTTCTCTTGGTTTTAGGTAGTCTTACAATAGCTCTACAACCTCAAACCTTAAGATAAGCTAAATTAGGTTTTCTGTTCTTCCATAATTCGTAAGGAGATTTCATATTATCTTTGACAGGTATCCTATTCAGAATATGACACGCAGTTAAAAGTGCTTCGCCCCAAAACCCTTTACTTAAACCGAATAAGAAAACATAGCGTTAACTATTTCAGTTAGTGTCCTATTTTTTCTTTCTAGTACTCCATTTTGTTGTGGGGTATAAGGTGCAGTAACTTCATGTATAATACCCATATCTTCAAAAAATTGAGGAAAGTGATATTCGCCACCTCTATCAGATCTAAGACATTTTATTTTAGTATCACATTGATTTTCAACTTCATTTTTATATGTCTTAAATCTATTAAGAACGTCATCCTTAAAGTTTAAAAGATATACGTAACAATATTTTGAAAAGTCATCGATAAATGTAGCAAAATATTTACTACCACCTCTAGTAGGTGTTCCATGTAAATAACAAATATCACCATGTACTAATTGCAACAAAGATGTAGTTTTTTCTATTTTTGGAAAAGGCAATCTTGTTATTTTTATTTGCATGCATATTTTACACTTCTCATTCATATCATCCTCATATTTGGAAATTAAATTTAAATTAACCATGAAATACATTTTCTTTGTATTAACACGTCCTAAACGACTATGCCATAATGAAATACAATCAACAATATAAGCAGAAGAATCTCATTGATATTGAGATTAAACATGCCCTTATACAAATAATTTGTGCCTACAAAGGTACCATTTTTAGTCAGAATAATTTTGGACTTCGAGAAACTATATTTTTCCTAACATCGGGAACATGAAAAACATTGGTGAGACTAAGGATTTTTTCGAAAGTAAATTCGAGACCCACTGGCCCTTTGCCTTTAACTGTAGTAGTTGAAGAATTTCCCATATAGAGAACATCTCATTCCACAGTTTTATAGGCAGAGAACAAACTCTTGTCCATACATACATGTCTTGTGGCACTAGAATCAATCCACCAAGAGTTATCTTCTCCAAGCATATTAGCCTCGGATATCATAGCAACAAATTTTTTCTTGGTGTCTGATGACCCTCCTTTTTCTTTTAGTTTCTTGAACTCACGACAATCCTTCTTGAAGTGACCTGGTTTATTCCAATGAAAAAAATTTCCTTTCTTCTTTTAGTTTGCTTTACAATTATTTGAAAAATTCTCCCGCTTGTTATTTTTTCCATGATTGACATATTTTGCTCCTTTCCTTCCTCCACCACATGGACCTTGAAACATAATTTTCCTATTCCTCTTTACCATCTAGAATTTGAAACCCTTGTTCAATTCTTAAATGAGACTCTAATTCTTCAAGTGAAAGATCTTCCTTTTTTTGTTTGAATTCTTTCTTATAATCTTTCCATGAAGGAGGAAGTTTTTTAATTATGGAAGAAATAATTACATTATCATCCATATTTAAATCTTTAAGCTTGCAATGATTTAAGATGCGATGGATGTCATGAAATTGTTCTAGCACCGGTATATTATCATACATTTTAAAGCTTAAAAACTGACCGATAAGGAACTTCTTACTTGTAGCGTCTTTCGTAAGATATTTGTTCTCCAATGTATCCCATAAATTCTTCGCAGTCCCAACATTTTAGTACAAGTCGAATAAATTATCAGCAAGTGCATTGAGAAAGTGACCACGACAAAGATAATCATCGGTTTCCCATTTTGTGCGTTGCCTAGTTTGTTCCACGGTTTCATCTTTTCTTCATTTGGTTTCGGTTGTGACAAGGCATACACAATCTTCAATGTTGTTAGAAGAAAGTGAACCTTTTTCTGCCAATGCAGAAAATTACCACCATTAAAATGGTCCAACTTGACAAAACCTTATGTTATTTATCGAAGTGATTTGGAAGAGTCTGCCATTTTCTGGTGATACTGTATGTAGATTATTGGATAATATGTATGCAAAGGCAGAAATAGAAATCTTTATATATCACAGTAATGTAAATTTCAATACAATAATGTAACTTTTGAATAGATTCTGGAAAACTTCAAGGCGTGATGTCACTTTCCTAAATACCGTATTTTCCCCACACGAATAACTTCGGTATATAAAAGGGAATCCGCAAATTCGTACTCAAGATACAATGAAGCAAATTGCACTGTCTGTAACTTGTATATTTGAAGACAGCTTTTGGATGCAGTAGCGAAGGACAGTCGATCAAGTTCTTATTTTGTTTATGTGTAAAAAATAGAATAAGATAATTTATATCTCCTGAAAATTGTAAGAGAGTAATTGCAAAGGTTGGAAAATTCGAAATTGGGTTAATCTTAATTATTTTGAATTTCGAAATAGGGTGCCTTTATTTATAGGAAATGAAAGGCTGTATCTCAGGGGTCATGACTATTGAGTTTTAACAGTCTTTACTTAATTCCGAAATGGTATGATTATTAATTACCAACAATCTTAAACCATTTTCGAACAGGTAAAGTAATACTGAAATGGTTTTACACAGACCCAACAAAAAGTAAACATGCCCAAGCTATCGAGATCTGACCCGTACGAATCTTGAAAACCCGCTACCACTGTGGACACGCGGCATGCTAAGTGAAAAGTGCGCCTCTACAGCCCACTGCCTCGCAAGCGCGCGCGCGTGCGTGTGCGTAAGGTGCTTCGCACCGTATTGGAGGTCTCTTGAATAGCCTCTTAAATGCTAGATGAAGTAACTCTTCATCTTCCATTTCTACTTATTAAGAGCACATTTTCTTTATATTTTTCCAATGTGGGACTCAAAGGTTGCCCATTCCTTTTATATCTTAGTGGGTATCACTTAGCTTTACTGATTTTCCAATGTGGGACACTCTTCCTTTTATCTTGGGTTAGCATCCTACTTTTCTCCACACACTTTTAATGTGGGACAAGCTTTTAAGATTTTACTCCCAAAGCTCTTACTCACTTATTTTAAAAATTTCCAACATTCCTCCACAATTTTCAAAATAAGTTTTGTAAATCTTTTATTTTCTGTAAAACTATGTATAAGCACTAGTGTCTCACGACTTGAACCAATACCCTGTGAAAATTCATCAAGGCTAACCATGAAAGTATAGTAGACTTGTCTTGAACTATCAATCCATATTGATCATCCGGATTTATCTATACACACAAATCTTTTAGTCACTGATTATCCATATAAGCCGACATATGTATTAGGTTTTATGTCTATACCTTGATTTTGTGAGTCATTTAGAGTCAAGCCCAGTTCTCATAGGAAGCGGCACCACTTTCACACTCTTATAGGTAGATTATCATACGTGTCCATGTAACTAAAAAATCATAAATCTATTAAGGTTAAATGCATCCTCATTCATTTATTCATTACATGTACTATGCACTTATCATTGGGATGTTTAATTTTTAGTGCTTACAACCATGTCATATGATGTACTTTAATCTTTGTAGTTGAGACTTGAATATATCAAGTTTCAAGTCGACTTTCCATCAAGAGTGATTATTGTTAATGGGATTTAGTCCCATCCCTAATGATGTCTTAGACACCATTCCTATTACAAGACCTTTCGTAAAAGGATCAGCTAAATTTTGACTTAATTTTACATAATCCACTATGATTACACTATCTATAATCATTTGTCTGACATAACTATGTCTCACGCCAATATGTCTAGATTTTCCATTGTACACTTTACTATAAGCTTTGGAAAGTGTAGACTCACTATCACAATGTATAGATATTGGAGGCATTCGTTTTGGCCAAACTGGAATTTCAATCAATAAATTCCTTAACCATTCTGCCTCTTTACTAGTTGCAGCTAATGTTACAAACTCAACTGCCATAGTGGAATCATCTATACAAGTTTGTTTCTTTGATCCCCAAGAAACAGCTCCTCCACCAAGAGTGAAAATCCATCCACTTGTTGAGGAATGATCCTCCCGCTCAGTTATCCAACTGGCATCAGAAAACCCTTCTAATACTGAAGGATATTCACTATAGTATATACCATAGTCCATAGTTCCTTTTAAATATTTTAATATTCTATTGACAACATGCCAATGTAATAAACAAGGATTACTCGTATATCTACTTAATTTACCAACATCATATGCGATATCAAGTAGAGTATATGTCATGGCACACATAAACTACCAATTACTTGTGCATATTCCAATTTTGAAATAACTCTACCAGTATTAGGGATCATCTTTAGCTGTGGTTCAAAAGGTGTACTAACGGGTGTGCAATCAAACTAATTAAATTTCTTTAAAATTTTCTCATCATAATGAGATTGAGTGAGAATTATATTTTTATATTTCCTTATTATTCTCATTCCTAATATGACATGAGCTATACCCATATCTTTCATATCAAATTTAGAAAATAGAAAACTCTTTGTATTAATAATGCTTTCTAAATCAGTACCAAGGATTAACGTGTCATCTACATATAAATAAATGATCACACCTTTGACATTAGCAAATTTACTATAAACAAGTTTATCAGATTCATGAGTTTTAAAACCATAAAAATAATGACTTTATCAAATTTTTCATGCCATTGTTTAGGTGCTTGTTTTAGGCCATATAAGGACTTAATTAATTTACATACTTTATGTTCTTTTCCAGGCCTAACAAACCCTTCAGGTTGTTCCATCTAAATTTCTTCTTCTAAGTCACCATTTAAAAAGGAATTTTTCACATCCATTTGATGAATTTCAAAATTATATATGGATGCTAAGGCAATCAAAATTCTAATTATGGATGTTCTAGAAACTCGTGCATAAGTATCAAAATAATCAATTCCTTCTTTTTGTGTAAAACCTTTAGCAACCAATTTAGCCTTGAACTTATCATTTGTTCCATCTATTTTCATTTTCTTTTTTAAAAATCCATCTACACTTGATAGGTTTAGATCCTAGAGGTAAATCTACTCACTTCCAAGTTTTATTTCCCATGATTGAATCTATTTCATCATTTATATCTTCTTTCTAAAATTCTGAATCTACAGACTTAATTGCCTCACTATAAGTTTGTGGGTCTGTCTCAACACTAAGAGTCAAAGAAAATTGATTACAATGTGTGTCTCTAGTTCCTTCAACAAGATAGACTACGAAGTTGGGATCAAAGATCTTTTCTTTTCTCGGCCTTTTACTTTTTCTAATCTCTTCTTATTCTACTGGTGGAGTTTCAGGTAATTGTGAAGGAGTATTTAATTCTTTTTCATTTTTTATTCTAGGAATAAAAGAAAACCTTTGTTCATAAAAAATTGAATCTCTCGATTCAATTATTGTATTTACCTCAACAGAATCATTTGGTTCACTAACTAAAAATCTATAGGCGTTACTATGTTGTGCATAACCTGTGAAAATATACTCAATGCCTTTGCTTCCTAATTTCCTTTTCTTGGTTTTAGGTAGTCTTATAATAGCTCTACAACCTCAAACTTTAAGATAACCTAAATTAGGTTTTCTATTCTTCCGTAATTTGTAAGAAGTTTTCTTATTATCTTTAATAGGTATCCTATTCAGAATATGATACGCAGTTAAAAGTGCTTCTCCCCAAAACCCTTTACTTAAACCGAATAAGAAAGCACAGCGTTAACTATTTCAGTTAGTGTCCTATTTTTTCTTTCTGGTACTCCATTTTGTTATGGTGTATAAGGTGCAGTAACTTCATGTATAATACCCATATCTTTAAAAAATTGAGGAAAGTGATATTCACCACCTCTATCAGATCTAAGACATTTTATTTTAGTATCACATTAATTTTCAACTTCATTTTTATATATCTTAAATCTATTAAGAACATCATCCTTAGAGTTTAAAAGATATACGTAACAATATTTTGAAAAGTCGTCGATAAATGAAGCAAAATATTTACTACCACCTCTAGTAGGTGTGCCATGCAAATCATAAACATCACTATGTACTAATTGCAACAAAGATGTAGTTTTTTCTAGTTTTGGAAAAGGCAATCTTGTTATTTTTATTTCCATGCATATTTTACACTTTTCATTCATATCATCCTTATATTTGGAAATTAAATTTAAATTAACCATCAAATGCATTTTCTTTGTATTAACACGTCCTAAACGACTATGCCATAACGAAAGACAATCAACAATATAAGCAGAAGAATCTTTTTTATTGATATTGAGGTTAAACATGCCCTTATACAAATAATCTGGTCCTACAAAGGTACCATTTTTAGTCAGAATAATTTTGGACTTCGAGAAACTAAATTTTTCCTAACATCGGGAACATGAAAAACATTGGTGAGACTAAGGATTTTTTTGGAAGTAAATTCGAGATCCACTTGACCTTTGCCCTTAACTACAGTAGTTGAATAATTTCCCATATAGAGAACATCTCATTCCACAGTTTTATAGGCAGAGAACAAACTCTTGTCCTTACATATATGTCTTGTGGCACTAGAATCAATCCACCAAGAGTTATCTTCCCCAATCATATTAACCTCGGATATCATAGCAACAAATTTTTTCTTTGTGTCTGATGACCCTCCTTTCTCTTTTAGTTTCTTGAACTCACGACAATCCTTCTTGAAGTCACCTGGTTTATTCCAATGAAAACAATTTCCTTTCTTCTTTTAGTTTGCTTTAGAATTATTTGAAAAATTCTCCCGCTTGTTATTTTTTCCATGATTGCCATATTTTGCTCCTTTCCTTGCTCCACCACATGGACCTTAGAAACACAATTTTTCTATTCCTCTTTACCATCTAGAATTTGAGACTCTTGTTCAATTCTTAAATGAGACTCTAATTCTTTAAGTGAAAGATCTTCCTTTTTTTGTTTGAGTTCTTTCTTATAATCTTTCCATGAAGGAGGAAGTTTTTTAATTATGACAGAAACAATGACATTATCATCCATATTTAAATTTTTAAGCTTGTAATGATTTAAGATGCGATGGATGTCATGAAATTGTTCTAGCAGTGACATATTATCATACATTTTAAAGCTTAAAAACTGAACGATAAGGAACTTCTTACTTGTAGCGTCTTTCGTAAGATATTTGGTCTCCAATGTATCCCATAAATTTTTCGCAGTCCCAACATTTTAGTAATAGTCGAATAAATTATCAGCGAGTGCATTGAGAAAGTGACCACGACAAAGATAATCATCGGTTTCCCATTTTGTGCATTACCTAGTTTGTTCCATGGTTTCATTTTCTTCTTCATTTGGTTTCAGTTGTGATAAGATGTATACAATCTTCAATGTTGTTAGAAGAAAGTGAACCTTTTTCTGCCAACGTAAAAAATTAGCACTATCAAAACGGTACAACTTAACAAAACCTTATGTTATTTGTTGAAGTGATTTGGAAGAGTCTTCCATTTCTGGTGATACAATGTTTAGATTGTTGGATAATATGTATGCAAAGGTAGAAATGGAACTCTTATTAAATCACAGTAATGTAAACTGCAGTACAATAATGTTACTTATGAATAGATTCTGAAAAACTTCAAAGCATGATGCCTAAATACAGTTTTTGCCCAACACGAATAACTTCGGTATATAAACGGGAATTCGCAAATCCGTACTTAAGATACAATGAAGAAATTTTCACTGTCTGCAACTTGTGTACTTGAAGACAGCCTTTGGATGAAGCAGCGAAGAATAGTCAATCAGATTCTTATTCTATTTAAGTGAACAAAACAAAATACGATAATTTATATCTCCTGAAAATTGTAAGAGGAGTAATTGCAGGGGTTGGAAAATTCGGGATTGCGTTAATCGCGGCATGCGAATTGCAAAGTGATCCACTAGCGCCTCTACATCCCACTGCCTCACACGCACGCGTGTGTGTGCGTACGGTGCTTCGCATCGTATTGGAGGTCTCTTGAATAGCCTCTTAAGTTCTAGATTAAGTAACTCTTCATCTTCCATTTCTACTTATTAAGTGCACACTTTCTTAATATTTTTTCAATGTGGGACTCAAAGGTTGCCCATTCATTTTATAGCTTAGTTGGTATCACTTATCTTTACTCATTTTTAGTGTGGAACACTCTCCCTTTTATATTGGGTTAGCTTTCCACTTTTCTCCACATACTTCCAATGTGAGACAAGTTTTTAAGCTTTTACTCCCAAAGCTCTTACTCACTTGTTTTAAAAATTTCCAACACCCAAGGGTCCTATTTATAGGCTTAGGGGTAGGGTATTTTGATGGGGCGCGACTCTCCCTGATTGGTTGTATTTGAGATGATAATTATCTCATGAAGTCTTGGGAAAAGTTGGACATAATTATCCCCAATTTTGGCACTATTCACAACATCAACTTTAATTACATTTTTGACTTCCAAAACTTCAAAATCTCATTTTTGTCCGAACTTAAAACTTGTGAGTCTTGTCAAGACCTTTCCGAAAAGCTATAGCATGGCCTTAATGGACACTCGAGCGATTTTATAAAAAAATATTTAGTATAGTTGTGTCAACCATGTCATGTCGTGTCACGTTGCGTCGCGATGTATCTTGACAATTTTTGCACATCGGCTCCTTTGTTGTCCAAATTTCTGGGGGTACCTGTAAAAATGAAAAATAAAATTAATTAATTCAAATTTAGGGTCATAAATATTTAAAAAATTACAAAATTACCCTTCTTTGCATTTTCGTCCCCGAAATTCAAAAATTGGTTGTTTTAATTCAGAATTCAACCAAATTTCAGAGAGAACTTTATGTTACCGAGATAAACATTTTAAAAAATATTTTTAGGCCCATAAAGTTTGATAATTATGATTTCACCCCCCAGAGTTATTAAAATCATATTTTTAACTCAAATTTTATTCAAACTTGCATTTTTCTTTTAATTTACGAAAAAACTCTAACAACTCATTATTTATGATACAACGGGCCTAAAAATTCATAGATTTGGGCATATTTCATACAAAGTAATGCACTCATCAAATCTCCCCAAACCTAAACTTTGCTGGTCCTCGAGCAAAACTAAAATTTTAAAATCTAACTCACTTTCGTTGGGATCATTATTGCACTTAGCATGTGCAACAAGCCGTTAAACCTTTAGGTTACCCTAGTGGACGAGTTTTATCTCGTGAGGGTTTGCAGTGAATATACCACAAAATTCAAATACTTGACTTAATACAAAAGACTCAAAAATAATATAACCAAGTTTGAATGCAAATTTCATAAATATAGTATAACTTCACTTTTCAATCTCAACATATCTCGTGTGTGTGTATAGCCAATATAATCGTCCATTTCAAAAGATTAGATCGTTACATTTCTTATCGGAAAGTTCGTTTTGATTTCAAAATCTCATGGTATGCACTCACAATTGAACACTTGGACATGGGCTATTTTCTTTCGGTATATGTGAATAAAAGAGTAAACTCAAGTGAACAAATTTCACATATACATAATCAAAAATGGAATTTTTTAATAATAGATAAATATGATCTCATGAAAGAAAAATCGATTACTTTTGAAACATTGAATCACACCATAGATCATATTCATCTTCTCTCCACACTATAACTAACTTCACTTGAGATCGATTAGAACTTTATGTGGTTGTATTGTAGGCTTGGATTTTGGCTAGAGAGAATGTCTTTTGGAGTTCAAAACTTTTGAGAATATAGAGGTTTTTCGGTAGTTTGACTTTTAGGCATTTTTTCTTCTAACCTCCATTTTTTTCTTGTACGCCTTTTTTTCTTTCTTTCCATTTTTTCATTCTTTTCTTTCCCCACATCATTCTTTTGCAAACTTTTTTTTTCATTTATGCCATTTTTCCTACTGTACTTTTACCCTGGTATTCTCAAAATGTAACACCCCGCTTAAAATAATAACGGGTGGCCAGCCCTATACTATATTAAATCAGGAATTTCAGATGGTCCAGTCTCAACATCAACTGTCGGTACTATATAATATAGGACTAACTACCCGATATCATATAAGCGAGATGTTAAAATAAATTAAAACATGCAACATAAAACAACCCAACACTATGAATAAAGGAAAGAACTATGAGAAAAGAATCGCTAGAATAAAATGAAATAAATAACTACAACTGAATGTACAAAAGTAGACCCGAATAAGCTGTTGGGTCACAGCCAATACAATAACTGAAATGGAATAAATATAAACATCTATAAATATCCCTTGGGTACAAACCCGATATACAATGAATCCTATCTAGAATTTTAACGAAGTAGGAAGCGGCTACAAGATACATCCCGCAACAGTCCGCACCTGTCACGGCTCCTAAGACTCGGGATAGAAGGTCATCCGGCATCTATGCGGTAGGATACCTGTGGAAATACATATATATATATATATATATATATATATATATATATATATATATATATACAAGTTGGAGAGAAAAGAAAACGGGTCAGAGCCCCGATTGTGAAGAATATTTAGCAAGTGTGTTAACTGTGCATAATAAATAACGGTGCACTTATTTCATAATTAAAATGGGATCGCACTTTCGTGGAGCCCCAACTCACCTCTCATCTAAAGGCGCGCACCTATTCGCGTCCTCCAGTTTTAGTTAAATTACCCCCATTAATTAGGACAACCTAACTCATCATAGGCCTAGCCTATACCCACGAGATCTACCTTCCTATCTCACCCCAAGAATCCACCCCCCCTTTTCTAAACACAATTAAACATTTATTTTCAATCATATGTGCCTTATTAGGCTTAGTGGATTCCGGTTTATACTTTAAACAATTATAATTTAATAGATTACCCAATATGCAACTGGGTTGAAACATCTAATTCAAATTTCTAATTAATAAGCATGAACAATCATTATTGACACAACTTCCCTCCAATTTCAACGCTGCGCTGCGTTTCGTGCGTGGGGTGTCTCGCAAAGTGAAATCCAAACAAGGAACCACCCCGTTACACTACTCCATGTCAACGTCGATCCTGGAGATCCATTATGCCACACATAAATATCGACAGAACTTCTCTCTACTCTCAACAATGTACTACATTTCATGCGTGGGGAGTCTCGCAAAGCGAAATCCAAACAAGGAACCGCCCCGTTACACTACTCTTTGACAATGTCGATCATAGAGATCCATAATGCCGTGCATACCATAACTGGAAGAACTTTTCTCCAATTTCAACATTGCACTGCGTTTCATGCGTGGGGTGTCTCGCAAAGCGAAATCCAAACAAGGAACCACCCCGTTACACTACTCCTTGACAATGTCGATCCTAGAGATCCATAGTGCCATATATACAATATAATACTACTACTACAACTAACATCTCCAATCATATCCTTGGGATGATGTAATCGAAATATTCCTTAAATGCGATACATCAACCCCCCATCAATCTAGTACACCATAATCATCCAAGATGTACTTTAACAAAATTCTATATCCTTTCATCTATAGGATATAAAAATATATATATATATATATATAGGTATGTTATACTCACCATATATATACATATACCAATCAACCATACCCATGTCCAAGTGTACGTATCATATCTGATGTACAATGGACATGCACATAATCCACCCGGCTATATATATCGCCGATAAAACTACATCAATGCTATCATCTTCCCAGTGCCCGGCTCACGTAGAAATACTGGGGCCACCATGGTGGGACTAAACGACAACCATCTCGTGGTAAACTCACGCACACGATGTCCCGGGAAGCGGTCATAGCTCCAAACCGACAATGAGACGAAATATACCCACCACGTCTCATCCCAAAAATATAAAAATTTAAATCACATAATAACACACGGGACGACTATGACCTGGGGAATATCCACACCCTGCTTTTCTAGCCAAGATGCTCACCCTCTAAGCGCGCAACTTCCCAATGATAGCATGAGCGGGGTATGCTTAACCAAATAGTATATATATACCATTCACATGCATAATATATATACATCCATATGATCCAATCATATGATCAAATAATAAACCATCATATCGGGTTTAAATATCCATACCATGTATGTCCATACATAAATATATCCATATATTCAGATACATACAGATATATATCAATAAATTTTCACATATCCATATATCTATATATAAACTAGTTCTCATTCATATATATAAGATATATAAACCCGGCTATAAGTATACATAAATCCTCAATATACAAGCCGTCACCACAAACTCATATCATTTACCTTGATATGTGAATACAATCCCTCACTTGAAACATATTCAATCATTTTCCTATGATGAATAGTCTCCCAAAACCATATGTATATATCTATACCTATATATTTAATATTAGGGCTGTCACCCAAAAGTTGCGTAGGAATCCATCACTACACATTTCATCTATATCTGAGAGTACCTTAAAGAGTCTAGTAATCATTTTGACTATTGGTATCCACATAACTAATAGTCTATAAGCCTCAAGCTCAATCTTATCTTCATCAAGTAATCCCATTGCTCTCGATTTCAACTACGGTTCAATCACTTTTGTGAATCCCCTAGTCTAAGATCTCTCAGATTTATTTCTTAAATTTTATCATTACTAAGGGTATGTAACTACACTCTTCCATTTTGCCCCAAATTGTATCTTAATAATATCCTATCCTTATAAGGATTTGACATAAAGGTTGGCCTAGGATTTCACAACACACCCTCACAATTCTCTCTAAGAGTTCTTAGCCTCATATCACATATATACTTACTTTTAATCTTACAATTAGGATCCTCAATCCCAAAAGGGTATCCCCAAAATCTCTATACACAACTCCAAATACATACATAGATACATTTCTCCCAAATTACCCTAAGGAGTCCCCAAGATTCTAACATGTGAGAAACTCCTTATGTGTCTCCAAGAACATATCTCTTACATCATAAGAGAAGGCCCCAAATCAACAAACACAACCAAAAAGTGTTTGGAATCACTATGGAGAAAATACCTCAAAATGCCCTGTTTCCGAATCGATTCGGCCTAGCGAATCGATTCGGCCTAGCGAATCGATTCGGCCTCCAAGGCGAATTGATTCGGGTCCAAAGACCTGGGCTTCTGTCACAGGCCGAATCGATTCGTCTTGGGTCCGAATCGATTCGTTCAATGCAGACCTGCCAATTTTCCTATTCCGAATCGATTTGCTTAAGGGGGCGAATCGATTCGGGCCTGCAAACTTTGAAAGGGGTTTTCTTCTTCATCAAAAGCCACGAATTCTAAACCCTAAAATTTTCACTCTAACCCCCAAACCTTCATCAAATCATGATTTTAAGACCATTAATCAACCCAAAGTTGATCCCAACCATTTCTATGCCATTAAATCCAAGTTTAAACATTGATTTCAAGATTTAACCCAAAAATCTATGTTTTGATATTAATACCCAAAAATCCATTTATTTAACCCACAAATTATGAAATGAAATACACAAGTAGCTATTTAGCAAGATTAAACACTTTTCTCAGATTTGTAGAGGTTGGATCGTCCTCGTTGTTGCGGTTTGGCCGGAACTCCCAAGCTTTCTTCCTCTCTTTCTTCTTTTCTTATTCTTTCTCTTCTTCTTTCTCCCTCTAGGGATTTTTCTCTCTTTCTCTAAAATGATAAGTGGTTTCATCCGTAAGCCTCAATTCCCTTTAAAACAAAATCCCAATTTTAAATGTTAATACACACTTTAAATGACTCGTTTACACCAATTCGAGTCAAACTAACTTAAAAATATTTCGGAGCCGAAATAAAACCCAATGACAGTCATTTTGACTATCTCGACCCTTTCGGGATCAATGGTACCCTCAAAATCATCATCCGGAATACTTTAAAATGTCCTCTATTTTTGGACTTAAATTCCCAAATTTTAAAATTCTCCAATTTAAATTAAATTTTATTTTCCCAAAATTTAATTTCTCAGTCTCAAAAGTCTTGGGGTATTACACAAAAAATGAGAATCGCTTCTTTTTATGGGCTTTAAAGTCCTAGTTGGAGTTGGGAAGGATAATGGGTTTTGAACACAGGGCTTATTTTCTTTTTGGCTCAAATGGGTTTGGAATGTAATAATGTAAAAAGGTTGGAGTTAGGCTTAATTTTGGGGTTTCAAACAATAAACTAATCTCATTTCTCAACTTTTGTTAAGTCTAGTTGTCTCTCAAGATGACTTACTAAGACTTCTAGTGCTTAAGATTCACATTTTGACCTTTTATTTTTAGTAATCTAACAAAACAAATAATTTGAGATCATCAACGAATTTATCACTGAAAGAAAGTTTGAGTTATTTTAACTCGGATTGATTTAAATCTCTCGAAATGATGAATGGCATAAAAATCTCACTGGGTTAAAATCTCCACATTTATTTGTTAAGTATATTAACTTTCGCCTCAATATCCATTTTTGTAAGAACACAAATTTCCAATTGAGTCCTTTGTAGTTTTGGCTCAATTTCGGACAAAAACGTTTGAGTCATAGGATAGATTTCTTTACCATCCTTCAAGCCTATGACATACTAAAGTTGAAGACGTAGCGGCCAAGAGTATAAAGTTTCATCAAATGCTGAGTTTATTGTGCCTCGTTTCTACATCAACAACATTTGTTCCGTTTACTCCTAAGGTATGAATGCATTATATATTTATATAGGAGCTTGGAACAATTATTATTGGGTGTAAGTTTTGTTTAAACTGTTGTCTGTTTTCAAAAAGTTACTTTAAAACTTTAAAATAAAGTTTTTGGGATAAAATTGAATTTTTAAGCTTTCTGAATTTTCGTTCGATATTGTCGTCTGAACGAGTTTTTCGTTTGAACGAGAATATCGTTCGAACAAGGTTTGCCAACGATCTTGCCTCTGGAACTTCGTTCGATATTGTCGTTTGAACGAGTTGGTTTGTTCAAATAAGAATGCCGTTCGAATGAGTTTGACAACGAGATTTCCCTTCAGGCCACTGGAACTTCGTTAGAAGGGTCGTTCGAACGAGACTTCGTTCGAACGAAAATCTCGTTCGAACGAGATTTTCGACGGGAAATTAAAATAGCAATTTTGGGTAGTTTTTGACAGCTTTCCCACTACTTTTCCCCACTAACTTTTGACTGACTTATGTAGTGAGGGAACAAACTATTTTGAATTAACTCTTTCATACCCTACCATCTCCAAGAGAGAGTTTGAGAGAAAAATTCAAAGAAGAAAATGTTCATGTTTGAGTGTTCATTTTTCAAAGAAAAATATTTAAAACACTTTTGTTTTACACCCATAGTTTGTTTATTCCAAGCTTCCATATAAATATCTTGCTTGGAGTGTTTGGCACCGGTTTATCTCTACAGCTTGAAGAAGGGAAGTTTGGGTTTACTTCTACATCCCTCAAATAAGAAGTTCATTATTTTGCTGCGGCATTCTCACATGGTGAAAGGCACCATGTGTGGTTGACGGTGTACCTAACGTCTCATTGGTGAATTCCAAGATTTCAGTGGAGCTCGGGGATTGTCAACTAGGCAGAGATGTTTAAAAGAAGACGCATAAAGGCTTGAAAGGGGTCGAGTCGAGGATGCAACTCATCTGTATTGTAATTGTAAAACCATACTTAGTGGACTTAAGGATAGGGCTGTACGAGGTTTTTTCCCGTTGTGGGTTTTTCCTCGTACATCGCGGCATAGTTGTTATTTGTTTATTTTATCTTTTGCAAATCTCACCTTAGATGCATACTTAGGTAAAAAGATAAAATTGGTTTAAATCACTACTCTTGTTTAATTTGGTGCTAATTAATATTTTCGGTAAAATTGATATTAATTTAATTCAAGTCATTGTTTATTTTTGTTAAAATCGATTTGGCCTAATTTGGTAATATTAAAAATATGACTTAGGCAAATTTCTATGACTTGGATTAAATTAAGTTGGTTTAAGTGAAATTAAAAATATGTGTATGTTTAATCTTATTTTACTTGGTTTAATTTTAATTTGAAAAGAAATTAAAATTTGTTGTTTGTACTTGTTTAATTGAACCATGTCGCTTCCGCATCTTTTAAAAGGAAATTGAAATTATTTTTTGGTAATAATTTAAAATTAGAGGCCTCGTGTTACAACAAGTGGTATCAGAGCATTGATTGAGAAAGCCTCACGTTTTCAAATTAGTATCAGAGCAGGAGCGCTAATTTATTGCGTTAAAGATTCGTTTTTTCGGCTTCTATAATTTTTGTGCTCCTTGCATTTTTAGGTGGTTCATTTTTTTTACTCACTCTCATTTTTTGTATCTCTCGATGGGACATCTTAATGATAATTTTTTCTTTTCTAATGATAATGAGGTTTTTCCTATCCGAGAGGAATTTAATGGGCTTAATAAGTGTAATGAAAAATTAAGAGAAATAAATTTGAGATTTGCAAAAAGAATTAATTTCTTGAAAATGAAAATTCTTGTTTTAAAGCTAAAGTTGAATCTTTGCAAACCTCGTTATCTTAAAAAGATATTTTTCATGAAAAGCTCATGGACATAAATTACAATTTTAATATTTCAGAAAAGTCTAAGAAAGAGAGTGATTTTCAAGAAAATAATCTTAGGGTTAAGTTAGCTCACATTGAGGGGGAGCGTGATAATCTTCTAGGTGTAATTGAAAATTTAAAGAAGGAGTCCTATAAATTTGAGGAGTCTAATTTATTACTTGAGTCCGAAATTTTAAAAATGAAAAATAATTTACTTGACTCGAGTAGTAGCTGTAATGGTTCTAGATCATCTTGTTCAAATACTTCTCTTGCTAAAGCTAAGACCATTATTTGTTGTAGAGGGTAAACTTTATCCAAGGACTTTAGAAAATGTCACACCTTAGGTAGCATTCCTCGTGTTTACACATGCTTGCATTGTGGTAGGAAAGGTCACCCTAGGTCATTTTGTTTTGATCTTAATAGAAGTCATATGAAGTCTATGTCTAGCATTTCATTAGTTCCCAAATCCCATCATTTTAAATATACATCTATATGGGTTAGGAAATCATTTTTAGACGCGTTAGATATTAGATTTGTTGATTCTCATTTGCTTTCACATGAAACCTCCCTTGCTAAATTTAATGGTTGAATGTGTTAGTTTTTTTTGCATACTCTAGCTTTTTGTGCTTCATATTATATATCATTGCTAGGTGCATGCATGTTTAATCATTTTCTAGTCTATGATCCATACTTAATCACATGCTAGAATTATGATTCTTGTTTATTTTTTTATTATATTTTTTTTTCATTTTAGGTTGGATTAAATGAAAAATACAAAAAGATTTTTGTTTATCATTTGTGTTTTACCCTTTTCGTAATTTATGCTTAATGAAAAATACAAATGATTTTTGTGTGTCTTTTGAGTAAATATTTTTGTTGTTTGGTTTCAAAAAATTTCAAATACTCAAAAAGATCTTTTTTGTGTTTGTGTGTATTTTAGTTTGACACACTTTATGTGGCATATACTTATGTTAGAATCCCTTCTTTTTCGCTTCTATGTGGCTAGAACTTTTGGTTAGATTGTCAATCCTTATTATGTTCTTTACCATGCTTTTATGGAGTAGTTATATTTTGTGTTGATTTAAATGGATTCTATTTTTATATGTCTCTATTCACAGATGCACGAGCTCTTTTGAACTTTAATCATCACATGTTATATTTGAGCTTTGTGAGGTGTTTTCCTACCAATCTTGTCATTTACATACTTGTGGCCTAGGAGGACTAGTGCATGTCAAAATTCATTGCACGTGAGATTTGTGAGAAATAAAAAATATTATATATAAATGTGCATAGGGAAGGACTTCGAAAGGAATTATAATCCTCTGCGAATAGTAAGCCACCGTTTGTTTGGACCTAAAAGAAATAAGTCGTCCAAAGGCCTAAAAATAGAATTATGGCATTAAAAAGAAAAATAATTGCCAAGGCCTATTTTTGTTTGATATATTCACTCAAATATATATTCTTATTGAGGGAGATTAGATGGTATATCAACAGTTTGCACAATGTTCGTTTATCCTAGTTGTACTTTCAATGTCATGACTCTCTTGGTTTGTAGAATCATCAAAAGTCTAGGCTTGTATGCATTGTGTATGTTTGTTCATTGAGTTCAATCTATATTGTCACACGAGGTTATATTCAAATGTGATGAAGTTTGCAATCAATTGAGAACTCCGTGAACATGTTTTAAATGATTGGGTCTAAATTTAATTGTTGCTAGTTCACACCCCAACACTTCTATTTCCATATGACACATTTTTGCCATGCGAGAGTGAAAAGATTATCTTATTTTGTGTCATTTGTGTTTATATATATATTTATATATATATATATATATATATATATATATATATATGTGTGTGTGTGTGTGTGTGTGTGTGTGTGTGCATCTTTGGTATATCTAGAGTATGTATATATATGATATTATTTTTGGTCTTTGCCTTGCTTTCTAGTCCATCTATGCTTCTACTTCATAATTGGTATTTATCTTATTGCATTCCTTGTTGATATCACATGTTTAATTGTTATGTATTATATTGATATCAGTTTCTTGCATCTTAGTTGGTCTCCATTATTATTTGTTGGATTAGTTATGGTTTTTTTGCCTATATGCTTTCATGTTCTATGCTGTTGTATGCACTTTTGTTAATTCTATCACCTTTGCCTATTCCTAAACAAAAAGGGGGAGAATGATAGGGGGAGAAATGGTATCTATTCCTATTATAATCGTATCTTAGTTTGGGGGAGATTTATCTTATGGAGAGACGTCTTTCTAAGTAGGTCATTTGTTTCATAAAGGAGATAATTAATTTAGGGGGAGTATTTATTTTATGCATTTAATATTCTTGATATTCCCTATGCGTTTGATAGTTTGCTTAAGTGCCCAGGAATTCTTCTAAGTGGCAACTTTCATCGTCGGCAACGATATTGATCATTGGGTTGTTTGAGTCAAGCTATTGTATTTTTATTTTGGGTGGGATATTTTTTTAGTCTAGTAGATCTTGACGGCCCTTTAGGATTTTTGTTAGTTTTTCTCCCGGAATAGCCAAAGGGGGAGATTTGTAAGGACACAAATTTCCAATTGAGTCCTTTGTAGTTTTGGCCCAATTCCGAACAAAAATGTTTGAGTCATAGGATAGATTTCTTGACCATCCTTCAAGCCCATGACATACTAAAGTTGAAGAAGTAGCGGCCAAGAGTATAAAGTTTCATCAAATGTCGAGTTTATTGCGCCTCGTTTCTACGTCAACAACATTTGTTCCGTTTACTCCTAAGGTATGAATGCATTACACATTTATATAGGAGTTTGGAACAATTAGTATTGAGTGTAAACTTTGTTTAAACTATTGTTTATTTTCAGAAATTTACTTTAAAACTTTAAAATAAAGTTTCTGGGCTAAAATCTAATTTTTAAGCTTTCTGGATTTTCGTTCAATATTATCGTTCGAACGAGGTTTGCCAACGATCTTGCCTCTGGAACTTCGTTCGATATTGTCATTCAAACGAGTTGCTTTTTTCAAATAAGAATGTCATTCGAACGAGTTTGGCAACGAGATTTCCCATCAGGCCACTGGAACTTCGTTAGAAGGGTCGTTCAAACGAGATTTCCAGCGGGAAATTAAAATGGTAGTTTTTGGTAGTTTTTGACAGTTTTCCCACTACTTTTCCCCACTAACTTTTGACTGACTGATGTAGTGTGGGAACCAACTATTTTGAATTAACTTTTTCATACCCTACCATCACCAAGAGAGAGTTTGAGGGAAAAATCTAAAGAAGAAAAAGTTCATGTCTGAGTGTTCATTTTTCAAAGAAAAATCTTTAAAACACTCTTGTTTTACACCCATAGTTTGTTTATTCCAATCTTCCATATAAATATCTTACTTGGAATGTTTGGCACAGGTTTATCTCTACACCTTGAAGAAGAGAAGTTTGGGTTTACTTCTACATTCCTCAAAGAAGAGGTTCATTGTTTTATTGCGGCATTCTCATATGGTGAAAGGCACCATGTGTGGTTGACGGTGTTCCTAAAGTCTCATTGGTGAATTCTAAGATTTCGGTGGAGCTCCGGGGTTGTCGACTAGGCGGAGGTGTTTACAAGAAGACGCGTTAAGCCTTGAAAGGGGTCGAGTCGAGGAAGTAAGTCATCTGTCTTGTAATTGTAAAACCATACTTAGTGGACTTAAGGCTAGGGCCGTCCGAGGTTTTTTCCCGTTGTGGGTTTTTCCTCGTACATCGCGTCGTAGTTGTAGTTGTTATTTATTTATTTTATCTTTTGCAAATCTCACCTTAGATGCATGCTTAGGTAAAAAGATAAAATTGGTTTCAATCACTACTCTTGTTTAATTTGGTGCTAATTAATATTTTGGGTAAAATTGATATTAATTTAATTCAAGTCATCGTTTATTTTTGTTAAAATCGATTTGGTCTAATTTGGTAATATTGAAAATATGACTTAGGTAAATTTCTAGGACTTGGGTTGAATTGAGTTGGTTTAAGTTGAAGCTCTCATACTCTTGACTCACTTGAGTCTATATTGTATAAGAGTTCATCTAGTTTGGAAATTAAGACAAAATTATGTCTATCCTAGAAACCAAAGAACCTCAGAGATTGGATTGCTATTTCATTCATTTATCTTGTACTGATCAAGACCAAATTACCAACACTTACACACAGTAGAATGCATTGTATACAATCATATTGAATATTAATGTGTGCACATATGTTAAGTATGTTTAAATCCCAAAATTTGATTTTTAAATATTTTTTGGGATTCTATAAACATTTTTTAAATAAAGATTTTATTAATTAAAACTTAGTTTTAAAAGTTTGTGGGTTCAATCTACAATTATGGTTAAAGGGTTTATTGGCTTAAAGTTGGTTTGGGTGGAAACCAAAAGCGGTAGAGAATTCAGGGTGTGGTTGTAATTACGTTTAGACGCGCATTTTATATCGCCTTACTGATCAACACATGTTACTTGCTGATTGGTGCATTTTGTGTTTCTTTACTGAGTATATAAACGCGTATGCTTACAACCGTTGGATCAAACCTTATCAACGACCTGCATGCTTTCTTTGGTAATTCTTGTGTATCCCTCCTGAACCAATCAGGTGAATTTTAATCACCGCATGCTGTGAGCCCTTGGATTTAAGTCAATCCAGCTTGACTCAATCCTGACCCTTATTTTTGAACCTGCTTCTCGATCCTTCTCTTCGTCCTATAAAAGGGACCCTCCTCTTAATCGTCTAAGACTTTTGGCCAGTTCATTCCTGAGAGAAAAAAAGAGAGAGTAGAGAGTAGAGAGAAGAGAGAGAGAGAAGAGAGAAAATAGAAAGAGAGAGAGAGTTAGAAACCCTAACCCTAACTCCTGTTCGTCAATCCTCTTTCAAATCAAACACTTCTCTAAAACTCTTATATATCCAAAACACTACCCTGAGTGTTCTTGAGTTGTTGAGAGATATTTGTGTTGCTGTAACCTCTTGTTCGTTAGATCTTTTTCCCAACTTAAACTGTTTACTTAGATTTATTTTCTTCTTCATAGAAATTTCAGATCCATGTTCTGCATATTACATCACACTTAGATTTACATGGTTTATTTCTCATATTGAGAAATATATTGTTGATTCTTTTCTAAAAATCATTTTTATCTTTAAATCAACAATAAATGTTTTCTGTTTTTAGTTCTCTTAAAACTAAACCTTTGACCTAGTTTGGAATCACACTTGGAGGTTTTCAATCTCGAAAATCTTTTCAAAACTCTGAGATTGATTAAGATCTTGACTATCTTCTAAGCAAGATATCCGTGGATTCTGGGATTGATTTAAAGGTCAAAAAGGTTCAAAGTTTTGTGAGAAGAGAGAAAAAGAAAAATCAATGCATATAGCCTTATATGTAATTTGATAGGACTGTTTGTACTTAATAAGTGTGAGTGTGTGCATGCATGTGTTAGAGAGCACCTCCACAAACACTTTCACCCTACAACACGAAAAGTGTTGGTAATAAGATCTTGTGAACACGAGTCGAGGTAAAGTGCTGGAACAAATCAGAAGTTAACAAACTGGGAGAACAACATCTACAATCAGAACTGCAGAGAAGTTATAAGGACACCAGAGGGTACATTCCTAAACTTATATAGGTCTGAGTTGTATGCTTGTTAGTTATATAGTTTGTAACTGGTAAATTTGTTTTAGTGGATTTTTTTTATTTTACTCCGTAGAGGGAGTCGTGGATGTTTCCTCAGTGGGTGAGGTTTTACCACGTAAAAAATTGTGAACTTAATCTTTTTACATCTCCTCATCTCATTCTTGGTTGTGCTGAGTTTAAAGTTTGTTTAAACTGTTTTATAAACCTGTTAGTCAAATCTTGAATAGATCTCGTACATATTGTTTTATTAAACACATCTTGTGTTCAATAGGTTTTATTTTTAAGAAAAGAGTTTCTTCAAAAAATAGCTCGGAGTTACTTAAATAGTTTATTTTTAATAAATGGCTTTAGTAACATATTTTCAATTGGTATCAGAGCTTGGTAAACTTCTTTTAAAGAGATCCTGTGTTTCTGAAATTATTTTCTGAAAATCAAATATGGACGAGAAAAATGAAAGATTTGGTAACTTGACCCGACCTCCTATCTTTGATGGAACCAATTTTTCTTACTGGAAAGTAAGAATGATTGCTTTCATTCAAGGAACTCTGGGAGATGATGTCTGGGACATTGTTGAAAATGGTTACACTTTTCCTACAAAACCAGCCACTGAAAGAAGTAATGAGAGGGTTAAGAAAGCATTAAGTGAGTTCACTCAAGCAGAGAAATAAGTTTCTCGAAATAATAACAAAGGAAAGAATGCCATATTTATGTCCATAAATGAACATGAGTTCAAAAGAATATCATCTTGTACCACTTCTAAGGAAGATTGGGACACTTTGGTTACTGCTCATGAAGGTGACACTAGAGTTCAGGCTGCTAAAACTCAAATGCTCATTCAATAGTATAATTCCCTAATTATGTCTCACACTGAGTCATTTGATGACTTCTATATGAACCTAACTGATATTGTGACCAAACTGCATGCTAATGGGATAACTTATGATAGATAAGAAATTGTATCTAAAATTTCAAGATCATTATCACAGAAATTTGATAACAAAAGATATGATATTGAGGAAATGTGTGATATTAATCTCACTCCTGAACTACTCAGTAGTAAATTAAGAACTGTGGAAATGGAACTGGAATTTAAGAAACAATTAACCCAGTCCCATAGGAAACCGACTAGTTCAAATCTAAGCTTCTCTTCTAAATTGATTAAGCCTGAGTTTAATACTTACAATGATGACTCTGATGAGGAATGCGCTATAGAGAGTTTGGACAATCAGATTGCCTTAATGTCAAAATAGTTTAAGAAAATCATTAAGTTTAGAAACAAAATGGCAAATAAATAAGGCAAGTCAAATTATTCAACTCCATCTAATCACAGATCTCATGAGAAAAGCCATGTCAAAAATGACAAGGACTCTCACGTTAGACCTAACAGAGACCTTAGACCTTAAGAAGACTGAATGCTATAGATGTGGTAAACTAGGGAACATTGCACAAGACTGTAGAGTTAACTTGAACACTCAAAAAAAAATACACTAGAGGCAACATTTGCAAAAGATGGGATGATTCAAGTGACTCTAAAAATGAGGAACTTGAGTCTTCTGATGTTTTTGATCCTTGCATGTCTTTTTTTGCCAAGATTATATATAATGATGATATGCCTGTGCTTGTTAGTGAGGATGAATTGAATAACTCTATGTCTGATGTTTCGAATATTGCTATTATCGGTTTAGTGTGACACCCCGACTAATTAAATACCGGGTAGCTACTCCTTTATAAAATTAATTCAAAATGCCAAGTTGGCTCAGTTAATAGCATCACTGTCGAAAACATTTTTATTATTTCTAACCACCTAGTATTTAAAAAGCAAGTCCAAATTTTAATTTAAGTCTGATTAACACGCAACAAGAGTAATGAAGAAATAAATAACACCATTCACCATACTGAAGTAAAACGAATAATCATCACAATAGAGTAAATAAAGTCTGGAGGAAAACTCCTCACTACAATCCCATAACTGAAATGAATAACCGAAACTGAAATAAAACATGCTAAAGTCTGAAAACTGAAATGTAAAAGATGTCTCTAAAGAAATGGGCAACATGCCCTACAACTGATAGATAGTGACTCTGGAATCCAAAGAGATAGAAGCGTCTACATACAAATCCCTGTAGCTTCCACAAGCAGCTACAGCTCGTCACCTGAATGAGTACCTATGCTTGGTGTCCTTGTGGCTGGGCACCTAAAATGGTTTTACAAAGAAAAAAGATTTGATAAGCAAACGGGTCAGAGCCCGAATGTGGAGTTATATTTTAAAAACCTGCAAGTGCTTTAAAAACATTTAAAACATTAAATGCAAAGTACATGTTAGGACGTGCACTCACATTATATTCTCACCCCTCGTCTAACTGTGCACTCCTAACGCAAGTACCCATCTATATCTATCCATACAACTAGCTAAGTGACTACATAACTAGCTAGACTGCCAAAGGTCCTACCCATATTACTCAGTTCCATTTAACATAACAACGCTCGTAATTAAATAGGGGTTTAACATGAACTCAGTTACTAAATATACCATTGATATAACTATCAGTTAACTCATTATATAACTCAAAATAATACCGTAATATTTTTACAACATTAACATGAGGATTCCCATTAATTTAATGTATATTATTCACATCATAAATATACGATACAAGCACCCCGCAATCTAAGCTATGGTGCACACATACTCTGCTATCAATCCCGGTACATCACGTACATAACGATTACATATTCCGAATCTATCAGGAATAGTTTACCGATAACAACATCACAAATAATGGAGGCGAACACAGTCACCATCACATGGGTCACGCACATACCTACGCTCCCATGGTCAGCGGACTTATTAATATCACAATAAGTCTTTCTATGACCTATGTTCATCGAGGTACCAGTCTATATCCCCCCCGTAGGCACACAAGGATTAGAGGGTCCTAAGCGAACGCAACCTCCCGTGATAGCAAGTATGGTAGGTATGTCATACACACAATCCATATACTAATACTAAGTAAACACACATCTTAGTAATACCATATTTTAATCGTAGTACATATCGCATTCTTGTACTAACTATAATTATCACAATTCGTACTATTCCGGTTTGTAATTATACGCGCCATAATTCATCCTCACATCGTAGTAGACACTCACGTCTCAACCCAAATGGTTCATTGAATATAACTCTAGTGTATAATACTCCTCTCAATAACCCAAAAGTCCCAAATCTATCCTCACATCAATAAAGGAAGGTCTTCTATATCCTCGAACAAGTTTACGGGACTCTAAAAATCAAAACAGTCCAAAAAGGATCAAACTGTCAACTCGTTAGAAGTCTCGTTCGAACGAGGCTTCGAATGAGTTTGGACTGTCAGGTCGTTAGAAGTCTCGTTCGAACGAGACTGTTCGAACGAGGTCCAGTTCGTTCGAACAAACTGACCCTTCTAACGATATCTCGTTCGAACGAGATATCGAACGAAATTCCTACTCGTTAGCAACGACTGGTCAACTCGTTAGAAGCTCGTTCGAACGACCTGGGGGCTGCTTCTAACGAGCTACCAGTTTCGGCCCAGAATTTCCCCAATTCGTTATTTTCACCATTTTTATCACTTCAATCCTTCTCCAAAGTTCGTTCTAACAATGATTTAAGTCCTCTAATCATACTAAAACATGTTTAGGTCATAAACTAACGTCTTTTAAGGCAATAAGGCATCCTAAACATCATTAAATCCCAAGATTTTATACTTTTCCCCAATATCATCAAGAACATGAACCCTAGATATATATCAACATCAAATTCCAGAATTTAATTCGTTTTTCTTTCACCCAAACATGTATTAACATCAGATTAATTGTCTCCAAACTATTCTACATGCAATCCTTCTCAAATTCCTCAAGTTTTATGATCTAGACTACATGGGTTTTCATATTTTATCAAGAACAAACCATAAATCCGAATTTTCTAACATGGAAAAGACATTCTCAGAAATTAAATGGAATAAAGTCACTTGCCTTGGTTGTCTCTGAGTTTGGTGTAGATTAGATGAAGTTTTCTGCAGAAATTCCTCTCTCTCCAAGCTCTTCTCCAATGGTGGCTTAAGGTGGCTAGGGTTTTGATTTGGGGAAGATTGTAAACCTAATGTTAACCTCCGTAGCTTAAAGGGTTAATATGGGTTGGTTAATGGGCTTAATGGGTTTAATCCACATCAGATTTACATCTCTAATTTTCGTCACTTTTAATTCCTAAAAGTGTAAAATTACCAAAATACCCTTTAAGTTACCGGTATGGCCTAAAAATACCCAGGAACCCAAACTATACCCCCGGCTAGTGTTTTCTGACTATCTCGACCCTTCCGAACGCGTTGGCGCACTCGAAACGACCATACGGATTATAGATTTTAAATTCACTTTTATTAACAAAATATTATACCGTGACGCGGCGGTCCCACGCGTCTCAACCAAAATTTCTAAAATGCCGTATATAAATCTCACGACAAATTTTATAATACCAAGTTCATATATAATCATATATGCACATAATCAAATACTAACTCGTATCACATTAGTATTTTTATCCCGGATTAATTATCAATTAATATGCATTTAATTAATTAATCCCAAAAATAAATATAGTCAAAAGTATGGGGTATTACATACTTCCCCCCTAATAACTGAATTTCGTCCCGAAATTCGAAACTAGAAAGTACCTGCTAAAAACAGCTCTGGATAACGTTCGCGCATCTCATCCTCGCGCTCCCATGTGGACTCCTCGACATTGTGATGTCGCCACTGAACACGCACTAACGGAACTATCTTTGACCGCAGTTTCCTCTCGCTTCGGTCCAAAATAGCAATTGGCCCCTCCTCGTAGGAGCTATCCGGCTGGAGATCGATGTCCTCCACAGCAATGTGAGAATGAGCCAAATCATCTTTAAGGTATTTCCTCAGCGAGGAAATATGGAACACGTCGTGAATCCGATGCAAGTGCTCCGGTAGTCCAAGTCTATACGCAACCGGTCCGATCCTCTCAATAATAGGAAACGGCCCCACATACCTCGGTGCCAACTTCCCCTTCTTCCCGAATCGCATAATCCCCTTCATTGGAGATACCCTAAGCAAAACCTGGTCCCCCACTTGGAACTCCCTGAAAAACCTCCTCGCATCAGCATAACTCTTCTGCCTGTCTTGAGCTACCCGAATGCGACTCCGAATCAACTCAATCCTTGCCGAAGTATCCTGAATCACTTCCGGCCCAAGTAGTTTGTTGTCCCCCACCTCCAACCAACATGCTGGGGAACGACAAGGCCTACCGTACAATGCCTCAAACGGAGCCATGCCAATCGTGAACTGATAGGAGTTGTTGTAAGCAAACTCCACCAGTGGAAGGTACTGCTCCCATCCACCCCCGAAGTCAATAATGCACATGCGTAGCATGTCCTCCAACATCTGATTGGTGCGCTCTGTCTGCCCATCGGTCTGCGGATGATAAGTCGTACTTAACCGCAATTCCGTGCCCATGGCCTCCTGGAAACTCTCCCAAAACCTCGAAACAAATATCTTGTCTCTGTCAGACACGATATTTAGGGGCACACCGTGAAGTCTCACAATCTCTGAAATGAAGAGCTGGGCATACTGTCCCGTAGTGTAGTCAGTCCTTACGGGTAAGAAGTGAGCGACCTTGGACAACCTGTCCACAATTACCCATACGGAGTCGTGACCCCTCTGCGACGTAGGCAATCCCGTGACAAAATCCATGGATATGCTCTCCCACATCCACACCGGAACCTCCAACGGCTGTAGCAATCCTGTTGGTCTCTGATGATCCACTTTTACAAGCTGACAAGTGGCGCATTTCGAGACAAACTCAGCGATATCTCTTTTCATACCGCTCCACCAATATTACCGTCTCATGTCTTGGTACATTTTGTCCCCTCCGGGATGTGCCGCGAACCGTGAGCCGTGCGACTCTGCCATAACATCGTGCCGCAATTCTTCCCCTTCCGGAACTACCAATCTCCCATTGAAGCGCAATCCCCCGTCTGAGCTAATGGTATAGGATTCGGCTCCCTCTGCTAGCAATCGAACTATCTGCTCCTGACAGAACGAGTCATTAGCCTGTGCCCGTACTATCCTCGTGACAATTTATGGGGTAACGGTCATCACAGACATGAAAGATAGGGCCACTGCATCCTGGTGTCCTAATTCCTTCCACTTAGCTTTCCACACCTCTGCCACCTCATCTGCTGGCCTACGGCTCAACGCGTCTGCTACCACGTTAGCCTTACCCGGGTGGTACTGGATGTCGAACTGGTAGTCCTTCACAAATTCAAGCCACCTACGCTGCCGCATATTCAATTCCTTCTGCGTGAACAGATACTGTAGTGACTTGTGGTCTGTCAACAGCTGAAACTTCTCCCCCAAAAGATAGTGCCTCCAAATTCGTAAGGCAAATACTACCGCGGCCAACTCCAAATCATGCGTGGGGTAATTCTTCTCATGAGGCTTAAGCTTACGGGAAGCATAAGCTATGGCCTATCTCTCCTGCTGCAATACACCTCCCAGTCCTTGCAACGACGCATCGGTGTAAACCAAATACTCAACTCCCAGTCTCGGCAATGCTAACACAGGTGCTGAGGTCAACTTGTCTTTCAATTCATCGAATGCCAACTGACAGGCATCACTCCAAATGAACGGCACACCTTTACGAGTAAGATGTGTCAAGGGACCTGCTATCTCTGAGAAACCCCGAATAAACCTCCTGTAGTATCCTGCTAGACCCAAGAAACTACGAATCTCTGTTGGTGTCGTGGGCTGTCCCCACTCCCTCACCGCTGATACCTTCCCTGGATCAACTGATATTCCCTGGTCGGAAATAATGTGACCCAAGAACTGGACTTCCTTCAACCAAAACCCGCACTTCTTGTATTTTGCATACAACTCGTTCTGACGAAGTGTCTGCAAAACCTGCCTCAAATGCTCGGCGTGCTCCTCCTCTGTCTGAGAGTAAACTAGAATGTCATCAATGAAGACAATGACAAACTGATCTAGGAAATCTCTGAACACCCTATTCATCAAGTCCATAAACACTGCTGGAGCGTTGGTCAAGCCGAAAGGCATAACCCGAAACTCATAAGAACCATATCTCGACAAGAACGCGGTCTTCGAAACATCCTCCTCCCTGATACGCAACTGATGGTATCCCGACCTCAAGTCAATCTTCGAGAAGAAAGAAGCTCCTCTCAACTGGTCGAACAAGTCATCGATTCGAGGCAACGGATACTTATTCCGTATCGTGACCTTATTCAACTCTCGGTAGTCCACACACAACCTCAGTGAACCATCCCTCTTCTTCACAAACAAAACCGGAGCGCCCCAAGGTGAGGTACTCCTGCGAATAAAGCCTTGTCCCAACAACTGCTCTATCTGATCCCGTAGCTCTCTCATCTCAGCTGGAGCCATACGGTACGGTGCGCGTGCTGTAGGTCTCGTACCTGGTAGAAAATCTATAACGAAGTCTATCTCCTGACTGGGCGGTAAGCCTGGTATCTCCTGAAACACATCTGAATACTCCCTGACAACCGGGATCGAATCTAAAGGAATCACAACCTCCTTAGAGGTATCCTCCTCAATGTAATACAGATGAGCGGTCGATCCTCCCTCTGGGCGAGGCATCGCCACTATAAACATCTCTTGCCCCGGAATGGCAAAAACAATGCTCCCGCTGAAGCAATCAATCATGGCCCTATATGCTACGAGCCAATCCATACCGATGATCACATCGTGAACATGCATGTCTAACACTAACATGTCTGCAGGCAATACCAAACCACCGATCTCTACCCCCACTCCCCGGCATATAAAGAAAATAAGTGACCCACTCCCTAATGGTGAGTCGACACACGTCACTGTGCTCTCTGTCGTAGCTAACAATCCTAAAGCTTTCGCGAAGTGTGTAGCTATGAAACAATGTGTAGCACCCGTATCAAATAACACCCGACCCATAGTGTCATGGATAGGAAACGTACCCTCGATCGCGGGTGGTGCCTGTGGAACTGCAGCCTGGTGAACGTTGTAGACACGTCCATACTGTAGCTGCCCCTGCTGAGCTGGGACTGCTGGAATGGGTGGAAATGCTGCCATCTGTGGCGGTGCGGGAAGAGCGGCGAGAAATATAGGTCTCTGTGGCTCCTGGCGAGCACCCTGCTGCTGCTGCTGTGGGGCCCTGCCCCTATCAGGACAATCCTGCTTCTTATGGCCAGTCTTACCATAAGTAAAGCACTTCCCTGGGAAGTTCCCTCCCCTCTGCCCCTGCTGTCCCCGGCCCTGGTGGCCGTTACCATTCCTCCCTTGTCCCTGCTGGCCCTGATGAAACTGTTGCCCATTCTGCCCCTGCTGGCCCTGATGGCCGTTTGGACCCTGATGGCCCTGACGGAAACCTCCCTGTCCCTGCCTGTAGTTCCCTGACCGGAACCTCTTATTATCCCCCTGCTGGGTACCCTGCTCATTCTGTCTCTGCCCCTGACCAGTTTGTGCCCCGCTGGCACCATGTCCTCCAGTCCTGCCCTGATGGCTAGAATCCCCCGACCGCTTGCCCTCGGCCATATGAAAACGGTGGTCCTGGTAGTGCAATAATGCAGCGTTAACCACATCAGAATACGTGGCCAACGATAGGTTCCCTAGCAGATGTTGACGGATCCTCCAATTCAACCCATCGGTGAACTTCTCTATTTTCTTCTTCTCTGTTGGAATCTCGTCTGGAACGATATTCAACAGGTTAGTGAACTCGGCGTCATACTCGGCCACTGTCTTGCCCTCCTGCTTCAAACTCATCAGCTTCCTCCTCATCTCTGTATGAACTGCGGACGGAAAGTACTTGCGGTCGAACCGCACCCAGAACTCCTGAATCGTGAGGGTATCCCTCTCCTCCGTGGTGGTGATAGACTCCCACCACTGTAGTGCAGATCCCACTAGCTTGAAAGTAGCTAGCACCTGTTTCTGAACATCAGTGCACTCATGCATCCTCAAATGCCTCTGTATGTCCTTCCTCCATTGGCTCGAAACTACCACGTCTGAACTACCTGCAAACTCTGGCGGATGCGCTTTCTGAAAAGCGTCACGTACACGCTCCCAAGCAGACGGGAATGCATTAACCTGTACTGGCGCGGCAACCGGCGCCTGAGGTGGTGCCTGCTGAATCACGGCAATCGCGGCATTTACCGCTTGGGCTACTATAGCAGCAACCTCAGTGGCGTTTATCATGCCCTGAACTGGAGCGGGCTGGGGTTCGGGCATTGCATTCCTGGGAACTCGTCGTGCACGTCGTGGAGGCATCTGAAATAAGAACAAAGTTTATAAGTCCGTAGTTTATAAACTTAAAATAGCTGAAGAACGAAGCATACACAAAAAGAGTACAACAGTCCTAAAATATAGGGCTCTATATCAAAGAAACGTAGCAGAAACATAATAGCCGTACAGATCCTAAAGGACACTAGAACCTGATGCTCTGATACCACCTGTGACACCCCGACTAATTAAATCCCGGGTAGCTACTCCTTTATAAAATTAATTCAAAATGCCAAGTTGGCTCAGTTAATAGCATCACTGTCGAAAACATTTTTATTATTTCTAACCACCTAGTATTTAAAAAGAAAGTCCAAATTTTAATTTAAGTCTGATTAACACGCAACAAGAGTAATGAAGAAATAAATAACACCATTCACCATACTGAAGTAAAACGAATAATCATCATAATAGAGTAAATAAAGTCTGGAGGAAAACTCCTCACTACAATCCCATAACTGAAATGAATAACCGAAACTGAAATAAAACATGCTAAAGTCTGAAAACTGAAATGTAAAAGATGTCTCTAAAGAAATGGGCAACATGCCCTACAACTGATAGATAGTGACTCTGGAATCCAAAGAGATAGAAGCGTCTACATGCAAATCCCTGTAGCTTCCACAAGCATCTACAGCTCGTCACCTGAATGAGTACCTATGCTTGGTGTCCTTGTGGCTGGGCACCTAAAATGGTTTTACAAAGAAAAAAGATTTGAAAAGCAAACGGGTCAGAGCCCGAATGTGGAGTTATATTTTAAAAACCTGCAAGTGCTTTAAAAACATTTAAAACATTAAATGCAAAGTACATGTTAGGACGTGCACTCACATTATATTCTCACCCCTCGTCTAACTGTGCACTCCTAACGCAAGTACCCATCTATATCTATCCATACAACTAGCTAAGTGACAACATAACTAGCTAGACTGCCAAAGGTCCTACCCATATTACTCAGTTCCATTTAACATAACAACGCTCGTAATTAAATAGGGGTTTAACGTGAACTCAGTTACTAAATATACCATTGATATAACTATCAGTTAACTCATTATATAACTCGAAATAATACCGTAATATTTTTACAACATTAACATGAGGATTCCCATTAATTTAATGTATATTATTCACATCATAAATATACGATACAAGCACCCCGCAATCTAAGGTATGGTGCACACATACTCTGCTATCAATCCCAGTACATCACGTACATAAGGATTACATATTTCGAATCTCTCAGGAATAGTTTACCGATAACAACATCACAAATAATGGAGGCGAACACAGTCACCATCACATGGGTCACGCACATACCTACGCTCCCATGGTCAGCGGACTTATTAATATCACAATAAGTCTTTCTATGACCTATGTTCATCGAGGTACCAGTCTATATCCCCCCCGTAGGCACACAAGGATTAGAGGGTCCTAAGCGAACGCAACCTCCCGTGATAGCAAGTATGGTAGTTATGTCATACACACAATCCATATACTAATACTAAGTAAACACACATCTTAGTAATACCATATTTTAATCGTAGTACATATCGCATTCTTGTACTAACTATAATTATCACAATTCGTACTATTCCGGTTTGTAATTATACGCGCCATAATTCATCCTCACATCGTAGTAGACACTCACGTCTCAACCCAAATGGTTCATTGAATATAACTCTAGTGTATAATACTCCTCTCAATAACCCAAAAGTCCCAAATCTATCCTCACATCAATAAAGGAAGGTCTTCTATATCCTCGAACAAGTTTACGGGACTCCAAAAATCAAAACAGTCCAAAAAGGATCAAACTGTCAACTCGTTAGAAATCTCGTTCGAACGAGGCTTCGAACGAGTTTGGACTGTCAGGTCGTTAGAAGTCTCGTTCGAACGAGACTGTTCGAACGAGATCCAGTTCGTTCGAACGAACTGACCCTTCTAACGATATCTCGTTCGAACGAGATATCGAACGAAATTCCTACTCGTTAGCAACGACTGGTCAACTCGTTAGAAGCTCGTTCGAACGAGTTCGTTCGAACGACCTGGGGGCTGCTTCTAACGAGCTACCAGTTTCGGCCCAGAATTTCCCCAATTCGTTATTTTCACCATTTTTATCACTTCAATCCTTCTCCAATGTTCGTTCTAACAATGATTTAAGTCCTCTAATCATACTAAAACATGTTTAGGTCATAAACTAACGTCTTTTAAGGCAATAAGGCATCCTAAACATCATTAAATCCCAAGATTTTATACTTTTCCCCAATATCATCAAGAACATGAACCCTAGATATATATCAACATCAAATTCCAGAATTTAATTCGTTTTTCTTTCACCCAAACATGTATTAACATCAGATTAATTGTCTCCAAACTATTCTACATGCAATCCTTCTCAAATTCCTCAAGTTTTATGATCTAGACTACATGGGTTTTCATATTTTATCAAGAACAAACCATAAATCCGAATTTTCTAACATGGAAAAGACATTCTCAGAAATTAAATGGAATAAAGTCACTTGCCTTGGTTGTCTCTGAGTTTGGTGTAGATTAGATGAAGTTTTCTGCAGAAATTCCTCTCTCTCCAAGCTCTTCTCCAATGGTGGCTTAAGGTGGCTAGGGTTTTGATTTGGGGAAGATTGTAAACCTAATGTTAACCTCCGTAGCTTAAAGGGTTAATATGGGTTGGTTAATGGGCTTAATGGGTTTAATCCACATCAGATTTACATCTCTAATTTTCGTCACTTTTAATTCCTAAAAGTGTAAAATTACCAAAATACCCTTTAAGTTACCGGTATGGCCTAAAAATACCCCGGAACCCAAACTATAACCCCGGCTAGTGTTTTCTGACTATCTCGACCCTTCCGGACGCGTTGGCGCACTCGAAACGACCATACGGATTATAGATTTTAAATTCACTTTTATTAACAAAATATTATACCGTGACGCGGCGGTCCCACGCGTCTCAACCAAAATTTCTAAAATGCCGTATATAAATCTCACGACAAATTTTATAATACCAAGTTCATATATAATCATATATGCACATAATCAAATACTAACTCGTATCACATTAGTATTTTTATCCCGGATTAATTATCAATTAATACGCATTTAATTAATTAATCCCAAAAATAAATATAGTCAAAAGTACGGGGTATTACATTTAGATGCTTTGATTACTGAGAATATTGCTATCTCTTCTTCGGGGTGTGTGAGTAAAAGGGAAAGCAATAATGACGATGTCAATGGGTGTGTGAGTTCAAAGAATGAAGCCTTAGGGGTCACTTCACACACTACACTTAGTGACTCGGACAATGAAGACCTCCCAGACATTCACACATTTTATGCTAAAACTCTCAAGAAAAGCACTAGACTAGAAAAAATTGTGAAAGATCTCACCAAAAAGTTGGAAGATCTAAGCCTGATGGTCAAACTGAATGCTGAAGAGTATACTACCCAATGTTTAACTCATGAAAGTGAAATTAAAATGTTTGATGAAAAACTCAGAAATTTGACTGAAACAAATGAAACTCTGGAGAACAAATACAAAGGGACATTGTTAGAATTGGAACAAACCAAAGAAAAGACAGCAACTGTTTTAAAAAAATTTACAAAATTTGAAAATAATTCTAACTGTTTTGATGAATTTGTTGCTGAATCTAAAACCAATTCTGATGATCGAACTAGAATAGGGTTTTGTCCTAATTTGAAGACACAAACAAAATCTTTTGAACCTATCAAGTTTGTGTCAGGAGGTAAAAGACATGCCCAGATTTTCATTCCCTAAAAACTGAGTTTGATTCAAAACATCAAAATCTTAACATTGGTGAATCAAGTTGCTCTAAACATGAAAGTTCACCTAAGGCTAAATATGTCTGCCCCTTTATTAGAAAGAGTGAATCTACATTCAAACTGGTACTACCTAGGAATAGAGTTCAACCTCAAAATTTCTCAAAACCTTTGTTTAGAGACTTTCCTAAGGAGACCCCAATTTTGAGCAATCTTTACTGCTCCTACTGCGACATATACGGTCACTCTTTTGATGGTTGCTATGCTAGGAGACTTGTCAAACCTGTCTGTAATCCACATATCTATCAGAATTTTAACTATTCTAGGAGGAGCCGCAATAATTATGTACTTCCTAGACAACCAGACAAAAACTCTAATTATAGGAAGAGAAAGACCAAACCTAAAAGAACATTTCCTAGAAGGATGCCTAAAAATCTTCCTAAACCAAATGCTTAAGTCTTTCACAAAATTCAAAATCATGCGCAAAACATTTTTCCACAAAAATCCAATGCTCGCAAATTTTATCAATTGAGAGCTAATAAGCGCAAAATGAAAACTAGAGCAATTTGGGTTAGAAAAGATGATCTATTACCTCAGATGAAGTGTAACATAGTTGTTACTGCTTTAAAAGATGAACACACATCATCTGGTTGGTATTTAGACTCTGGATGTTCTAAGCACATGACTGGTGATGATACTAAACTTTTAAACAAAACCAGCCTTACTAGTGGTAAAGTCATTTTTGGTGATGGAGTATCAGCCAAGATCATAGGCAAAGGAACTCTCCAAGAAGATGTACTTCCTATTCTTGAAGATGTTCTTCTAGTTAAAGGTCTTAAGGCCAATTTACTTAGTATCTTGCAATTTTGTGACTCAGATCATACTGTTACTTTTTCAAAGAACAATTGCAAAATTTTAAATGAAAAAGGTGAATGCATAATTACAAGATTCAGGACTCCTGACAATTGTTATACTGTCATGAACAAGTCTGAAATCTGTAATGTTGCCAGAATAGATGACAACGAGATATGGCATAACAGAATGGGTCATATAAATTACGTTAATCTTAGTAGATTGACCTCTCTGGAAATAGTTAGAGGAGTTCCCAAAATCAAACCCATACCTAACATTGTCTGTGGTTCTTGTCAGGAAGGTAAAATTGTTAAGGCACCTCATAAGAAAGTTAATGATATTCTTACCTCTAATCCCTTGGAGCTCATCCATATGGACCTAATGGGTCCCTCCCAAACTGTTAGTCTCTATGGACACATTTATATTCTAGTTATGGTTGATGACTTCACTAGATTTACTTTGGTAGCCTTTTTAAAACAAAAGTCCGACACTTTTCAAACATTCCTAAAAATTCTTCTTCGGATTGAAAATGAAAAGGACACTCAAGTAAATAGAATTCGTAGTGATAGAGGTGGTGAATTCAAGGACACTGGTATTATTGAATACTGTGACTATAATGGTTACAAACACGAATTCAGTGCTCCTAAGACTCCTCAACAAAATGGAATTGCCGAGAGAAAGAATCGTACCCTTCAAGAGATGGCACGTGTTATGTTACATGCCAAGAATTTACCTAAACACTTTTGGGTGGAATCTATTCGTACTGCATGTCACGTCATAAATAGGGTCTATCTTAGAAAGAATTCCAAACAAACTCCTTACGAACTTTGGTATAATAAAAAGCCCAATCTTAAGTACCTTAGAACCTTTGGCAGTACTTGTTATGTATGCAAAGATAGGGAACACTTATCCAAATTTGAGAGTAGGGGAGATAAAGCTATATTTCTAGGATACTCGCCTAACAGTAGAGCCTATCGAGTGTATAATCTTCGCACTAAAAACTTGATGGAATCCATAAATGTAATTGTAAGTGACACTATTGTGGAGAACAAGACTGGCGAATCAACTATTGATGAAGAGCCTATAAACACTTTAGAAAATGACTCTTCTGAAATAGATAATTCTTTACCAATTGAGACACCTGAAGTACCTAACTGGGTTTCTAAAGATCACCCCATAAATAATGTAGTTGGTAACCCTAGTGAGCTAGTGCGTACAAGATCCCAACTAAGAAATTATGCACATTATGCATGTTTTGTTTCCCTCGTGGAACCAAAGAATGTAAATGAGGCATTGAATGACTCTCACTGGATTTCTGCTATGCAGGAAGAACTTCTTCAATTTGTCATTCACGATGTTTGGTATCTTGTTCCTCGTCCTGATCACAAAAAGGTTATTGGCACACATTTGATTTTTAAAAATAAGACTGATGAAAATGGGATGATAATTAGAAATAAAGCTAGATTAGTTGCTCAAGGATACTCTCAAATTGAAGGAATCGATTTTAACGAGACTTTTTCCCCTATTACTCGTTTAGAATCTGTTCGTCTGCTCTTTGCTATAGCTTGCCACTTGCATTTTACACTTTACCAAATGGATGTCAAATCTGCATTCCTTAATGGAATATTGACTGAAGAGACCTATGTAGAACAACCTAAATGGTTCATTGACCCTCAATATCCAAATCATGTATTTCGTCTTAAAAAGGCTTTGTATGGCCTTAAACAAGCACCTAGAGCTTGGTATGAGCGTCTTTACAGTTTCCTCTTAGATAAAGGTTTCAAAAGAGGTGGAAATGATCAAACCCTTTTTTGTCAAACATTTTGACAAACACATAATTATTGCTCAAGTTTATGTTGACGATATTATCTTTGGATCAACTTCTCCCTCAGAAGTAAAATCCTTCTCTGAAACTATGCATAAAGGAATTTCAAATGTCTCTTATGGGGGAGTTGCAATTTTTCTTAGGCCTTCAAGTCAAACAAAATTCAGAAGGATTATTTGTCTCGCAATCTAAATACGCTTTAGATATAGTAAAGAAATTTGGCCTAGAGAGTGCTAAAGATGCTAGAACGCCTATGAGTACTACGCTAAAACTTTCTAAATATGAAAATGGAAAATCCGTAGATCCTACTCTATATCATAGTATGAGTGGAACCTTACTATATCTTACTGCCTCGCATCCTGATATTATGTATGTTGTGTGTGTATGTGCTCGTTATCAAAATAATCCTAAAGAGAGCCATTTGAATTCTGTAAAACATATCCTTAAATATGTAAAAGGGACTCTGAATCTAGGACTTTGGTACACTAATGACACATCAAGCACTATAATTGGGTACACTGATGCTGACTGGGCTGGGTGTACTGATGATAGTAAAAGCACACCAGGAGCATGTTATTATATAGGTAATAACTTGGTAGGATGGAGTAGTAAGAAACAAAACTGCACATCACTCTCGACAGCTGAATCTGAATACATAGTTACTGGCAGCTGTTGTGCTCAATTACTGTGGCTTAAACAAAAGCTAAGTGATTATGGTATTCAAGAAAACCAACTGCATCTCTATTGTGATAATCAAAGTGCGATTAATATTTCTAAAAACCCTGTTCAACACTCGCGAACAAAGAACATAAAAATAAGACATCACTTTATATGCGAATTGGTTGAATCTAAGGAATTAGAAATCAATTATCTTCCTACTGATTTGCAACTCGCATATATGTTTACCAAACCTCTAGATTATAATAGATTCATTTCTTTGCGGAAATCTATTAGTATGGTTTGTGCTGAGTAATATCTTTGTTGTTTATCCAGGTTTTTTCCCTTTGTCCATTTGAGACAAAATGGGGGAGAAATTTGAGTCTTTATGAATATTTTTATATATGCTAAACTACTTGATCTTAGTAATTCATTGCAGGTTTTTGTACAGTTTTTTTCTCAACTGGTGTAATAGGGTATTCAATTGTAAATAGTTGAGTTATGTACTTTAGCTTTCTAGGATTTGGGTAGATAGAATCTTTATAGGAATAGGGTTTTCTTATCTTTTTGCCGCCCTACGAGTCCTAGTTGACTCAAAGGAGATTTTGTCTCATATTTCCAAAGGGGGAGATTGAAGCTCTCATACTCTTGACTCACTTGAGTCTATATTGTATAAGAGTTCATCTAGTTTGGACATTAAGACACAATTATGTCTATCCTAGAAACCAAAGAACCTCAGAGATTGGATTGATATTTCATTCATTTATCTTGTAGTGATCAAGACCTAATTACCAACACTTACACACAGTAGAATGCATCATATACATGTCATATTGCATATTAATGTGTGCACATATGTTAAGTATGTTTAAATCCCTAAATTTGATTTTTAAATATTTTTTGGGATTCTATAAACATTTTTTAAATAAAGGTTTTATTAATTAAAACTTAGTTTTAAAAGTTTGTGGGTTCAATCTACAATTATGGTTAAAGGGTTTATTGGCTTAAAGTTGGTTTGGGTGGAAACCAAAAGCGGTAGAGAATTCAGGGTGTGGTTGTAATTACGTTTAGACGCGCATTTTATATCGCCTTACTGATCAACACATGTTACTTGCTGATTGGTGCATTTTGTGTTTCTTTACTGAGTATATAAACGCGTATGCTTACAACCGTTGGATCAAACCTTATCAACGACCTGCATGCTTTCTTTGGTAATTCTTGTGTATCCCTCCTGAACCAATCAGGTGAATTTTAATCACCGCATGCTGTGAGCCCTTGGATTTAAGTCAATCCAGCTTGACTCAATCCTGACCCTTATTTTTGAACCTGCTTCTCGATCCTTCTCTTCGTCCTATAAAAGGGACCCTCCTCTTAACCGTCTAAGACTTTTGGCCAGTTCATTCCTGAGAGAAAAAAAGAGAGAGTAGAGAGAAGAGAGGGAGAAGAGAGAGAAGAGAGAAAAAAGAAAGAGAGAGAGTGTTAGAAACCCTAACCCTAACTCCTATTCGTCAATCCTCTTTCAAACCAAACACTTCTCTAAAACTCCTACATATCCAAAACACTACCCTGAGTGTTCTTGAGTTTTTGAGAGATATTGGTGTTGCTGTAACCTCCTGTTCGTTAGATCTTGTTCCCAACTTAAACTATTTACTTAGATCTATTTTCTTCTTCATAGAAATTTCAGATCCATGTTCTGCATGTTACATCACACTTAGATTTACATGGTTTATTTCTCATCTTGATAAATATATTGTTGATTCTTTTCTAAAAATTGTTTGTATCTTTAAATCAACAATAAATGTTTTTTGTTTCTAGTTCTCTTAAAACTAAACCTTTGACCTAGTTTGGAATCACACTTGGAGGTTTTCAATCTCGAAAATCTTTTCAAAAATCTGAGATTGATTAAGATCTTGACTGTCTTCTAAGCAAGATATCCGTGAATTCTGGGATTGATTTAAAGGTCAAAAAGGTTCAAAGTTTTATGAGAAGAGAGAAAAAGAAAAATCACTGCATATAGCCTTATATATAATTTGATAGGACTGTTTGTACTTAATAAGTGTGAGTGTGTGCATGCATATGTTAGATAGCACCTCCACAAACACTTTCACCCTACAACACGAAAAGTGTTCTTAATAAGATCTTGTGAACACGAGTCGACGTAAAGTGCTGGAACAAATCAGAAGTTAACAAACTGGGAGAACAACATCTACAATCAGAACTGCAGAGAAGTTATAAGGACCCCAGAGGGTACATTCCTAAACTTATATAGGTCTGAGTTGTATGCATGTTAGTTATATTGTTTGTAACTGGTAAATTTGTTTTAGTGAACTTTTTTTATTTTACTCCGTAGAGGGAGTCGTGGATGTTTCCTCAGTTGGTGAGGTTTTACCACGTAAAAAATCGTGAACTTAATCTTTCTACATCTCCTCATCTCATTCTTGGTTGTGGTGAGTTTAAAGTTTGTTTAAACTGTTTTATAAACATGTTAGTCAAATCTTGAATAGATCTCGTACATACTGTTTTATTAAACACATCTTGTGTTCAATAGGTTTGATTTTTAAGAAAAGATTTTCTTCAAAAAACAACTCGAAGTTACTTAAATAGTTTATTTTTAATAAACGGCTTTAGTAACATATTTTCATAAGTGAAATTAAAAATATGTGTATGTTTAATCCTATTTCACTTGGTATAATTTTAATTTGAAAAGAAATTAAAATTTATTGTTTGTACTTGTTTAATTGAACCATCTCGCTTCCGCATCTTTTAAAAGGAAATTGAAATTACTTTTTGGTAATAATTTAAAATTGGAGGCCCCGTGTTACAAAAAGTTGTAACAGAGCATTGATTGAGAAAGCCTCACGTTTTCAATTTTCGATCATATTATATGGAAAATGTGTAAGAAAATTTCGTAAGTTGAGAGATCCATAAATTAATTCTGTATTATTAATAAATCGTTTCAAAACACAATTATATTGAAAATCTTTTTGGATTTTTGAAATTTTTCTGATTTTTTTCCAGAAATACAATCCTTACCCCCAAACCTAAATCTTACATTGTCCTCAATGTATGCTCAAACTAAAAATATGGACAAAGTAAATAAAGTACAAAGTAAAAGGACAATATTACCCGTGAATTTCCTCTTGTGTTACCAACTTCCCATCGATCTCAAATGCATTGCATGTTAAATTAAAAGTCTGAACAATTGAAAGTCAACCCAATCGACAAAGGATACACATGAAGGCACATAATGAATGCGGTGAGTGAAATTATCGAGGTGCGCAGTCACATTATATCATAGGTGGTTAGACTCTAAGAGACTATCATAATGAAATTCCAAATGACACGCTAATTATAGATACCTCAATCTCGAGAATGAATAAGTCAGGCTCTAAATCAGACGATCCTCAACTCATGTCCTCGATCTCATTTAAAGACTCAAATGACACGGGTGGACATGATGGAATAGGACAATATGGCATGACAAAACATGTGTCACCATGTGGAAATGCTCGAATGATTTTTTTAATCTCATCACTAATAGATAAAACCTCACGTGTCAGCATACTCTCAAAAGGATCGGGTTCACGTTTAGAGAGAAGGAATTGATCGATCTTATCGTCCCAGTCTCTCTCATCTAAATGATAAAAATAATCCAATAAATGTTGGACTTCAATAGTAAGATCCTCATCAATCGGAACGAATTCTTTCTCAAAATCTTCAAGACTCATATCTAGAGATAGATCAGGTGGCCAAGCATGTATATCGATTGTGTCACTATCTCGTGGGGTAGTGACATCGTTCACTTCTTGCACATACTTATCTTAATTCTCTCCCTCATCAGATGATGGATTATCTAAATTAAACACATTTAAATCCATTGTCATGTTCCTAAACAACAAGTTCAGTTTCCCACTACGACATCGAATGATAGCATCGGAGGGGGCCAAAAAGGGTCGACCGAGGATGATCGGGATTTGTGTGGATGAGTTTTGTACGTGATATGTGTCTAAGACCACAAAGTCTACTGGAAAGATAAACTCGTCTACTTTAATCAAGACATCATATATAACACCTCTAGGCACCTTAATAGATCAGTCGGCTAAGGACAAGGTCATCTTAGTGGGCTTTAACTCCCCCAAGCCTAGTTTCTCATACATGGTGTACGACAGAAGGTTCAAGCTATCTCCTAAGTCTAAGAGAGATTTCTCTAAGTGATGCTCCCGTATCTTAATAGAGATCGTTGGCATCTAAGGATCCTTGTACTTGATGGGAGTTCTATAGGAAATGATTGAGCTAGATTTCTCGGAGAAAATAGCTTTCTTGGGCACATTCGTGTTTCTTTTGAAGGTATAAAGGTCCTTAAGAAATTTGGTATAGGATGGGACTTGTTGTATAGTGTCAAGCAGTGGAATATTGATTTTTACTTTCTTGAACACTTCCAACATCCTATCAACTTACGCCTTTTTCTTTTGGGCCCCCAATCGCTGGGGAAATGGAGCTTTTGGAACATATCTATCTATAGATGGCTCAAAAGATAAGGGTGGGGAGGAAGTTGGATACACATGTGGATCTTCCTCCGCCTTAAGTTTCTTGAATTATCTCTCTATAGGTGGTGAGATATTCTTTTTGACTTCCTTACCAGACCTAAGCATGATGATTACGTTTGACATCCTCTTGGGTTTGTGTTGAACCGACATTATCTTGCACAAAATATTGGCCTTTAGGTAAGTTACCTTTAGGATTGGGCTCAGGTTGACTCGAGAAGGTTCCCTTGTTTCTCTCACTCAACGCGTTCGATAATTGACTCACTTGAACCTCGAGTTTTGCTATGGATTGAGTGTTTGCATGCAAGTTATGTTGGGTGGATTAGAGGACATTCTGAGTCGACTGATGGAATTGAAGGGTACTTTGAGCAAGCAAATTCATCGTATCCTCTAAAGCTTGAATCTTTTGGGATGAAGGAGACAATGGCTCAGGAGCATTCTTTTGGAAACTCAGGGGTGGGTTAACAGGATATTGACTCCACTTTCTTGGTATTGACCTTTAGAACATGAAAAATTAGGATGGTCTCGCCAACCCGGATTGTACGCATTGGAATACGGGTCATACTTCGACCTATTTTGGTAAAGGGAATTAGCTTGCTCGGTGAGTGCCTTGTGGGTCGAAGTGGTGGGACAATTCTCAACTAAGTGGTCGAATGCATCGCAAAATATATACATAGGGGAATTTATATGTTGAATGACCGCAGGTGTTGTTCGCTTACCCTCTTTGCTCGTCTCTAAAGCTTCTAAACGTAGGGCCAATGTGGCCATTTTGGCATTTAAATCATAACTTTGTTCAACTTGGTGAGCGAAACTCTCATTGGACGTGGTGGACCTAGATTCTCTATTGGATGCCCATCACTGGGACTTTTATTCTACGACTTTTAGGAATATCCACGCGTCAACCTCACTTTTCTCGATAAAATCACCATTACATAGTGACTCGAGCATAGTTTGAGTATTACAATCAAACCCCTCATACAAAATTTGGACTTGCTGTCCCCTCTCAATCCCACGGTGCGAACATTACAGTAGAAAGACCTTAAATCTTTGGAAATACATCCACAATGTTTCTCCCTCCTTTTGGCTAAATGTGTTGATGGCGTGACGTATCGACGCCGTCTTTTGGTTGGAAAAGAATTTTTGCAGGAAGGCAACACTTATTTCGTTCCAAGTGGTGATGGATTCGGGTGTTAACGAGTTAAAATAACTCTTGGCTTTGTCTTTCAATGAGAAATAATTTAAGTTTGACAATATTATCGGTGAGTTGTAGATACTTAATGGTCCCACATATCTCCTCGAATTCCCAAATATGAAGATAGGGATCCTCTTTGTCGGTACCTCAAAACAGAGGCAACATTGATGGAATAGGAAATTATTCACAGTGTGATCGGGTAGATGTATGCACGAAGGTTGACTAGATCTGGTCGGGTAAAGATAATCTTTAAGGGCACGTGGCGCTAACTCGTCTCCCATTTTGATGAAAATAAAAAATCTACCTATGTAAGTGTAATACCCCATGATTTTTGGGACTGATAATTCAATTATTTTGGGGGAAATAATATTTATTTTTATTGGAGAATAATTAAATTTGCAATTGAGGTCAAAATTTGGGGATGTTAGAAAGTATCTCGAATGGCGAATCTGAATGTGCGGTTCATCCCAAAACGGTCGAGATAGTCCAAATGATTGTACTTGGGTCTTACTTAGGTTTCGGAATATATTAAGTTCGTTTGGCTCGAACTAAAGTAACCGAGTCATTCAAAGTGTGTGTTATCATTTAATGTTGGGTATTTTGGGAGATAAGGCTTAAAAAATCCTACGGGAGATGAAAATCTCATTAGAGAGCGATAAAGTCCTAGAGAGAAAGAGAGAAGAGAAAAGGAAACGAGAAAAGCAGAGAAAGAGAATAAAAGCTTTGGAATTCCGACAAATCCGCGACTTCGAGGGAGATTCAGACTTTACAACTTTGAGGCAAGTGATTAAACTTGCTAAATAATTCTTGTGCATCATTGATTTCATGATTTGTGGATAAGATTGTGGATTTTGGGAAAAGTTGTTAAAACCTAGATTTTTGAGAAATAGTTAGAAGGTTTGGGGACTAAGTTACGGAATGGGAATGCGTTAAGTACCCATCCATCCCTTTCGGTATCTCATGGGATAATGTTAATCTTCTCCCTTTTAACTCTGTAGTGTGGGAGTACATGTGTATAATATAAGTAATGGGAGAATGGAATGATCCAACCCCCATCACGGAAGGGACGGAGTAGACTCATCCGTAGGAATATTCCCAAAAATAATAATAAAAATATGATGTGAGTGTTTGTCGAATCAAAAATCGCTATGAAAGAATGAGTGTGAACATTTGAAAAGACACAGGGATGTAGGAGTCTAAAACTCACAAAATAAATATAATAAGATAAAAAATATGTATATTAAATGAAAAGCCTAGGACTCAAATCTCAGGATTGGCCCAAGATGCCTATGTAGCTTAATGGGCATCAAAGTCCACATAGTTCGAAAGTACATAAAGGTGGGGTTCTACCCATAAATATAAATGTGGTACTTGTCTTATGTGTATGTGAAGAATATGTGTTTTAAGAGTGAAAGTATAAAAATGGAAATCCCTCTTTTGGGGTTTACAGATAAACCCTCCTTTTGTCTTTCTGGGATTTTTTCTGAAAATAGATAATGTCCAATACTACTAATAAAGAGTAAAGATTAGTGGATGTGATATATTGAAACAAAAGAACAAAATAGAAATAAGACAAATAACATTAAAGTGGATAAATTAGAGAAAGGAGTTGAGAAATAGACCTCCTTATGGATGCTTTTTGCCGAATTTGGAAGGAAAGTGTGTTGGGTTTGAAGTGTTATGGAAGTAATGTAAAGAGATGAAGTGAATTACCAAGTGGGTCAAAGAGGAGAGGTAAGAGAATGTGGGGAAAATTTACTTTTTGGGAAAGGAAAAGGCTCTGATTTCGAGGAGATCATTCTTTGATTTTCTTAAAGGGGTCTCTTTCTAATAGTGAGGTCATGGCCTATTTATAGGGGAATTTGGGTCAAGGGAGTGCTGATCAGCGTGGCCCCTGTCCTACCTATAGGCACGGTGCTTGCCTTATCATGAAAACAAAAGGACACACTACCTAAAAGCAGGGTTCCAATGATGCCTATAAGCAGTCCGAAATGATTTTTTCAAAAAAAATGGGCATACAATGCAAATCGTAAGTCTGAATTCCTGTATTGGGCAGACTGTTGGAAATGGAATTAAGAGACCTTAAATAATCCATTGAGCCATTCCCGGGTCCAGGATTTTACCAAACTCAAACGGGGATCGAAATCACCCAATGGTCTCTTGACGGGAAGTTTTCGAAGGAGAACGGATCATTCATCCGAACCGTAAGGCCGATTTTTTCACGGGGATGAGCTTTGGAAAGGGTATTCAGTGCATTTCAAGATTTCATTGGGCTTCAATCTGTCTATAGAGTTGACCAAGGTCAAGGCAGGCTCGAAAGCGACTAATGGCCATTTAGAGTAAAATGGATCATTCGTCTGAACCGTGAGGCGGATTTGTGCACGAGATTGACCATTGGAAAGATGATTCAGATCCCTTTAAAGATTCATTGAGATTATAGTAAGAGGGAGAGATGACCATAGTTGAACGGGTTCTGGGAGCACCCGACGACTTCCAAATTAGTACTCAGAGTATGACCTTGGGTTTACGGTAAATGGATAAGTGATAGGACCATAAATAGATGCTTAGGGGTGTTCCTAGGATGGGGTGTCTAAACAACTTAGTTTTTACCTTGAACATGTGGGTAACCAAAGAAATATCCAATCTGATGAGTTAAAATAAATTAGGAACGATGCTTATGATTATGCGAAAATGTGTAAAGAACAAATGAAAAGGGTACATGATCAAAATATTTTTTGTAAATTTTTTAACCCGATTGAAAGGTCATTCTATATAAATCTCATTTACAATTTTTAGAGGTAAATTAAAGTCTCAATAATATATTACTTTTATAGTACATACTATTTATCCTTATGGGGCCATTGAGATTGAAAATCTAAAAGATTGTAATGTTTTTAAAGTTAATAGACATTGATTGAAACAGTTTTGGAGTTTCAAATCTAGAAGTTAATGTTAAGATTCTAGAGTATCCCGTTTACAGGGATCGAGTTTATTAGTGCCACATGTGTATATTAAGTAGCATAGTTTTCTTTCGTTTTTAGTTAGTAATTTCTTTATACTTCAGTCTCTTATATTACTTCCATAATTTTATATTGTTTTTTTTATTTTGGTTTATAATAATGAGTGTTGGTAAATCATACTGGAAGCTTTCACATCTACATATGATATACCATACTATTTAGAATTTACTTTTATTGACTTTGAGCATTTATTAGCGAGACTGGGGTCTTTGAATATAGTGGATCTGGTGAGGCGTGACCCACTCCCATGGAAACTTCCTCCAAGGTGTTTAAGGCTTCAAGAGCAGTAAGAAGATAAAACCTAACTTTTCTAGTAAAATGGTGATGCTATGATTTCTTTATGAGGAAGACAATGATTAGCTAAAAACTTTATAATAGAAACAAAAAAGGAAAGGGATCATTTGGAAGTGTTGATTCTTGGAAGTGAAGAGACAAACACTTTAAGTACCAAGGAGAGAGCAGGGAAAGAATACTTTCTCAGTTTCTTTGTGCAGAATAATAATGCTTAAGTTGTGATATTATTTTGACATTGCCGAAGTGCTCTATTCATAGGTAAATACTAGGGATGAAATCATGTGCACACCAAAAGGATGTTCTTTAAGACAATATCTGAGTTGTACTTTTTTTACCATTTCACTGATTATCGTTTATCCACTCTGACAGATGACATCTAGCATATCCCAAAGTCAAAAACCATATATGTTGGGCATAATTCCAAAAAGTATGGTTTGGTAAATAGTTTTTCAAATGGTAACTTGCTAAACAATCTTTTTAGAAACCTGCGAGTGGCTTTGATGTCCACTCACCAATATTTATCTTAAAAACACTTTATGGGTTGTGCCTTGGCTGCTCACCTATTTGACTAGGTGTGAACATGCAAGTTTGTAAGTGACCTCTTAGTCCCCTCCTATTAGTATTCTCTCTTTTCTAAGGTACTGAAGTGGTTGGGACTTAACTTGCCCAATAAGATCCAAATCAAAACTCCCAAGGGATCCCAACTAGCCATCTTCTTGAGACCTACTTGCTCGACTAAAGCTTCTTTCTAAGCATTAATGTGTATAATAAAAAAGGAAGTATTAGTAAATAGTTTAAATAGACTTATTTGTGGCTTGGGCTTGGGGCTGCTCGCAGAGCACCCCCTCGCTACTTTGGGGATTATTCTAGAGAACCTCCTCTTTTGGATTTGATCCTCTGTGATGGAACCCTCTCGTTAGATTTGAGCCTATTCTTTCTTCCCTTTGCAATCTAGGATTGGGGTTACTCACAGAGCACCCCTCGCTTGTCACCTTTTACCTTGGTACCTCTGCTCTTGGAACCTACTTCTCTCGGCACCACTCGCTTGACATCCACTCGTGTCCAAGTATATCTTTTTGTGAGATTAGGGGGTACCCCTATACATTATCCCCCTCATGAAAAAGTGTTCATTTGGGAGTGGAAATGAAGAGTTTTGTATGAAATAAAAGAGTCTCTTAAGGAATTCGACGTGATCCAAAAATACATCATTACCTCTATTATGCATTTAATTCTCTCAGTCAGAAAGTCATATCTAGGTGTCTTTTAGTGTTTGAGGTGACATGCGTCTTCTTGGGCACTCTCTTTTCATGATTTCGGTAATGATTACCCTCTTTTTTTAGCCTTTAGGCGTGCGCATTTTACAAGCTATAAACACCCTCTCAATTTTTTTCAAATATTGCCATTTTCCTTCAGGTTTCCCCAAAGATAGATGGATAAAGAGAATTTTCACTCTTCAAAACTCTTTTTTCCCTTTCAATCTATTCCCAAGATTTGTACAGTTCTAATGGCTTCTTTTTCTTCAATGTTGTCATCCACCTTTTCTACCTCCGTGAGTGAGGTTCTAGTGGGTTCTCTACCCATCCAAGTCCCTATCTCTACTAGCACCACCACTGGTGCCACCACCATCATTACTTCATTGTTTGTTCCCTCTACCACCTCCATCATCTTTAGTGGAGATAGTTCATCCATAGACGACTTCCCTGCCTTGCCTAAAGGGAAAAGGCAATTCCTCAAAAATAGGTCCAAGAGGGAATTTTCGTCTTACCGTCTCCCCCCTTTGTTTGGTAAGGAAGATAATTTCTTGTCCTCACTCAATCAATTTGAAGTGGAGTTTGCAGAGAAGATTAATGAGCAATCACTGGCAGGTTTTGTTGAATCTGAAGACACCCCCATTGTTTTAGCTAATAGCATAGTAAGAGTTCGAGTGGATATGGGTGATTTCCCTTTTTCCAATGTAAACCTTGACGTATGTGTTCATGTGTGGGGGGGTCCTGAGGAATGAGATTTATGTGTGGATTATGTGATCAATGCCCCATTATATAGTGTTATTATTGATGAGCTTGTACTTACTCGAGCGATCACTATTCTAAAAAACTACACTATCTCCAAAAACACTAGTTCTTATAACATTCTACTCTCGCACCGGAGTGTGGACTCTCACACCTTTATATCTAGTTGAGGGGATTTCACCATCATCTTGGAGCATATCTTCTAGTTGACTGGCCCACCTGTCTTAGGCAATTACATTTTCACTAATGGATATGAAGACCCTCGTGAGAAGGAGATGTGTAAGGTGCTTTACCAAGCTTTGTCAAAGTGTCCTGACTATATTGCTCTTACTAAGACTGGGGAAACTAAACACTCTTTTTCTAGGTGGAAACGATATTGGTTTTGGATTTCGAGCCAATGCCCAAAGAAGGGAGTTCCAACAAAGTTCCTAGGTGTCAAGACCTTCCCAAAATAAATTCTGGGACTCACTTAGCTACCTCCTTTGTCACTTTTCTAAGAAGGATCCTTTTCCCACGAAGGCCAAATGACACCCCTTTCGAGTTTATATTTCAATTGGCTATCAATCTTTCTCATGGGGTGAATGTCCTGCTTGCTTCCCTTACTTTAAAGGATATTTACACTTGGTTGGATTTCACCCCCATCGATATGGAGCTCTCGAACATCGTCAATATATGGTAAATTTTGTCAATTCCCTCTTATTGATGGGTTTTCTGTTCAAGCGGTTCCCAACTGGGCACCTGAGACTTGCTTGCTTCATAGCCAAGCTGCTCAAATTACTAGGTGTCATAAGAAAGCCCCTAATCATTCTTTTAGATAATTCTTATCTACATAGTTGAATTTTCTTTCTTCCCCTATTCCAAGCGAATTGATGGGATATTTTCGTGGCGTTTCCAATTTTCTTTATCTTGGAATTTCCTCTGTCCTGCCAATGCTGAGTCTGTAAGTGATTGTCCCCATATTTTTGTGATGCCCTTCATACTTCCTTTCATATTGCCACCACTAACGAAACTTGGTTGTTGAAATCCCCGATCCTTGCGGTGGGGGGATGAAGAAGAGGGAATCTTCATGCCGAGAGGATCTTCGTCCCGTGCATCCCTCTTAGGAGCGTTTCAGCCGGCATCGGTGATGAGGTGAAAAATGTAGAGAGATGGAGTCTCCAATCTATTTTACTCAAAACAGACAAAAGAAAAGGGAGCCATCCCGAAAGATAGCATCCAAAGGCATACTGATATATACGAAACCAAAATGATTCAAAAAGGGTCCAGAGGCTAAGTTACGAAATGGGAAGGTGTTGGGTGCCCATTCCGACCTTCTGATCTCTCATGGATTGTTTCTATTTTCCTCTATTTACCCGTGATATATTTAGACACCCCATTCTAATATCCCATAACTTCTCCTAAGGTCCCTAGCACCTCCCTTCATCATTTCAAACCTAACTTACACCCCGAGTACTGGGCTAAAGGCCATCGGGGGCTCCCAAGCTCTAGTTGACCAAAAGTCAAACTCTTCAGATTTAATGAGACTAAATGAATCTTCGAAGGGAACTAAAATCCATTTTCAACGGTCTGTCCCGTGCGTGATTATGACTTACCATGTGGACGAACGACGCATTTTCCCCAAAACTCGATCAGGAGGTCACTGGACGCTCCCAGACTCTGTTTGACCAAAGTCAACTCTTCAGCTTAACCGAGACTAAATGAATCTTTGAATTTCACTGAAACCCCTTTCCAACGGTCCACCCCGTGCGTGATTCTTACTTATGGTACGGATGAACGATCCGTTTTACTCCGAAAGGTCATCGAGCGCTTCCAGACCTTGGTTGACCAAAGTTAACTCCCCAAACTGAGTCAAGCTCTTTGGAATGTAGAAGTACATATCCTCACCTTTTCAACGGTCTACCCCATGAGCAATTCTGACATACCATGCGGACGAACGATCCGTTTGCGTCCGACGATCCCCCTTCCAAAGGACCGATGAACACGTTCGATACACATTTGACCCAAAGTCAACTCCTGAACCTGGGAGCAGTCCAAAATAATTTAGAAGGTATCTAAAGTACCTTTCCAATGGTTAACCCCGTGCACGATGCAGATCAACGGTTTGTGCTCTACGACTGATTTTCTGAAGGAACCTGAAAGAGACTGCCAAAAGGGTAGGCTCTTAACCCTACCTATTGGCAGTGTGCCTAAACACACCTATCGATTGGCAGGACCAGGGCTATGCCGATTGGTAGTTCCCTGGACCTATAAAAATTAGGGTCTAACCTCATTTCAAGGAAGAGGAAGATCAGAGATCCATCACTCTCAGCATGCTCAGAAAACCCCTCTCGAAGTTAGCATGATTTCCACATCCAAATCCCTTTCCAACCTTCACCTTTCATCACCTTTTTCATCAAAATTGGTGAATTAAGTGCCCTCCATCATCACCCAAGTGCAAGGTCTGCTCTCAAACATCCAAGATCAAGATCAATATCTTCAAGAAGGTCCAACTTTCTCCACTCTCTCCTTAAATTCTCCTAAATTTGCCTTAGTTTGTTTTGTTACTTTGTACTTTTATTCTCTCATCTCACATATCCTAATATACTTTTTATCTAGTATAATTGCACATATCTTATTTTCATATAAATTAAACCCAAAAAATAAGAAAAAGAGGATTTGCTCATAAATTCCAAACGGAAATTCTCATACTTTTCTCACACTTTTCTCATAACTAAAACACTTTTTTACACACACACACACATACAAGAGAAGTCCCGGATTGGATTTATGGGATAAATCCCACCCCTCGTTTTGCATACGAACTACGTGGACTTTCATTCCTCTATAGGCTACGTAGGCGTCTTGGGGTAAAAACCCGAGACTCGAGTCCTTTTCCTAATTTTTCCTATTTTTTTCTATAAACTTAACTCTCTTAGATTCTATATATTTACATATACATATAATTTTTCTTAGTGGCGTATCTTTCCATATGTGTTATCGTTCCACTATAACGATCAACACTAGGTTAATTTCGTAAATCCTATTTTTCTAATATTACTTTTAAGAACATTCCTATGGATGACTCGCTTTATCTCTTCCATGATACAAGTTGATGATTCCTATTTCCGCTACATATACACATGCACACATATAACGGGAAAATAAAGGAAAATAGCAATAACCCGTGAGAGACCGTACGGGCGAAATGGGTGCCTAACACCTTCCCATTTCGTAACTTAGCCTCCGAACCCTTTTAGAATCATTTTTGTTTCGTATGTATCATTATGTCTTTGGATGTTGTCCTTCAGGATAACTACCAAGACGAAGGGGAGACCCGCCATCTTCTTCACCTCTCCTGCCGCGAGGATCGTAAAGGGGATGGCCATAGTGGAGACTCCGCTGGGGAATACTTCATTTTGAGGGCTAGACTCTATTTACATGGATGTTTTATTTTCTTATATATCCCCCTTATTTGCATGCCCCCTTTACTATTCATGCGCAAATCATGCTTTTGCTACCATTCACACACTTGTAGAAAAATTCTCCGTGTACACTTCACACCACGTGCACCTAGGATCACATATATCCCCATGTTTCACGCATCATCCACACAGACTTGGTATACCATTGGTACTCATACTTTGCTCCCTGTTAGTCATGATCAAGAAAGATACTCTCATAAGGTACTAATAAGAGAATCATGCATGATTCACACGATATCACCAAAGAGCATTGTGATTGACCAAATTTTGTCCAGTAACTGGAGGGTCACTTCGTGATGGGCGCTGGTCTGGCAGGGCGCAATTAGCCTAAGCGATATGACTCTCACCTTCCATGCCAAGTACCTTTGACGTATATCGAACGGTTCCCCCGCATCGTACCGCTTGACCGAAGTAATAACGGGAGGTATATCGTAGGGAACTCGTTTATGTACGCCGAGTATATCGAATTCTCTCTCACACGTACCATCCCCATGAGGTATATAGTGAAGCAATTCACGTAAACTCAGGTATATCAAATGGCTTGTCCACACATACCGATTTCCCTCTAAAAGCAATACGTATATTGTGGAAGCCACGCCAAAGGGGGGGAACCCTTTCCGATTCATCCAAACAACTGCATACTTGCATAAAGATGTCAAGCCTAGGACACACATGTTAGATTGTCGGTTTCTACCCGAAACTCTGTCAAAATTGCGGGTCGAACGACCGCCTAAATTTTTACGCATTTTTAAAATGGGACCCTGCCCATGAGCCTGGTTACAAGTCCAGCCATAGCTTTGCATATGTTACAAACCTAACTTTTCCAGGCTCGGGTCCTGTCTAGCATTTCATTTTGCATTTAGGAGAATTGAATACAAGTGAGAACATAATAATAATAATAATAATAATAATAATAATAATAATAATAATAATAATAATAATAATAATAATAATAATAATAATAATAATAATAATAATAATAATCATACTGAGACCCGTCTCAAAAACATTCCTCCCTTCTTTATCAAAAATCCCAAAAATATTTCTCCCTTCTTCATCAAAAATTCAAAAATATTTCTCTTTTCTTTAATAAAAATTCAAAAATATTTTGTATTTCAATATAAAAAAAAATGTTAAAAATATTTTCCTTCTTTCTTTTCAAAAATAAATCTCGTTTTATGCCTTCTCAGGTCGATCACACGTCCGTGGCTTGGCTCCTTATTGGCTTCGGTCTTCAGTCAAATCACCCCAGAGTTCTGTCTATTCCCTTGCTACTTCTTCTGAGTTCGGTATCCATCCGCTTTCCATGGAGAACACAGATCAAGTACCAGTTGCGTAACCAGATCTGATGGCATTTTTAGCTCAACTCGTGTCCAAGATTGACAACCTTCAGACTGAAGTCCGAGAGATGTAACGAAATCAGGTTCCTTTTCCTCAAGAGCCCGAGGCCTTATTCCCTTGCGCTATGGGTCCACCTGAGCCTATCTGGGTTCCCTAAGAGTATTAACATGCTCCACGTGCCCCTCATGTTAATGGGTCGCCGCCTGCCCAGCTTCATATGCCAAACCTTTCCCATCTTGGGGCTAACTTGCTTGTGATCGTTGATCCAAGAGAGGAAGAATTGAACAAGGCCAAAGAAGATATTAAGATGCTAACTAATAAGTTCAACCAAGTCATAATATCTGGAAATTACATGGACTACACCCACATGTCTCCTTATCCAAAGGTGAGGTTAACCGAGAAGAGAAATTGGGAGGAAGTGGACCACCGATTGTTCATCTTCGCAGTTATCACCGTTCCATGACTCTCCTAGGGGCTTCTGAAGAAAGTGATGGCCTAATTATTTCAACATACTTTGAAGGATATCGATCTTCGATGGTTTTTGTCTCTCGAGGAGTCCAGAATTCGTAGCTGGGAGGATGTAGCCCCTGAATTCATGTCGCAGTAAAAATTTAACGAAAAGGTTGCGGTCACCCACCGTGATTTAGATCTGCTCAAATAGAAATCTGGGGAATCAGTCAGTAAATTCATAGCCCGATGGAGGGAAAAGGCAGCCACTATGACTAATCGGCCATCCGAGGAAGAACAAGTCAACATAGTGAAGAAGAAATTCTTACCCCATGTCCGAGAAACTATAGGAGGGAAATATTATCCCCACTTCCGAGCTCTCGGAGAAGCATGAGTAGAAATCGAGGAAGGTCTTGCTAAAATAGAGGTTGAGATAAAGAAAGTGTTCGAACAGTTCACCCTGAGAAAATATGACAAACCTGCCAGTTCTGCAGTCTCAACCATCAACAACATCTCTCAACTAAACACTTTGTGGGCACCATAAAGCCTCCCTGTCCCAGTACGAAAGGAATACACCGAGATCCATGCTCCCCTCTCCAAAGTTTATCAAGCCCTGTTAAGTCAAAACCTCATCAAGCCCTCAGATCACCGTCCATTGCCCAATCCACTTCCAAGAAAATTCAGGGAAAATTTTCATTGCACCTTTCACCAAACCACTGGTCATACCGCCGACCAACGCTTACACCTTCAAAACGTAATCCAAAGTCTAATTGACCGGGGTACCATTGACCCACTAGCCAAATCCAAACACTACTCACAACACACTCCCAAATCATAACAATGCTATCTTCCTAGAATTAAACACAGAATTTGATCCCTCAACTCAAATCACACCCATACACTCTCCCAAACCTCTCCAAACTTTCCCATATTTCCTCCTACACCCTGTTAGCCTCGTTGATTAGGCACTGTCACTCCTTACCAGAGCATGCATCGCTGTTCGTACCCGTTCTAAAAATGGAGGTATGGAATTATCAGAAGTGTTAAACCAACTCATAGAGTTTGGATTGAAATTACCCTCACAGATGATCATTGATTACCATAGGTTAAGCATGATATTCTTATAAGCATGGAAGTGGGACCGAGAGTCAAACATCTGGGTGGTACCAACCGATGAAGTCGACTTAGATGATGCCGTCCAGATCATGGCAGAATTATTCAGGGAAACCAACGACATTTGTAGTATGACTGGGTTATAAGATACTATGAAATTACAAGGGCGCATGAACCCTTCACCCTTAGATATCCCCACAGAATGGGAAGACCTGTATGAAGAAGCCATTAAAGTTATGGAATGTATTGACTTTACATAGAAAGACTGATTTGTTGCCAATGGATGGGGGGAGAATTCAAAGAATCGAATGAAGAACAGGCTTTCGAAAAACTGGCCCGGTAGCCGACATGTGTGGGATGATATCATTTGAGGAGATCCTCGAAGAAATAAACAAAGTGGAAGAATAACTCGAGATTAACGATGAAATAAGGTTCATTTTCTTCCCATCTTCAGTAAATCACATGACCAGATAAGGGAGGCATTACTAGATCCCAAGCTCACTACCACCCAATGATAAAGGGAAGGGCGTTATAAACCTTCCTATTCTCGAAATAACCCTCGAGGAGAGCAAGATCCTCGATCAACTGAAGAAAACTCAAGATAACATCACTCTATGGGGGCTTTTCATGTCTTCCCAGATGTATAGAAATGCTTTGATCAAATTGATCACTGGACCCATAGTTCCTCCTTCTACTACACCAGAAGAAGCGGTAAATTTAGTTGGAATCTTAACCTCTACCCGAATGCTATCCTTTTTCGAAGAAAAATCCCCAGAATTGGGCCAATCCACAATCATGCACTCAATATCTCCGTCAAAGTTATGGATCCGCCTTGAATGTTTGCCCATTAATAACCTTCAAATGCTTAGGACTGAAGGAAACTGACCTCGCTCCAACTTCCACTACTGTACGTGCCTACGATAATACCCGTCGGGAGGTGATGGGATCCATAAAACTTGTAATAGGGGTTGTCCCTATAAACCCTGTCGTTGAATTCCAAGTTATTGACATCCCAAATTGTTTCAATATATTGCTTGGATGACCTTGGCTCCACAGTATCAAGGGTGTGTCTTCCTCACTCCATCAGAATTTGAAGTTCTTCGCCGATGGACGAGTCATCACCATTTTGGGCAATGACGATAATGCCAAGGGTGCAAGTACCAGAAGTCCAATCCTTGAGATGCAACACGGGTAAAATGATATGCTCCTATCAGGATTTATGAGTTGAGACACTTCTACTCCGGGTAGGGGATGATTTAAAAGAAAGAGTTTGTCCAGAATATGACCCTCGTGGCAATGTCAACGTGATTCAGATGTATAGAAACATGCACTTCATGCTCGAATTAGGGCTAGGGCAAAGACAACAAGGGCTACTTGATCCCATTGAACTCAAGAAAGCTTTTACCCCTTGTGGTTTGGGCTATCAAGCATCACAATAAGAGCTTGAAATGATCCGCCAGTCTCGACCAAAGAGAAGACTATACCACAGTCAGACTATCCCAGGTGACTCCTTAAATGGACGATTCATCAAAGAGGTGGAAGACTTCCCCTTTTGTGACTTTCCAAAACCATGGTATGACCATACAGACAAGAAGATGAAACCCACAATGGAGATCTTTTTCCATGACAGCTACCCATGGGCCGAAAGTTCCTAACACCATGTACAATCGTTCATCAAAGATACTGAAGAGACTGAGGAAAGTGACTCCGAGGACTTGTTTAACTTGCAGACACTAGGGCTGACACTCTACATGGTTCATTCAAGCACTACATCACTGGATCCATCCCACTTGATTAAAGTTGCTGATACACCTCTCGTCAACTAGAATGCAACATCGGTTCTACATGTTAAAATCCCACCTAACCCCAATGTTTACCGCATTGCTTATTCTATTGTCTATCCTTACTTAAATTTAATTGAGACCTCTTTTGATGAGATTCTCAATATTGTTTTTCCTGTCAATGAAATAAACGAAGATTTTGAGTATCTTGTTGTGCCTTACATAAATTGTTTAGATTCTAATTAAACTCTTGATGATGATGATTTTACAAATGAAAAATTCTTTACTGATTTAAATAAGGTTAATAACAAACAACATAACTGCGTTCAAGTTAATGAAGAAGAGACTGCTACTATTAACCTTGGTTCGAGTAGCCAACTGCGCGAGATTAGGATAGAGAGTACCCTCGATGAGCATGAGGGCGCACAACTCGAAGAATTATTGAAGTAATTTGTGGATGTCTTCACATGGTCCTACGATGATATGCCCGACATTGATCCTGAAATTGCTCAACATGAGATCCCCACTCTTCCAGATTACAAGCCACTTAAACAAAAGTTGAGAAAGCTCTGCACCGAATGGTCGCTCAAAGTCAAAGAAGAGGTGGTCAAAAAACTGAACGTGGGCTTCATTCGTGTGATCGAATATCCCACATGGCTAGCCAGCATGGTGCTTATACCGAAATCGGGAGGGAAGGTTCGGATGTGCATAGACTACCGGGGTTTAAACAAAGCCTCTCTACAGGATAATTACCCTCTACCCAATATCGACATGATTGGGGATAATACAGCCAGTCATGCTCTCAAGTCATTCATCGACGGGTTTGCCTGATACAACCAAATCAAAATGCACCTAGATCATCAAGAAAAAACCGCATTCATCACCCCATGGGGAACCTTTTTCTACACTGTTATGCCATTTGGTCTCAAGAATGCTGAGGCTACCTACTAGAGGGCTGCCATAATCATCCTAGTCGATCTGATTCACAAAGAAGTCGAGGTCTATGTGGAGGATATGATAATCAAATCCAAAACTAAAGAAGGTCATGTTCCCGCTCTCTGAAAGTTCTTCGAATGACTGCGATGATATCAGATGAGACTCAATCCATATAAATGTGTCTTCGGCGTTACAAAGGGAAAACTCTTGGGATTCATGGTTAGTGAAAAAGGGATAGAATCAGATCCTGCCAAGATAAAAGCCATACTTGATATTCCACCTCCCTGAACGGAGAAAGAAGTCCGTGGTTTCCTTGGGAAATTACGATACATTAGTCGGTTCATCAGCCATCTAACGTCCATCTGTGAACCAATTTTTAAACTCCTCCGAAAGGATTCAACCAAAGTTTGGAACGAAGCCTGCCAAGAAACTTTTAACCGAATCAAACAATACTTGACTCAACCTCCAGTACTCATGCCACCACAGTCTGGTCTCCCCTTAATCCTATACATAACCATAATCGACACTGCATTTGGGGCTTTGCTACCTCAATACCTTGAAGAGTCCCACAAAGAAAGAGCCATCTATTACGCCAGTCGCAAACTGGCCAGGTACGAAGTCAATTACACTGCTTTGGAGAAAGCATGCGTCATGCTTATTTGGGTCACCCAAAAGTTGCGACATTACATGCTCGCCTTCCCCATTAAACTTGTATCCCAAATGGACCCCATCAAGTACCTACTTGTGAAACCCTCCTTATCTAGCCGAATGGACCGGTGGTTGATGCTCCTATCTGAGTTCGATATCATGTATGTCATGTAGAAATCCATGAAAGGAAGAGCCATCTCTGACTACCTCGTTGATTACCTCATGGAAAAAGTTGATGACTGGATCTCTGAATTACCAAATGAAAACATCCTCTACACCGCTCAAGATGACCTCTAATGGTAAATGTTCTTTGACGGAACTGCCAACAAAAAGGGATATGGCATTGGGATACTTCAGATCACCCCAGATGACTCCCACACTCCCATTGCCATTAAATTAGATTTCCCCTGCACCAACAACATGAATGAATACGAGGCGTGTATGATAGGCCTCAAAATCACTCTCAAGAAAGGTATTCAATTCCTAGATGTCTATGGGGATTCTACCCTCATCATTGGTCAAGTGCTTAGAAAATGGAAAATCAAGGACGAGAAACTCCAACCCTTCAGTGCCCATTTAGAAGAACTAGCCTCTCAATTCAAAGATATCGCCTTCCATTACCTACCTCGAGTAAAAAATAACCTAGCCGGTGCCCTTGCTACCCTAGACTCTATGGTCGACATGCCCGAAGGAATAACAATGGCCCCCTTCCTGGTCCAAAAGAAAAAAAAAATAGCAACCCACTCCTACCACATTGAGCTCATCACCAAAAAAGATCCCGAGCCATCCAATTGTTGGTATTATGATATATGGCACCTCCTCAAGCATGGTAGGTATCCTGAGGGTTCCAACAAGAAAGACCGGGCAACCCTTCGAAGATTGACCGCCCAGTACATCATTTGTCATAAAACACTATTTAAGAGAAACTTCGATGGAACCCTTCTACACTGCATCGCAGGGGTTGACATTGAAGAGGTAATGTAGAGAATACAGAGTGGGGAATGCGAACCCCACATGAACGGTCACATTCTTGCCAAGAAGATCATACGACAAGGCGACTACTAGACCACCATGATCCAGGATTGCACCGACTATATTCGAAGAGGCCTCAAATGCCAACAGTTCTCCAACCTTCAACACCTGCCTCTGCGTGAATTGTACAACATGACTTCTCCATAGCCGTTCTCCACCTGGGGCATTGACATTATAGGGAAGGTTACACCCAAGGCCTCTAACGAGCATGATTTCTTCCTGGTTTCCATTGATTACTTCACCAAATGGGTCGAAGCCGAGTCATACGCATACCTTAACGCCAAGAAAGTGGCTAAATTCATCAAGAAAAACATCATCTGTCGATATGGGGTCCCGTATGAGCTAGTGTCGGATAACGGGTTGCATTTTGAGGCAAAAGTCACAAAAGTGGTCAACAAGTATGGGATTCAGATACACAAATCTTCCCCCGACCGACCTCAAACCAATGGTGCAGTCAAAGCCACCAATAAGAACCTCAAAGCCATCATCAGTAAGATGACCAAAAGCTATCAAGATTGGGCTGACCGAATCACATACGCCCTCTGGGCTACCGAATCTCAATCCAAACCACTATTGGGGATACCCCTTACTCTCTAGTCTAGGGAATGGAAGCAGTCCTACCTGTGGATATAGAAATATCCTCATTACGCGTCATGCTTGAAAGCAAGGTCAGTGAGGAGGAGTGGCATCAAAGTCACCTCGACGAGCTGTCAGTCTTGGATGAAAGGATACTGAAGGCGTTGTACCACATACAAGGGTACCCTCGCCGCATAACGCATTCATTCAATAAGAGAGTCAAGGATCGCGATGTCCGAGAAGGGGATTTAACCCTCAAAGAAATACTAGAGCCCATCTGGGACCCCAGAGGGAAATTCAAGCCCAATTGGAGAGGCCCATGCATTGTCAAATTGATCTTGTCCGACGGTCTCGCCATGCCCACTGATGTAGATGTAGAAGACATGGTTCGTCCAGTCAACTTGGACCGTCTCAAAAATTTTTACTCCTAGTCCGAAATTTTGGCGCACTACGAATCTTCTCATCTCCCTTCTATTCTAAAAAAATCCCTTCATTTCCCTCTACTCAGAACTACGTGGGCCTGATTCTCTACAAAAATCATTCCCAGAAAAAATGAAAATTTTCGAAAACCCCCATAGGTATGTAAATACATTTGATGTGTATTTAATGAATTTGATGTTGTAAATTAGTTGGGTTAAGTTATTTGATGTGTATTAATGTTAGTAATATGATTGGTTTGAAGAATTGTGGTTAGAAGTAGGTATTTTGAAGTTTTTTTGGAAAGTTGGAGTTCTTTAAAAATGGAGTTTGGCCGAGGTATCTGGTAGGGCTGGTCTACTGTGGCCAGGGGGGCGGTCGACTGTACCTTAAGGGAAAAGCCCATTATCTTCATTTTTAGGCATAATTGAAAACCATGGTCAACCGCAGCCAGGGGGCCGGCCGACAAGGCCTCTATTTTAGGTCCAAGTTGGGATTTCAAGTTTATCCCCTTTATTTTTGGTTTATATTTATGGACCTTCTCAATTATTGTATCATAGAGGGTTAAGTGATGATATCATGGGATTGATGAACTTAGGAAGGTGAGGAGATGTTTGGGGTTTATTTTAGAATGGAATTGAGTGCGTAGTGGCCCTCTCATTAAGGAAATGAGAGTCGGATTAGTAGATGATTTGATGTATTGTGGGGTTGTATTAAGTTATTGTGAGAGAGTACGAGTCTCAGTTATCGTATCGATTGAGTGGGGAACCCCCTTAGTGTCGAGGTTAATATTTGAGGAATATTGAATGTTGATCGATGTGCATACATATACAGATAATATCCTTAATATTTGTTGAATTGGGAGACTAATCATACTAATAGGAGTGATGAATGAACTTCAAGTGAGGAGTCTTAGTATGAAATTTATGGGATAGTATGCGAGTTAGCAACGGTTAGTATATCGAGAGTAATATACTTATAAATGAAATTATTTCATTCGTACATACGATCGTAATAGAGTATGTATACCTATATGTCGTGATATATAAATACCTTGTGTGATGGTTTGCATTTATATGATGTGATTATATGTATATCTAGTGTGAATGATATATGTATATTTATTGTGTGAGCATACCCTCCAGTGCTATCATGGGAAGTTGAGCGATGTGGGTGAGGCCCCTGACTTGAGGAGCAGGGTGCGTATAGTCCCCAGGTCATAGTTGTCCATTATTATTTGTCTGATTTTATTTGGGCGTGATAAGTCTTGGGTATGATTCGTTCTCACTTTCCGGTTAGGAACTATGACTGCTTCCCATACATTGTGATTTGTTTTATTACCATGGCTGTGTGATAATAGTCCGATATATGGTAACATGCGATAAATTGAGTAATTCCTAAAAGATGATAGCATTGTGAAGTATTTTGTATATCCATGTGTGATTGGATTTTGGATATTAATATGTACGCTCAGTGTGTTATGTGTACTTAATTAATGGGATTCAATGCTTGTGATTTATATTAGAGTAAAGTTATAGACCTAAATGTTTTGGAGCATTATCTTATTTATATGATTAGAGATTATTGCTCCCCGTATGCATTCGTAGTAATTGTGGTGTACCGAGGGCATAATGGACCTTGACAACCAACATTGTCAAGGAGTAGTGTATAGGGGGGTTCCTTGTTTGGATTTTGCTTGCGAGACGTCCCACGCACGAAACACCGTGCAATGTTGGGAGTTCGAAGAAGTTTAGTCCTAAATATATTTCATAAGTAATTTGGGGTTATATGCATCATGAATTGAGGGCATAATGAATCTCGATAATCAACACTGCCAAGGAGTAGTGTATTAGGGGGGTTTCCTTATTTGGATTTCACTTGCGAGACGTCCCACTCATGAAACGCAGTGCAGTGTTGAGAATTGGGAGAAGTTTAGTCCTTAGTATTTAGATGATAATAACTCGTGTATGTCAATAAAGAGAATTCGATAAATCCTAATAAGAGAATATATATAGTTATAAGTTAAAATAACTTTAGATGCATATGTGGGGTATGGTAGAATCGGAGGTCGGTGGTTATGTTTTAGATGAAGGTTTACGCGAGTGTTGATTTGGCGTAGGTTAGATTGAATTGCCCCTAGATAGTGTTGGGAAGTTATTTTGAGGATCATGTGCATACGTTTAGGTGCGCGCTCTAGTTGATAGGTGAGTTGGATTTTCTGGAGAATGCGACTCCACTTTAATCATGTCATAGTGCATTTATAACTACTATGCATTTTAATGCACTTGCTAAAATATTTTTACACCTCGGGCTATGACCCGTTTATATTTTCTTCTTACTGTATTTATTGTATTGTTTTAGGTGTTCCTCTGCAAGGACGCCATTGATGTTATCTATCCAGTGGATTCGTGGAAGTTGTGGCAGTTGTGGACTGTTGCAGGAATTTTGGTATAGCCAATTCCTATCTTTATAAATCTAGATTAGGATTCAGTTTGTATATCGGGTTTACACCCAAGTGCTGTGGTTGTAGAATTTAGTTTGTATTTATCTTCACATGACTTTTGTATTGTCTGTGACCCGATAGCATATTCGGGTATTTTTTTTGTATATATTTGGTGTACTATAGAACTATTATATTTTATCTCAGTATGTGTGTGTTCATTATCATTGTTCTTTAGTTATTATGTTGTTGGTTAGTTATTTCATTGTATGTTTTAATTTTTTTTTGGCACCCTCTTTTGTAGTAATGGGTAGTTAGCTGTGTTTATTTTTTTACTATCGTTAGTTGATGCTAAGAATGATCCACTTGAGATTCCTGATTTATTTTAGTATAGGGCTGGCCACCCTTTATTATTTTAAGGGGGGGTGTCACAGGTGGTATCAGAGTATCAGGTTCTAGTGTCTTTAGGATCTGTGTGGGTTTTCTGCGATCTTCCATAAGCATTATTGATATAGAGCCCTATTATTAGGACTGTTGTGTTCACACGTCTATATTTTCTTCTGCGATGTGTAATCATTCGAAAGGGGTTCTGATACACTTGTTATTATTTCAGATGCCACCGAAGAGAGGTCGTCTAGGCAGGGCAAATAGAGGAGCTGATAATATGGAACCCCAAATGCCTTAAGGGACTATGACCACAACCGAACTTTCTAATATTGTGTCACAAGCAGTAGTTGCTTCCATTTTTGCGATGGCACATCAACCTGCAGTTCAAGTAACCCAAGCCCACCCAGGGTTTTCTACGTGGGAAAGAGTACGGGAAGATTTTAGGAAGGGGCATCCTCCATAGTTTTCAAGGGGAGGTGATGCGATGGCTGCAAGTCGTTGGAAGAATAGTATGCAAAGGCACCTTCGTATGGTTGAATGTAGTGAGGTGCATAAGAAATTCTCGCCACCTTTAATTTAACGGGAGAAGATCTCCGATGGTGGGAATAAATCACCACATCAGAGCAGAGAGATGAATTGCCCATATCATATTTTTGGGAACTCTTTGACCGAAAGTATTTTCCTTCCTCAATCCAAAAGGAAATGAGGAGGGAATTAATGGATGTGTTTCAAGGTGATCGAACGGTAGCCGAGTATGAGCAATAATTTACTCGATTAGCGAATTTAGTGCCCGATGAGGTAAATACAAAGGAGAAGCGTATAGACAAGTTCATGGGAGGTTTAGATTGGCGAATTCGACAACATTTGTTAGGGAACCCAGCGTTAGTGGCTTTTGCCGAGGTATTGAATGCGGCACTGTTATAGTGTTATGAATATTGTCTTTGTTAGCAAGGGGGTAAGAACTTTAGAGACTTGGGTTCATCTAGTAAGTCTGGTGAAGATAATGTCAGTAAAGCAAGAGGGTATAAGCTAGATTATCGAGGGTCGCAATAGCGTTTTGTTCCTCAGGATGTGCAGAGATGATTTGCTGGTAGATGTTTTTTTTGTAAACAAATAGGCCATAGGAAGAGAGATTGTCCCGAAAGAGGTAGAGGGCCACATTTTGAGGAAGTTTTGGATGTGCAACCCCTACAGTAGTTCCAAAGCCATTTTAAATCGGAGGACTTTGAATGGGAACCTGTTGATGAAGAGGTGCAGTCGGATTGGAGAGGTATGATGTAAATTATTTTTCCTTTGTGATTAGGATTATGCTTTGTGGGGCATTGGGAGTATCGTATGTAATAATGTAATGAGTGGTTAGTTGTTATAACCCTATTATGTATGGAATGAACCGGTAGGGAGGAGTGAGCAAGTGAGGCTCCTAGATGATAACTTTTTGGGAGAATAGATTATCTTGTGATGTGCTAGTAGAGAGCTATGACGTTGTTCTGAACGTATGAATTATTGAAAACTATTGGAAAGTAACAATAAAGCTATTGTTTTATAGTTGTGCTAGAACTATATATATGTAATGTTCCAGTTATGGAAGAGCTTAGTGTATGGCAATGTTTTGTTAAGATGTGAGGAATTCTTCTTACTGAAGAGATTCAGAGTTTTGTGGATTATTGTTAAGCGAGGGATTCAACTCAGATTTATTCTAGTTTTGAGAACTATATGTTAGTAAGAGTATGGAAATTTTTAGCACCTTATGGCTTGCGCATAAGGTATTTTATTTGGATGTCGAAAGACACAAACTGTTTTAAACATAAACTGTTTTTTTTTTCAAAAAAAAATTATAGGCCTTCAGGCAATATCAAATGATTTAAAAATATTTTCCTTAAACTCTAGTCCCAATCTAACTAACCTCAATCCCTGACAAAGCTACATAGTAGTGTATTGGGAGGGTTCCTTGTTTCGATTTCGCTTGCGAGACCTCCCCCGCATGAAAGTAGCGATTGTCTGAAATTGAGAGGAGTTACATCTTTGGACATTTCAAAATTTTTATATAAGTAGTATATTAATATGGAGTAATTTATTTTGAGTTATTGTACGATTTGAGGCTAAGTGAAGCCGAGTTATGTTTATACGAGTAGAGCTCGAATGGGTGGATGGGCGTCCTAGTTGGTAGATTTGGTTTTATAAATTAAAATGATTCGCCGTGAGAAGTGGGAGGAATAGGTATAGTGATCGTGAGGATAGGTGTCGTAGGAACTACTTGAAGTTTGGAGTATTAGGCTTAGCTTAAATTTCGAGGAAGAAATTCTTGTAAGTGGGGAAGTCTGTAATACCCTGTGATTTTTCGGACTGATAATTTCATTATTTTGGGAGAAATAATATTTATTCTTATTGGAGAATAATTAAATTGACAATTGAGGTCAAAATTTGGGGATGTTAGGAAGTATTTCGAATGGCGATTCTGAGTGTGCGGTTGATCTCGGAAGGGTCAAGATAGTCGAAATGACTATCTTGGGTCTTATTTGGGTTCCGGACTATATTAAGTTCGTTTGGCTCGAATTAATGTAACCGAGTCATTTAAGTGTGTATTATCATTTAATGTTGGGTATTTTGGGAGATATGGCTTAAAAATCCTACGGGAGATCAAAATCTCATTAGAGAGAAAGATAAATCCCTAGAGAGAAAGAAAGAAGAGAAAAGGAAGAGAGAAAAGAAGAGAAAGAGAAGAAAAGCTTGAGAATTTCGGTAAATCCACGATTTCGAGAGAGATTCAGACTCTATAACTTTGAGACAAGTGATTAAACTTGCTAAATAATTCTTGTGCATCATTGATTTCATGATTTGTGGATAAAATTGTGGATTTTGGGAAAATTTATTAAAACCTAGATTTTTTAGTTAAATCTTACATTTGATGTGTATTTGATGAATTTGAGGATGTAAATTAGTTGGGTTGAGTTATTTGATTTGTAGTAATGTTAGTAATATGATTGGGTTGAAGACTTGTTGTTAGAAGTATGTATTTTGGAGTTTTTTTTGGAAAGTTGGAGTTCTTTAAAAATGGAGTTTGGCCGAGGTATCCGGTAGGGCCGGTCGACCGCGGCCAGGGGGCCAGTCGACCGCGCCTCAAGGGAAAATCCCATTGTCTTTGTTTTTAGGCATAATTGAAAACTGTGGTTGACCGCGTCCAGGGGGCCGGTCGACTGGGCCTCTTTTTTTGGTCCAAGTTTGTCCCTTTTATTTTGGGTTTATATTTATGGACCTTCTCAATTATTGTATCATAGAGGGTTAAGTGATGATATCAGGGGATTGGTGACCTTAGGAAGTTGAGGAGATGTTTGGGGTCTATTTTATAATGGAATTGAGTGCGTAGTGGCCCTCTCATTAAGGAAATGCGAGTCGAATTATTACATGATTTGATGTATTGTGGGGTGGGTTGTATTGAGTTATTGTGAGAGAGTACGAGTTTGAGTTATCGTATCGATTTAGTGAGGAATCCCCTTAGGGTCAAGGTTAATATTTGAGGAATATTGAATGTTGATCGATGTGCATACTGATATAGAGAGTATCCTTAATATTTGTTGAATTACGAGACTAATCATACTAATAGGAGTGATGAATGAACTTCAAGTGAGAGTCGTAGTATGAAATTTATGGGATAGTATACGAGTTAGCAACGGTAAGTATATCGAGAGTAATATACTTATAAATGAAATTATTTCATTCGTACATACGATCGTAATAGAGTATGTATACCTATACGTCGTGATATATAAATACCTTGTGTGATGGTTTGCATTATATGATGTGATTATATGTATATCTCGTGTGAATGATATATGTATATTTATTGGGTGAGCATACCCTCTAGTGCTATCATGGGAAGTTGCGCAATGTGCCCCTGGCTTGAGGAGCAGGGTGCGTATAGTCCCCAGGTCATAGTCGTCCAATATTATTTGTGTGATTTTATTTGGGGGTGTGAAGTCTTGGGTATGATTCGTTCTCACTTTTTGGTTAGGAACTATGACCGCTTCCCATACGTTGTGATTTGTTTTATTACCATGGCGGTGTGATAATAGTCCGATATATGGTAACGTGGGAAAAAGTGAGTAATTCCTGAAAGATGATAGCATTGTGAAGTATTGTGTATATCCATGTGTGATTGGATTTTGGATATTAATATGTACGCTAAGTGTGTTATGTGTACTTAATTATTGGGATTGAATGCTTGTGCTTTATATTAGAGTAATGTTATGGACCTAAATGTTTCGGAGCATTATCTTATATATGTGATTAGAGATTATTGCTCCCCATATGCATTCATAGTAATTGTGGGGTACCGAGGGCATAATAGACCTCAACGACCAACATTGTCAAGCAATAGTGTATAGGGGGGTTCCTTATTTGGATTTCACTTGCTAGACGTCCCACGCACGAAACGCGGTGCAATTTTGGTAGTTGGGAAAAGTTTAGTCCTATATATATATCATAAGCAATTTGGGGTTATATGCATCGTGAATTGATGGCATAATGAATCTCGATAATCAACACTGCCAAGGAATAGTGTATCGGGGGGTTCCTTGTTTGGATTTCGCTTGCGAGACGTCCACGCACGAAACGCGATGCAGTGTTGAGAATTGGGAGAAGTTTAGTCCTTAGCATTTAGATGATAATAACTCATGTATGTCAATAACGAGAATCCGATAAATCCTAATAAGAGAATACATTTATATATAGTTATAAGTTAAAATAAGTTTAAACTCATATGTGGGGTATGGTAGAATCCGAGGTCGGTGGTTATGTTTTTTATGAAGGTTTACGCGAGTGTGGATTTAGAGTAGGTTTGATTAAATTGCCCCTAGATAGTGTTGGGAAGTTATTTTGAGGATCATGTGCATACGTTTAGGTGTGCACTCTAGTTGAGAGGTGAGTTAGATTTTCTGGAGAGTGCGACTCCACTTTAATCATATCATAGTGCATTTATAACTATTATGCATTTTAATGCACTTGCTAAAATGTTTTCACACCTCGAGCTCTGACCCGTTTATATTTTCTTCTTTCTGTATATATTGTATTGTTTTAGGTGTTCTTCCGTAAGGACGCCATTGATGTTATCTATCCATTGTATTCGTGGAAGGTGTGGCAGTTGCGGACTATTGTTGGATTTTTTATATAGCGGATTCCTATATTTGTATATATAGATTAGGATTCAGTTTGTATATCGGGTTTACACCCAAGTGTTGTGGTTGTAGCATTTAGTTTGTATTTCTCTTCACATGACTATTGTATTGTCTGTGACCCGACAGCATATTCAGGTATTTTCTTTTGTGTATATTTGGTTTACTATAGAACTATTCTCTTTTATCTCAGTATGTGTGTGTTCATTGTAATTGTTCTTTAGTTATTATAATGTTGGTTAGTTATTGTATTGTATGTTTTAATTTTTTTTTTGGCACCCTCTTTTGTAGTAATGGGTAGTTAGCTGTGTTTATTTTTTTAGTATCGTCAGTTGATGCTGAGAATGATCCACTTGAGATTCCTGATTTATTTTAGTATAGGGTTGGCCACCCGTTATTATTTTAAGGGGGGTGTCACAGTAAGTATCGGGGAAGCTAGACTCCACACTCGACAAACGACCGGTATGATCTCGAAACCAACTTCTCATACACTGAGCTCACTCGAAATTTTCTCTTTTTTTATATCGAATTTTTTTTGTGAAGAAAATAAAGAAAAAATTTTCTCAAACCTCGTAATTCCTAGCTAACACAAAGAAAATTGAATTATCTAATTTAGGTGAGGGGAATTTCAAATTTTAGAATCTATTTTCCCGAGATTAATTGACGACAGCAGGGGTCTCCGAATTAATATCCCTAATTAGACAACTCCTACTCTTTGACAATGGAGAATTTAAAAGACGATCAACTACGGTTATCACCTCAAATCCCGTTTGTTCCTTCAGAAAGGTGGTCGGTACGAAGACACATTAAAAATCACCAATCTTACACAAGGTGAAACGGGATCGATTTGACGAGTTCGCGTTGGAGTATCTTTTCATTTTAGCTTCGTTAAGAGATTTTCTATGAGCTATGTGATATCCTAAGGCCAATGTCTACTTGATTTTAAATTAAATGTGATGGCTCGGGATATGAAATTACTAGGTTAATTAGTGATTTTCGGGCCAAGGAAGGGTGATTAAATCCCCACCTTATCTTCCATACGGGTTCTTGACCTTAAGTTAATTTATGCAACGTGCTAAATTAAATGCGAAATTAAACCACGTAGGAGCACACCAAAATGTACCTCTGAGATGGACTTTTTAAGGTCAGTTGTTTACGTCGAGCCGAAATTTAAGTTGACGTCGATTGGAGGAAAACGCTACCTACGTTTCAGTCGTCCTCAAGAGCTTTTTGTGCTCGTGGCAAGACTGCACAATTTTTTCTTCACGTTCGCGCACCGTTGAACAGTTTTTCGAATTTTTCTTCATTTTTTTTAATATGCTTCTGAAGAAAAAAAACTACACCAAACGTAAAGTGCGACACAAAAAAAAATTGAAGAAAAGAGAAGGAAAAAACACGACACACGCACTAGTTGTGCATTATTCAACACAAAAAAAAAAACAAAGCACACTTATGAAATAATTTTTTTTTAAACTAAAAAAAAACAGAATTACTGTTGGGAAAAAAAATGAATTTACGATTTTTTTATTTTATAAAGTTTTTTTTAGGGTCCACTAACTGAAAAAATGAATCTGGAACTTTCTAGAAAGAAAAAAAAAAATTCAAGTTTTTTCAAGTTTTTTCATGTATTTTAGGATAAATTAGTGCTAAAAGTGTTATTTATTAAAAAAAACTTAAATCTATTTTTTTTTAAACCCAGAAAAATAGAAATATTGTTGTTGATTTTTTTCCCCAGAAATTTCTACCCCTTTTTAATGAATTTTTACTTACAAAAATGTGAAAAGTAAAAAAAACTAGTCTGAAAGTCACCACCCCTTTTTTTTTAAATCGAACAAATCCCCGAAAACGGTGCCAAAAACTTGTCTGTCAATTTTATCAAATGCTGCAAGTGCACAGACTATTATAGAATAGCGAGTGTAAGTACGGGTTGAACTCACGAGGATTTATCAAATTTTTTTCGTTAAAAATTATTGTGACTGTCCAACTAGATGAAATGGGTTTGGAATTGGGGTGTGATATTAACTAAGAAAAACAAACAAAAAGTAAGACTACGAGAGGTATAATCAAGGGAGCGTGAAAACTAGGACGTTGGATCCATTTATCACGTTTAACTAACAATCTTCAATAATTTAAATTTGTCATTCCCGATTTTATAGCTCAAATTAAACCGACTATCGTCGTATTTAATTCGAAAAAAAAATACATTACAAGTCCAAAATAAAATTTAACGTCTCTAAATTTAGACGCCTAAAATTCCTATTCCCTTAAAAAGTTCACTTTTAAATTTCAAAATATAATCTTTAAGCATGGGCTATCAATCAATTTAATAAAAGTATAACTCATCAAAAAGTGCTCATACTTAAAATCAATAAAATGATTTTTTTTTTCAAACAATGTTGAATGTTTAAAACGCATTCTCGTGTTGTTTTAAATGAATACAGAATTTTTTTAAAACTATTTAGCACATGTCGGGAACAAAAACGAATTTAAATCACACACAATACTGATCACACATGAAAAATTTTGCCTAGTCCTAGTAGGAAATTAAGCGAGTATAATTATAGACATAATAAATTTCCAAGAATGAATTCTAATTTTCAGTAAATAATCAAACTTACAAATGGTGTGTCACAAATATTCTTGACAGAATTTCTCTCACAAAATAATTATTAGCCCTCAAAAATAAATAAAGTACTCAAACTAAAACTACCAACAATTATTCTAAAGTGTCTCTCTATAACTCTCTGTACAAAATAATGAACTCAATGTTCCTATTTATAGGCTTAGGGTAGGGTATTTGGATGAGTTGTGACTCTCCCTGATTGGTTGTATTTGAGATGATAATTATCTCATGGAGTCTTGGGAAAAGTTAGAGATAATTATCCTCAATTTTGGCACTATTCACGTAATTATTCACACCACCAACTTTAATCGCATTTTTGCCTCCAAAACTTCAAAATCTCATTTTCATCCGAACTTAAAAGTTGTGAGTCTTGCCAATACCTTTCCGAAAAGCTATGTCACGGCCTCAATGAACACTCGACCGATTTTATAAAAAATATTGAGTACAGGTGTGTCAACCGTGTCGTGTCACGTCGCGTCGCGATGTATATTGATATTTTTGGATATCGACTCCTTTGTTGTCCACATTTCTGGGGTGCCTATAAAAATGCAAAATAAAAATAATTAATTCAAATTTAGATTCATAAATATTTAAAAAATTACGGAATTACCCTTCTTTGCATTTTCGCCCTTGAAATTCAAAAATTACTTATTTTAATTAAGAGTTCAAACAAATTTCAAAGAGAACTTTATTTTGCCTAGATAAATATTTTTAAAAAAAATTAGGCCCATAAAGTTTGATAATTATGATTTCACCACCCAGATTTATTAAAATCAAATTTTCAACTCAAATTTTATTCAAACTTGTATTTTTTTTAATTTACGAAAAAGACTCTAAAAGCTCATTCTTTATGATACAACGGGCCTAACAATGCATAGATTTGAGCATATTTCATACAAAGTAATACACTCATCATACATCAACAAAAAAAATGGTTGACATGTTCACAAAACCATTGGATAATATTAGGTTTGAATCAATTAGGAAAGCCATTGGGATGATTATTTTTACATAATATGCATATTTGTCATTTCATCGGTATATATTGCGCTTATAAATAGCTTCTGAGGATTTACGGTATGGTAGTTTAACAAATAACAAAAGACACCTCTTTTATCTTGATTATAGAAAGCCCTTGATTTTACATTTGTTATGACAACTATATGTAAAATAATTTCTATTATCTCCCTTGTTTATATTTTTCAACCTAGTTGTCCATTTGAGAAAAAATATGGGAGAAGACCATGAGTACGACTTAAACTTATCATGACATCTCTCTCTATGATTCAAGTAATGTGCCTCCAACTATTTTTATTTCAGGAATCCTTATATAGATCCATTTTACATTCTACCATATTAGGGCATTGTTTTGTAATTACTTGAGTTATGTAATTTTTTATTTATTTTAATTTCGATTCCAGGATGGGGAATGGGTAGATCAGCTCTTTTGTATAGGATTCCAGCATTTTTTTTACCCACGAGTACTAGGTTACTCAAGGGAATTTTGTCTCCAATATCCAAAGGGGGATATTGAGAAAATATATGGTTGACTTACTTGAGTCTATGCCATATAGGAGTTCCAACTAGTTTAGATATGCTGACAAAAATATTTTTAAATTTTGATCTCTTCTCAATGAGTGCTATAAAGACATCAAACCAGCATCAAGCCTCATCAAGTTTACCAAACAAGGCAAAAGGGAAGTGAAATCATACCCTTTACGAAAACATATATATTTCATGCATGGTTTCTGTGTTAAAATGTTTTAGAATATTTTTTAAGGAATTGTTAAACATTTTTGAATAATTTTTTAACAATTAAATTAGGGTTTAAAAATTTATGGGCTAAAATTATAATTATTATTTTCTTTTAAAAAACTGCCTTGGGTAGAAGCCAAAATCGACAGATAAATTTGTGGTGCAAAGTAGGTTTCTAAAATCTTCAAAAATATGCATTTTGAATCAACTTAAAATAGGTCCCATATGTATAGCTGGTGTAGGGTTATTGGCTGAAGTTATGTTTCTTTCCTTTCACAAACTTAAGATAAATTTTTAGCCTTTGGATTAAAATGATCAACGATATGCATACTTCCTTGAGTGATCCCAGTACAACCAATTCTAACCAATCAGGATACACTTTAGTGCGGTGGCTTGTGAACCCTAATATTTAATCTTCTATTGACATTTTAATTTCAGCCATCTATTTGCTTCATCTATCTAGAATCTTCCAACCTTAGTATAAATAGGTCCCTTTGCCTAAGCCTGAGAGAACTTTTGGAAGTCGTTTAGGTTGAGAAGAGAGAGAGAAAAGAGTAGAAAATAGAGGGAAAGTGAGAAGAAAAACAGAGTGACTTTAAATGTTTCCATTAAAATCCAAACATTGTTTCGTTCATATTTAAAAAAAAAACTAGGATTTTGAGTGAAAACAATGTAAGGTTTTCTGTGGTTTTGAGTTTGGGATTTTATACACTCTTATAATACTTTTTCTCTTAGAAACAACCTCTCAAAGTTCTTATCATATTTATTTTTAGAAATTGTGAATAGAACTCAAGAGATACATTTTTCAAGACTATATTAAGTTGTTGCTATCTCTGTAGTTGGATTTTGTATTTTGTTGCTTATATTTTTCGATCCAACGATTTTTGTTTTCAAACACCTTGAAAAAGAGACTTCTGCAATGAATATGTTTTTAGTCTGAGTTTGTACATAAGGTTTTGCAGTTTGTAAAATTTATTTTGTGAATAAATAATTTCTTACTTAGATATGGATATTTCAAGATCTAAATAACGCACAGGATCTGAAAAATTATTTTTCAACACTGAAATATGATTTTCTTCCTTTTTTGAAGATCTCGTCTCAAATAGAACTCTTGTAATGCATAGGAATATTTGTATAACTAAAGAGAGACATGAGGCTGCATACTGCATTTAGACACTTCACAGTTACAACCAATCTCACACACTATCACGTAGAGTAAATTATATTGCTTCTTAGAGAGATTGGGCTTAACTGAGTCCGCTGGAGGAGCAAGTAATTAAATTTTCAAGGATCAGATAGGGAGGATCAAATCATCAGAAATAGTATCGTGGTGGAGATATGCCCGTTAGGTATATTTATGAACTTAGCTTAAGAACTTGTATATTTGATTGTGTGCTTGTAATTCTTTTTTATTGTAGTGGAATTTTTTTTATTGTGGCGTAGAGGTCACCGTGGATGTTTCCTCATATTTGAGGTTTACATGTCAAAGATATTGCGTTTCATTTACTATTTTCTATCCTTAACTCTTACATTCTTGGTTTCTAACACAAAGACTTAATAAGGTTTTTATTTAAAAAAACTGGTAACGAAGAAACTTAAGTTTGATTATGCACGTCTTCTTACGCATCTTGTATTGTTTATTCAAAAGGAGTTTTCTAAAAGAGTTTATTATGTGTTTCCCTAAAATTCAACTTTTTCTAATAACTTGGTGAACGATTTTCAGATATTTCCCCCTTCTTGGTTAGCAAGAAAATACAAATCATAGACCTCTTCCACATTCACTCTAATAAATTCTCTAAGATTTCAGTATCATTAAATATTTTGGATTATAACATTTTTTATTCCCTTGTGGATGTTTACAAATTAGTCACTTTAGTCAAATGGATACCTCCTTCTAATAGCCTTTTCAAGCTTAATATTGATAGTTGTGTAAAAATAACCCGGGAGATGGAGTGGAGGTGGCTTAGTTACAAATCATATGGGTCAATTTCTTAAAGAATTCGCAACCTTCTTTGGTAGAGTTTCCAACATGTAAGCTGAAGATCTTGCTATTTTATACGGGTTACAAATTTGTGGGGGATCTTACGCTCCACGTATTGATAGTCGAATCGGACTCCAAGATTCTAGTGGATATTCTTAATAAGACAATTTCATGTCCTTGGGCCATCAAATGCGCTATCAATCAGATTCAACAAATCATTATTAACAGACCTATTTCCTTCTCCCATATTTACAGAGAAGGCAATCATGTGTCGACTTGCTTGCCAATCATGGATGTTCCTCCAAAAGGTTTATTATTTCAAAATCTATCAAAGATTTCACTAAACTGGTCAAAGGAGAATGTAGAATGTATCTTTGTGGCATACCAAACCTTAGATTTTTCAAAAAATAATTTTTCTAGTGAGGGAGTTTCTGTAATTGAGTTATTTATAAAACACCTCTTTTATTTTTTTTTCGTCAATCAATACTTTGGGCTCGACTATCAATTGTCTTCTTTTTGCCACTTTGGAGAGGCTTTTTCTCCTCCCATTTGTTATAATTTTTATAGGGGATTTTGTTCCTTTTTTTTAGCAAAAAACTCATATGTACTTTAAGATAAGATTTTGTTTTGATATTTTTTAGTACATACTTTTGTAATTGTTCTTTTATTTTTACAAGGTTGAAACATCAACTCATAAGTCAAGACCCTTTATGTCTTTTACTTTAGTTTTTCATTTTCCAACCATCTGTGAAAACCAAAATTATTAAAATTTAATTATTTTTTGTGTTACCTCTTCACTGGGTATTTTGGACATGAGTGTAAAGTTATTTGTGTACTATTAATCTACGATTTATTTTTTGGTCTGTTTTAAGGTCTTTTAGTGCTTGCCTTGGTATGCTGGATGCATTTGGAACACTGATTAATTTATACATTGTAAATTATCATTTGTACCTAATTGATTGTTATAGTCGACTTGTAGTTTGTGTGGTCATGGAACTAAAAGATCCAAAAAAATTCAGTATGCTAGCTTCCTCATTATTAAAACTATTATGTTCAAACCCCTGCTTATCATCTCACTATATTTACAACTTTTATTTTTTAAACTTTGAACGTCACACGAACCTGAACTGATTTTTTTGTATGTGTGTGTATTCAACCATTGAAGTTTAAAGGGTTTTTACCAAAGTGTTAAAAAATAGTCTTTAATCTTAACACTTTTATGTAATAGGTTACTTTCAAATTCAACCTTATATATGTCCAAAAGGAAATGGATGATAGTTTGTTTAATATTCAAAATGCTAATTTGGAGTGCTACGTTTTCTAGGTAAAATACAAATTATAAGTGCAATGTGTGCAAGTTGACAATTTGTCAATATATGCCTCCTCCTAAAAAAGGGTATTATTTATACAAAAAAAAGGTCATAACTAGTCCCATCATCACATGTGATAAGCATATCATTTATCTTATCTTCATCTCTATGATTGAGTAAGTAGAGGAGTGTGATTCTGTAGAAACTAAATGAGCATTTTCTTCATGAGCTTGGAGGACTTCAACATTGATCAACCTCTATTGAGTATGAGGTTTCTTACAACTTAAGAAAACTTTGGTAAATCTATGCCAAATGTTATGCCTAATGGGATAGGTCAGTCTTGCTTATCTTGATATGCAATACAAAACTTCTTATTTACAGCCAAATAACACAAATGTCTATTTTGATAAACCTTCAACACTACACCAAAACAGGTTCAATTGTAACGGGAAAAAACCGATATAAAAAATATTTACAACGGATTAAATTCGTTAGAAAATTGGCGTTATTTATTTTACTAACGAAATTTGTAACGGATAAAATCCATTAGAAGTTTTATATTTGTAACGAATTTGACATTGGTACACATCACATATATTAGTAACGGATTTACTAAATCGTAATGGTTTTAACCCATTACAGATATAGGATTTGTAACATATAAAACCGTTACAAAATACATTGTAATGGATTGGGAGTGTCATATTTGTAACGGATGTTTTATTTGTAACGGTTAAAGTCCGTTACCAATATCATTATATTTTTTTTAAAATATTAGTTTCTCATTAAACAAACAGATATGAATACACTAGTAATAACTCGCGTGGTCAACCAATGGCAATGCAGAACCAATTCCCACAAATTTCACTCAAAACATAATTCCAAAACACACGTGACAAAATGAATGACACTATATTTCCATGATATTAAACCATTCTCAAACTATATTTTATTCATAACCATTAAAATTCCCAAAACAAAATGTACTACAAGATAAACCATGTAGCTTTTAACCACAAAATCTAAACAAAGTCTAACATCGTTAAAGTTCTACACATATTATTCTCTCAAAAGTAGTCTTCATTATATTGCCTACAAAAGTAGACTTCATTCTCCCAAAATTAATCTTCATATTTTCCAATAAGAACCTATTGAACAAAATCAACCTTAGTAAATGTGTAATCATAAATGAGTAAATAACACAAAAGACTAGTACATTCTCATGCCATTGACACGCATGTAATTATAAATGTGTAATCTAAAGGGCCTTGTTGTCTATTGGAGTACGTCGGCCACTAAAATTTAATAGTGTAGCAACATGGCAATAACCTCATTCCTAAATTATATACATAATGAAAATGCAAGACTGGTATACTAAAACACCATGCATAATTAAAGATGGAATTATGAGAACATAAGTACATAATGCAGATTACACCCGTGATTCGTCTTCATCATCCTCCTATACAAAAGACAAGCCATTTATAATAGCATTGGCAATCGAGAAACACAACAACTGAGTATTAAAATGATTTATTACTAATTTCATTCTCTTATAATTTATGGGGACAGCCCTTCCCCTCTCCCGTTGTACTGTATTTTTCTCAATAAAATCCTGCTTATTATAAATAAAAAATAAAGACCGAGGAAAGAAATTAAGAAACTAAGCCCATCCTACTTTCATAACATATTGCAATCAGTTAAAGAAAAAAAGAACCCATTATTTTCTCTTGGATCTCCAAGAATTCTTGGGCGAAAAATGAAGTGTGGGTGAGGACGGAGAAATGTGAAAATGAAGTTGTATCTTATAATGATAGTAATAAAAATTTGTTTCACTCAAGATATCATCATTATATAAAAAATACCATACAGTTAATTTCCCCATTTCATGAAGTAGGAATACCTGCCCTCTTTCCTCATCGTCTTCATGATTAATTTCAGATTTTGGCATATCATATTCCTCATCACCATCGTCAGTTGTGCTTTCCTGTAGTTGAAATAGAGAAGTTACAGACTAAATAAGGCTTCTTATACAATACTTTAAATGTTAATAGTAAAAATCTTAAAATTACAAAACAACATACACTGCCACTAAATTTTTTAGTTGATATCTTATTCCTCATCACCATCGTCAGTTGTGAACCAAAGTCGATGCATAGGCCGAGGTTGAAGCTGAAGTTGAGGTAGGTGAGTGGTTATTTAGTAGTGTTATCTTGTTGAATTTTACAGTTCACCTTTTACTAATATTTGTTCTCCTGTATAAAATCCATTCCTTCCAGTTTTGAGTTCCGAACTAAATCCACTTGGGGGATGTCACCAAAAGCATCTGATCATGCATCTCTTAATCTTCTTCGCAAGTTGCAAGCATATACAATTAATAAAAAGACTACGGAGGTTCAGGCTCACCCTAAGAATAGGGCAAATGAGCCTTCTGCTACTTTGCTTGGTCGCAAAAAGGAAAAAGGTGTTGGACTCAAGATTGGCTAGAAAGCAGTCAATCATGATCAATAGGCATTAGTCTCGGTGTATATCCAAAGATGTTCAGATTGAGGTTCATGTTTACACATACTGACGTGGTTGCCTACAAAAAGGACCCTGACTCTCCTATCACCTACAAGATGTTGAGAAAGGATGAGAAATCCATTTTGGGTCATATGGTGAAATCTTTTGAGATGCTCGGCTATCATGGACATAGTCATGATTTTGAGTACCTTAAAACCATGAACGCTAACACCATTTGGTGCTACACACATCTCAAGGATATCCAATTATCCTTTTAACCATTTCATTTCTTTTTATGCTATTCTAACTATTCAAACGATCTCATATTTCATATTTTTATATCAAGATATAACGACTACGATCCTTCAAGAGCATGGCTCTATGTTTGAGGAACATGCCTTGACTTTTGAGAATGAAAAGAAGATGAACAACATGTTTCAAACTCAGGTTACTAGTTTAGGTAAGGAGTTGACTGCTGCTCCGACCCAGGATACTTAGGTTGAGTATCGGCTAAAGAAGAAGACAAAAAAGATTGTCGAAGTTAAGAAAAAACTTAAGAAAATCGAGGAGAAGATGTAGTTGGATCCAGACATAATTCAGAACTTAAGGGATGGTATGACCAAGACTTGTGTATTCGCTGTTGTGAAGTCTAAGGCTTGTTTGAAGTGTACTCCGAATTACCTCTTGAAAATGAAGTCGTGATACTCGGCTCTGCTCCTTCAACAATGTAATAGCACTAATTGCAAGCCTGGATATTTTTAAAACTAGATCATACCATGGAGCATACTGTTTTGAGGGTTTTCTCATCCTATACCTGAAAGAAACAAAAAGACAGCTACATAAGCATGCATCGCAATCTAAACACGGATACATATACGACACAAGACATGCCAATACGGCATTCTTCAAAAAGTCATGATATATATATGCTAGAAATACATTAATATATATATATATATATATATATATATATATATATATATATATATATAATCGCTACCCACACAAATAGACATATTAAAAATGTGTATAATGTGTAAGTGTATATAAAGTATGTAACCTTTCATCATATATCACAATTCATTTCCTCTGAAATAAATGCAATAGGTTGGTTTCTATTATCAGGTGTTATGCAATAATCAAATTCTTTTGACCCTTAATAGACACCACGGTATAGGCATTTATCATATTTAATTGATCTTAGAAAATATACACCAATAAACCACGTGGGGGAGAGAGGAAATATAAGAAATTTACCAAGCCATATATATTCGAATTGAAATGAAAACCATTGATGAACCAAATTCAATCATTCACTCCTTTATTTCACCCAAATATATTGGAATACCATCTACATTTTGTGCTCCCAAAGAATTTAAAGAGCAATTAGATTTAACATCAAGACAAAATTCGCTTCCATCATCAGGCGTCATAGTCCCCAATCCTTAAATTGCCACATCAATATCGACGCATGGTTTCATAGGGAGAAGCTCCAAGGAAATCAATCTTGAGTCCGAATTATATAAAGACCAGTTATAAAGCATGCTCCGGGGAAGCTGATCAGGATCATTGGTATCAAAATTATTGTCAAAGATAATATATTCATCAGTTCCCAGCGTTGTTTCTTTATAATACGCAGGAAGTGGATAGTCATCTGCTATCTCATCTTCATTGATCTTTATAGAGAACTTGTTAGAAGAAGTAACTAGTCGCTGCCTCTCGTTCTTCTTTAATAATTACAAGCTCCCGTTTTCCTGCAACATTCTAGCCAAGTGAGTCAATCAATTCACTTCTGTACGAAACACGTTTCTCTATTTGCATACTTCTAATAAGTATGTTACTTCATCACTTCCCCATTCACTATCTCCATTCTCAGATCCATACCAAAATTATAGGTTTATATTCTTAATTTCCCATTTTTTTAAATGACAAATCATGATTTAATATAACAAAAATATTGATGAGACCAATATCACATAACCAAAATTCTTTAAAATCACATTATTCCTAAAGAGAAATCAAGTTCCAAGATCATTTAAAATAAGATGGGGAGAAGATAAGATTATGATATCATTAAAAATTGCATAAATCCATGACTACACTTGATGGATTTCAACAACAATAAAAATAATTTTGCTCCCACAATAATAGTGTATGCAAAGTATGTCTGTTTCATCTCCCCTTGAGTTTCGTCCATGACAAAACTCTTGTGTAGCTCCCAAAAATCATATTTTTACAGCTTGTCAAGCATTACAAACCTTTCATTTGGTTAAAGGATAACGCCTATAGAAATATATAGTCCCACACAAAAATTAAATTCTATGCTTATATAAAATTAGAATGTTGCTTCCTTTCAACCTCTAGAGAGAGAAAGAAAGAGTTGCGAATATGGTGCAGCGTCTCACGTATCGCAAACGCCATAGCTATGCCACCAAATCCAACCAGCACAGGGTTGTCAAAAACCCATGTGGAAGATTGGTGTACCAGGGTACAAAGAAGACAACAAGCGGACCCAAGTGCCCCGTTACTGGAAAGAGAATCCAAGGGATTCCTCACTTAAGGCCTACCGAATACAAAAGGTCCAGATTACCTAGGAATAGGCGTACAGTGAACCGTGCTTATGGTGGTGTAATATCAAGAAGTTCCGTGAGAGAGAGAATCATCCGAGCCTTCTTGGTCGAAGAGCAAAAGATTGTGAAGAAGGTTTTGAAGATTCAGAAGGCGAAAGAAAAGCAGGCATCAAAAAACTAAACTGAGACTTTAAGAGGCTTTAAAACGTGGTTGGTAGAAATTTTTACTTTTAAACGATGATTATATGTTGTGCACTTGGTTAGTATGAGATAATTGTTATCTAATTTGAATGAGCATTTTTCTAGCTGATTCAGGTTACTAAATTCATCAAAAATTGGATTAAAAAAATTAGAATGGGTATATTTTAGGATCATTAAAAAATTGCGTTGTATGTCATTACAACTAATTAAACCCAATCACATTACAATTACATTCACCTAAAATAATGATGTACACATTGTAAGATCTTAAATTGTTTTATATAAATTCGTTATACCTTGACTTATATTATTTTTATCTAGATAGTGATACTAAAAGGAGTATTATAATCATACAGCATGCCTATAGTTGTGTAAATAAAAACCCAACCATATACACCCATTTGATAAATAGTATCCATGTTGTGCATAACTTCTAAGTTGCACCCAAAAAATGCAAGAAGCATCTCTAAGATGAGGTAGTGATTTTGGATATGAAATATGTTAAATTTTTTAGTAACTCATGTGACATGCTGGTATTTTTTTTTTTAATGTTATTGATCCAAGGAATGTAACAATTGTGACAATTCTCGTATACTTCTCAATGCAAAAAATGATATACTATGTTCCTGAATTAGAATACTTGATTGAATTAAACGAAATATCTCATTCATCACTGAAAAGATATCTGAATCTATGGTTTAAAATCACTTTGTAATTAAAAATTGCTATAAAATGCAGAAATGATTATCTTGCATAATCTAATATTCTGGGTCATATTCATAACATATGTAGAGATAAAGAATAAATGATGACTTGTATGGTATTTGAAGAATGTGGATTGTATCCCTTTTGTCTTGAGAATATATTTAATTGATTACATGGATTGGTTAGCAAAAACAGAATTAAATTATAAATGTGCTTATGGTGTTAGGATCTTTTGTACTCTCGCTTTTGATGTCAATTGCCACCTTAAAAGGACCATTCAGGTGGAGTTTATGACTACGTCATAGATCAGAAAAGGCCAAGTGAAGTGTCTCTTATTGAAATTCTCCCGTGTGCGATACCTAAAAGATGACCAACTTCTCGAAGATATAAACGGAAGCACATAAAATATGCGTAAAAATTATATGATTCTACTTGTCACCCGAATACGAATTATTTAGGCACTCTTTTATCGGAGCCTATATCTTGTGTGTCCCTCTAGATAAGGTTGAACCTCTCCGTATGAATTACGTGAAGGCATATGTGGGGCGGATTCACATTAGAGGAAGGTCCTTAACATTTTGAAGGAGTGGCATTAGTGGCATTATATATGTAGAAGGATTAAATTTTGTATGTATGATTGGATTTTTATATTATATAATATTAAAAAAATAGAGCTTCTTCCAGTGGTGTTGACTTTATCTTCTATGTTCCAAACCCAGTTTCACAATTTGTCCCTTCTAGCGTATAGGTTTTGTCTAATTGAATATGGAGCCAACGATATTTATAGATTTTAGTTGCATTGGCATTGGAGAAGTTATCAAGAATTGCAACGAAATGTTTTGGGATATAGAGACGACAGATAGAGGGGGAGTGTTTGAAATATTATTTTAAGTTCAGTATATATGATGTAATGAAAATATTTAATGGAGAGGTTTTGTTTTGTACACATCTCACTAATCTGAATGACCTATGTTTTCGCGTGTCCTCTTTAGAAAGAATGCATTTGTATTTTGTCATATGCTAATCTTGAGATCTTATATGGGATTGTTGGAATGGAGAACATAATTTGTATTGTAATTTGTAAATATTTAGAATTTCACATTATATTTTCTGTAAGCTTTAGGACTAAAATCAATCTAAACCAATCTAGTTTTGTTCAGTTTGGTTCTTTCACTGGCATGTTAGTTTTTATCCCCTCTTAATGAAAATTTTTGGAGGATTTTTTTTTCAAGTATTGGTAACCTTATATATTTTTTGAATCGACCGAACTTAAAAGAGTTGCTCAAATTCCTATGATGTTTTTGACTTTATAAGAAGGGATATATAACTAGTTTACTTTTAATCTATGAATTTGGCAAGTCTAGGTAATTTTTATTTAAATTCAGGTTATGCTATCAAGAATTATCTTAACATATATGGTTGTTTTATTAGTTTTAATTTAACGAAGACAAGTAATTAGAACAAAATCTTGCATGGTCATATGTAACTCTTAACATGTTTTATAACTTCCTACTAGGTCGACAAGAGAGAGAGAGAGAGAGAGAGAGAGAGAGAGAGAGAGAGAGATGCCTTTTTATATATGGGAAGATGTATTCTCCTTATTTATTTGACTTGAAAATTAGAACTATGACATACTTTGTCATCAAATTATTAATTGAAATATTTAAAGTTTAATACAACTTTATATTTGAATTTGTCCAATAGGGAATTTCGAATTAGGGGTACTACATCTTTTTTTTATCTAAATCCTTTTGGAAATCTCCCATTCAAACTTTATATGATAACTGACTCTAATAAACCTTAAATAATAGACAATTTATCTTACAATGTAACATTAGCGTAAATTATGGGCAATGGGTTTAGGGTTTGACACAAAAGTCCCGCCTGGAAAGCTAGGTCACGGCCTTTAATTTGAAATTTTGGAAAATCACAAAATTATATTCTCATTAATCTATCAAACATTTGGTCTTTTATACTCTAAATGATCTAGGATGATGGGCTGAAATACGAAACGTATTAAGTTTATATTCTTTAATAAGCAAACAATTTCTAAAACAATAATGTTTTTCCTATATCATGCAATGATGAAGCAACTAATTGTGGAGAATAACGAGTACAAAACTCTAATATTTGCAAAAAAATAATTATAAGGAAGTACTCACTAAACCACTCTTTCAAAACACTTAAAGAAGACCAACTTATAAAATACTACACTCAAACTAAGATACAAATGCTAATTGCCTTATTGTTTTACTTCTTCTTAGATGATTTTAACCAAATGAGAAGCTTGCCTATTTATAGGCAAAGTAAGAAAATTATATCGTAAAACTGCTTCCAAATGAGACTTCTTTAGCTTTTGCATGTACCGACTCATCACACTAACAGCATAAGAAATGTCAGGTCGAGTCAAGGTTAGGTAAATCAGACTACCTACCTATTTTCGATACATCGTGACATCTTCTAAATCTTTTCCTTCATGTGCACACAACTTGCCATTTGGTTCCATCGGTGTCGAGATTGGCTTGCATTCGAGCATCCCGAATTTCTTCAACAAATCTTTGGAATAATTTTTCTGACAAAGAAATATTCCTTCTTGTGTACGATCAACCTCTAGACCAAGAAAGTGCTTGAGTTATCCAAGTTCCTTCATCTAGAAACGAACTGATAAATTCTTCTTTGTTCAAAGAAGTTTTGCCTCATCACCACCGGTTATGATCAAATCATCCACGTATACCAGTACGATATCTAACTTTCATCTATTAGCTTTGACAAACAAGCTAGAATATGTAGGTGTTACTGAATAACAACTCTGAGTTAAAACTTCAGCAATCTTACCATACCATGCCCTTGGTGCCTGTTTTAATCCATAGAGTGCCTTTCGCAACTTACACACATGCTCAGGATGATCTTGATTATAAAAACCCATTGGTTGAATCATGTAGATCTCCCGATATAACTCCCCATGAATAAATGCGTTCTTCACATCCATTTGCCCTCAATTCCAGCCTTTGCTGGCTACAAGTGCAAGTAGGACTCGTATAGTTGTAAGCTTTGCCACTGGACTAAATGTTTTATCATAGTCTAATCCATATTGTTGAGAGAACCCCCGAGCCACCAGTCGAGCTTTGTATCTCTCAATTGATCCATCTGAACGACGTTTTATCTTGTAAACCCATTTACATAATATGGCTTTCACATCTCTTAGCTTCGGCACGAGATACCAAGTCTGATTTTGCTCCAGTGCAGTGATTTCTTCTTCCATAGCTTTAATCCACTCAGAATTCTGGGATGCTTCTTCAAACGTATCAGGTTCTTTTACACGTGCTTCTTCTTCTATGGATTCCTTACCATATTTGGGATTTGGCTTTCTGATTCTTGTTGACCTCCTGAGTTGTGATTGTGGAGTTGATACTTCCGTTTCACTAGGTCCACCTTCTTCATCTGGTTGGTAATATACACTAGTTTGCTAAGGATTCTGAGTTACTTCTTGCTCCATATTATCATCATCATATGAATCCTTAGCTTCGTGTGAGCTTGATAGGATTTGAGGAGTGTGCTCTCCCATTTTCTGTTGTAGCTTCTCTTCAAATTCCTTCGAGTTTGATAACACCTCCTTTTCTGAGGACCACCAAGAAGATGATTCATCAAACATCACATCTCGTGACGTGTAACACCTTCTAATCGTAGGATCGTAACATTTCCACCCTTTTCTCTGGTTGTCGTATCCCACAAAGATACATCTGAGTGTTGTCTTGTCAAACTTGCTATGTAGATGGTTAGGAACAAATACATAGCATACACAGCCGAATAATCGAAAGAAACTAACCGTAGGTTTCATGTCCCATAATTTCTCAAAGGGTGAAACAAACTTTAACCTTGGTTGAGGAAGTTTATTAATCACTTGGGTTGCAATTCTCATAACTTCAGCCCAAAATCTTTCCGGTACATTCTTAGCATGTAGCATACTCCGACAAACTTCTGCAAGATGTCGATTCTTTCTCTCTGCTACTCCATTCTATTAGGGGGTGTTGGCACAAGTAAATTGATGGCGTATTCTACAGTCTCGTAGATACCGAAAAAACACATTTAAGGTATATTCTCCTTCATTATCTGTGCGTAGACAAATGATATTCTTCCCCACTTCTCCTTCAATCGTCTCTCTGAACTCTTTAGACTTTGAGAACGTGTCATATTTTTCTTTCATAAAGAAAGCCCACACATACCTGGAGAAGTCTATACCGCATCCCACCAACTGATGGTTGCTTGACTGGTCCGAACACATCAGAGTGAACTAACTCTAATGGTTCCTTTGCTCTAAAATTTGATTCCTCATATGGTAATTAAACTGCTTTACCGTACTGGTATCACGCATAGACCTTGTCTGTCCTCACATCAAATTATGGAAGTCCGTTGAGCATCGACTTCTTTTTTATCACGCTTAGCTTAGAATAGCTATCATGGCCCAATCGCATGTGCCATAAATCCATTTTTTCATTTTTTTTCTTGTCTTCTCTACATATGTAGACTCTGCTGACATCACTTAGACTGCCTCCAATCACCATCCTTCCATTGTTGGCATTTCTTAGATCTTGAGGTCTTGATATACCTTTACATCTCATGGACCAAAAAATACAAAGTGGCCTGATGATGTTAACTATGCTACTGAAAGAAGATTTTTTCTCATACCTGGAACATGGTAGACATTTTGAAGAGGCACCTGGTTAGAACTGTATTGAGGTGCTACTATCGTCTTACCGATATGAGCTATTGGTAGCCTTAAGTTTTTGGCTGTTAGCACAACTCTATTTCCCTTGTATTTTGACAGGCTCTATAACTTCTATTTATCATCCGTCATGTGATTTGAGCAGCATGAGTCGACGATCCAATCATTCTCATAGTCGATCTGCTGAACTATCGAGACTGTGAGAGCTAACTCCTCCTCTTCCACGGCAAAAGATGCTTTAGCATCCCAATCATCTTTGTTTCTCTCCATTGAATTAGAAGTGGAATCATTTCTTTCAGCGGGCCTTTCGTTGGACCAAGAATCTTTTGCCATATGTCCCGTCTTGCTGCAGTTGTAACATTTGCCCTCAAATCTTTTACCGTAGCCACGATTCTTTGAAGCTCCCCTGGACGAGAACCTCCTTCTCCTTGATGACTTTTTTCCTTGTCATCATCCTTTTTATATCCACCTCCGATGTGCTGCTTGAAGTAGCCTTTGCTTTTGTTGGTGTAGAGCGCTTCCTCCTCACCTTTAAGCGAGACTCCTCCCATTTTCTTAGCCATAGCTTCTTGACTGGAAAGAAAATTTTCAAACTCAACAAGTGATGGTTGAGTCGTCCATCCTTGTACAGCAACAACAAAACTTCTGTATTCGGACCTCAAACTATGGATAATTATTCTTTTTATCCTGGTTTCACCAATAGCAGTTATTGGATCTAAATTTGAAATTTCGTGGCATATTTTCATCACCTTATGAAAGTACTTGGTGATAGTCATGTCGCGTTGCGCCATCGATAGCATCTCGTTCTTAAGAAGGTGTAGTCTTATGTCGTTCTTCATTGAAAAAAGTGTAGTGAAAGTGTCCCATGCTTCTTTCGGTGTTTTGGCATCCCAGATGTGGTCCAATATTTTTTCTTCAATTGTGGTCTTTAAGGCAGACATCGCTTTGCCCGCTTTAATCTTCCATTTTCGCAAAGTGCCATTAGCGTCATCAACCTCCGGTTGTATAACTTCACTACCACCAACAACCTCCCAAAGGCCTTGTCCTTGCATATAAGACGTCATATATGTTGCCCACATATTGTAATTTTAGTGGTTGAGCTTCTTGATTCCTCCAACTACTTGAATATCACCCATCGTGTCGGTAAATTTTTGATAATACCAAACAAGCATGATTTCAAGATATAAACTTGCAGAATACGAATTTCTCACAGCTCAAGAAAACTCACTCCAAAAATACTAGTACACGACCGTCCCGCTCTGATACTAATTGTTGAGAATAACAAGTATAAAACTCTAATATTCTCAAGAAATAATTATAAGGAAGTACTCACTAAACTACTCTTTTAAAACACTTAAATAAGACCAACTTATAAAATACTACACTCAAACTAAGATACAAATGCTAATTGCCTTATTGTTTTACTTCTTCTTGGATGATTTTAACCAAATGAGAAGATTAACTATTTATAGGCTAAGTAAGAAAATTATAGCCACAAATTTCTTATTTTCCCTTCCACCACTTGTTCAATTTATGGTGGCCTAACTTCTCCATTAATGGTAGTGGGATTAATTAGTGGTGGCCTAATTTCTCCACTAATGGTAGTGGGCTTAATTAGTGGTGTCCTAATTTCTCCACTAATTGGTGTTGATATCTTAACACTAATGACCATCCATAAGTACCTCATTTTGACCCATAGCCAATGTAATCCACATACAAAAAATGTAACTCTAGATCAAAATAAAAAGATCAGAGTAGTTCTACAACACTATCACTAAGAACACAACGCTGCCTAGAAATGATATGCTCCATAATGAATACATTCATGAATTGAAACAGTGCATGGATGTTCTCACCTCACAATAATTCTAAAGTTGGGATCTAGATATAATTTGAGGTGGCGCTTGCATTGGTGGTTGTTGTCGTTGTTGAGATTGAACCATTAATGGATATTGTCTCGACGATCCTAGAGTATCAATATTGGCATCATCGAGAACCTATAAAAAAAATGTTATATATAATGCATAACTAGTAAATTCTTTATATAAAGTTTTACTGTCAGAAGAATTTGAAAAGAAGAAATGAATAAGTAGGAACAAATAGTTCACCTCTCCAGCGTTTAAAGATGAATCTTATGGATATTGGTTAATAACTACCATATTACGCATATGAGAACTCCCATATTACGCATATGTATGAAAGATTCAGGGTTTTGGCTCACATGGTATCAAATTTACTAATAACTGTATTGGATTTTAAACACTAAAATTACAATCTGAATTGTAAACCAATGATCATTACTGTCTATGACACATTCAGAGTTTTGTATCATGAAAGAAGACTTGAATGGTTTTCACTTGGGACCATACAAAAGTTGTTGCAAACTTTAAATGATTCAGACCTCAAATTCCAGGTCTTACAATGAAGAAAACATAGGGTTAATTTTATTTATTATTTTTTTTTACCGGGGGGGGGGGGGGGGGGGGAATGGAGAAGTCGGGAAGAAGGGTAGGAATTTTTGCCAAAAAATATGTAGGTCTTAACTTTAATAGCCCATTAGAAAACTCGTTGACAAAAGAGGAATGTCGTAAATAGTTAAAAGGCAAATCAAATTAATAATGTCTAATATGACATTAGTACTGAGGAGGTAAGTAAAAAGAACTATTAATGAGAAAAAGGTGTGACAATACTTGTCGTCGGTGGGGAAGAGAGTAGTAAATATGACAGCTCTAACCTCTTGTGTGGTTATTTACCACATATTTCACTTTATTTCTTGAGGCACTCACATTATCTATTTCACCTGAGGTGACATCTTCCCTGATAATTATGCTTATTTAGCTCAATTAAGTTTACTGCTATGAATATATAAAAAACATAAAAGATAAAATACATGGGAAAGAAAATTGGTAATTCAAGGCACATTCATTAGCTATATCCTGTGGTGACATGTTTACTGATCATTATAGTTCTTTATCCAGAATAAGTCTTCACGCTCAACACTCCATCGGTCTCTTCTTCACAAATTTAGGGCTTTACCTCACCTATAATAGCAACAATCACCCTAAACATAAACTTTGTTAATGATGGGCATTAGTTAATCAAGGTCTTAGATTCAACCAGACATCTTAAACAATGCTAATTGTCAGTAGGCAAAAAGATGAAAATAAAAACATAAGATCTACCTTCACCTCCCCACCAGCACTCAAAGTAACCATACTACCTAACCAAGCAACTTTCACTAGAACTTGCAGTGATGATGAACAACCGTGCTGGAGCATACTTGGATAAATAGATAAATACCCAAACATCCTACAAGGCTCTTCAGTAGCTATTGCAAGTGTAGATCCCAGCATCTTAAAGCTTATTCACGTCTCCGGCATTTATTCCATGAGAAGTCACTATTGCAAAACAAATTTGTCTAAATGATAATTATCTAAGTCTACATTAATATATAAACTGCTATTTGTATTAGCTGAAATCAAAAGTTGATAAGAATTTAAGGTTGGAAAAATTAAGTTTAACTGTACAGGAAAAAAGGTAATAAAGAAGATGCAATATTATATATACACATTTGTCAATCGCTTCGAATGAATATTCTTCGGCATCGATGTCTTCTCTTTTGACGAGTTATAACTGTTCTTCGGATCTGAAAAATTATACACAAAACAATACGCTAATCTATGGAATTGAAAAAGAAGAAAAACACATCTAGATATCATGGATTCTTAATTGAGATCTTACTTCAAAGAAAATATTTTCGTTTGAGAGAGAGGAATTGCGGTTTGAGTGTGAGTTTTTTGAATTATGAATGTCGTGCTTTATATAGATGCGAAAATTAAGCCAATCCCTATATCGGATCAACAAGTGGAAACAATTAAGGCACATGAAGAGGGGACACTAGCTAAAATGAAATCTATAAAAGTTAAGCAGCTTAGAAAGGGATATATTTTTTTGTGAATTAAACGGTAAGGTTCCTTTCCCAAAGGTTTTCTAAATAACGAAGATACTGGTAACAAGCAGTAAACACCAATTGGATGACAAGATCTAGATTGAAATTAACCAATAAATTAATTTTCACTCTCAAGAACACAATAAAAACAACGATAAAAAAATAAAAAGACCAATATGGCAGTTCTAGAAGCTAACCAACCATGAAAGTATGTCAAGACGAGATTTTTCAATTATAATTTTCTTTTAAAAAAGTGAAGAAGAGGATGCAAGATTAAACAAATAAGTGAAGAGGGTACACTCAAATTATATAAAGGGGCCCCATACACGAGTCCACTTTTGATGGCTGGTATTCAATCTTACTGGCCACAAGTTTCGCTACTTTTTGCATTTCTTACATGGTAGAAGGATGAGTCTGCAAGAATGAATAATCATCATTTATAGGAAATTATTCCACATTTAAATGGTCTATATGCTCCTTAATTCGACATGGTAACATACTTCATCTTTTTAAGGTTAAGTACCTTTCCATTCAAAACTTGTTAAAGTTATCAATGCAAAATGTTAGGGGTGTTCAGAATCCAAACAAAAATGATTAAACCGACTGATATAATCTGATCCAATAAAAAGATGATATAAATTGGATTGGATTGGATGCCATTTTCAAAAAAACAATTGTAATTGATTCGGTTTCAGTTTTAGTATCCAAAACGGACCAAAAATCAAATCAAACCGAACCGAACCGACCTATTTATTTATTATTAAAATTGCCACGTGTTATTAAGGTGGGCATGGTTCAAATCCCCTAGGTTTCACATCCCTTTTTAACGTATCTTCTTTCTTTAATAAAAATAATCTCTCTAGTTGAGAAAAATATCATAACTAGTGATTCCTTAAAAAACATGTAAAGTTTGAGTTTTAGGAAATAAATTGACATCTTGTTTGAAACTGTTGACATGAATACATCTATATGCATGGTTTTGCTAGGTTGTACCTGGGCAACATATTGAGTTGTGAAACACAGTTGATCTCAGGTGGAGTGACATGTAGTTACTAACAAACTCGAGACAGCTTCATCGGTGCACCATGGTGAAGCTTAAAATTGGAGGATTGTAATTAAGACACGACAACACAGTTGATCAAAAGTTTAGCAGGAACTAGTAGAGGTCAATAGACTCATCGTGGATCCACTGTTGCACCATGGTGAAATTCATAATTAGATTCAGATTAAGATGACCATTTAGTTGATCAAAATTGAAGACAGTACAAATACTGCCAACAAATTCTAGATGAGCAAGGGGTTTTAGACACCCTTTAAGATAGAAAATCGGTAGGGATATGGTCCTAAAAGATGAGTTTTTGAAGAATAAGAGGCGTCGCATGAGAGTCTAGCACTATTTCCTTCCTCTGTGTCCAACGAAATAGCTATTGTGGTAGTAAATATAGTGAAAATGGTCAGTTATACCAATAAATTGGAATTTATATATGATAAATGTATGGTTCATCGTCTCACCTCAACATCTTCATAGTACGCTACTGGCTATGTGAAATCTTTGGAATTTTATCTTTCATTTTTAGGAAAGGAATAGGAGTCATTATACCTCTTCATCAGATCAAGAACAAGTAGGGAATTTTGTAAGGAGATTCGATGTACTTGCAGGTGGATCTTAACCACATACTACGAGATCATGATTTCCCTAAAACATAAAGAAACTATGCAAAGGAGCTCTGAGGTGTCAGTAATGTCCCTCCAGAGCAAGGGATACCCTTACACTTAGAAGCGTAAGGGGAGTCCCAATGAAGGTTTTCTAGGTCTCAAAGACGAAATCTATGCTCATTCGGGTGGGGATATTGTGGAACCGGACCATTCCTCAAGCATCGAGTCACATGAATCTTCAAACGAGTTCTATAAAAATTCCCCACGATAACATGACTTTGGCTCATGATCAACCTTCCCTCATGCTTATAATAAGGTACATATATGTGCCAAATGAACGTGTTTGATAGATAAATGTACACATTTTCAGTGGATAATCGATTCCAATATGCTCCATTCAATATGTTCAATCAGTGTCACGCTTATGAATCCCAGTTTCAGGAATTTCATTATTTTGTGGTCATTGACTTTGAGGCTACATGTGAAAAATTGAAAAATCCTCACCCTCAAGAGATAATCGAGTTTCCACCTGTAATAGTGAGTTGCATGGCTGGTCAACTAGAAGCTTGTTTTCAAATGCATGTGCGTCCTATGTGTAATCAACTTCTGAGTGATTTCTACAAGAATTTGACCGGCATCCCGCAACTTCAGGTGGACAGAGGTGTTACTCTAAGAGAATCTCTTCTTAGGCATGACAAATGGCTTGAAAATAAAGGTATTAAGAACACTAACTCTCCTATGGTTACATTGTCAAATTGGGATTGTCGAGTGATGTTGGAATCAAAGCGTTGATACAAAAAAAATCTGGAAGCCTCCTTATTTTAACAGATGGATCAACTTAAAAGTTCCTTTCTACGAGTTTTTTAGTGGCGAGAGGTGAAATTTAAAGGAGGTGGTACAAATGGTAGGACTAGCATGGCAGGGTCGTGCTCATTGTGGCCTCGACCACGCAAAAATAATGCGCGTCTTCTATCTCACCTCATGCGAAAGGGCTTCAAATTCTCAATCACCAACTCAATGATGTCTAACTCCATTGCCCATTATTCACCATTTAATCAGTCCCTAGAACACCTCCCATTTTCCCCATTCTACCTCCACAAGATTTTGATATTATAATTTCACCCTCATTGCTTTTGCGGGGTGAAGAGCAACAAAGGGATGGTTCGAAAGCCCGACTCGAAATAAGGGAGATGCTTTTTTAGGTGTGGGAATTAGACCTCCACTAGAGTGGCTTGCTGCCAGTACTTTGAATGGGTTTCTTCTCCATAAACCTGAAAAATATATAAACTCTTGTGTAAAAAAGAGTGAGAAAAGAGAGAGTAATCTCTTAGAAGAAGAAAATGTGGGTTTGGTGGGTGAGGCTTCTTTTCTTATTACAAAAGTAAATATGGATAGTTGAGACTTGAGAGACTGACTTCTTGTTTCACAAAACAGACTTTATAAAGTGGGGAATATGTGAGGAACTTGGGTAGTTTTTGGAGGATATGATTTTCACATTATAAGAGGCATGCTTTAATTATTTAAAATAATATGTGAAATGGAGACATTTGGTTTTCTATGAAAAAAATAGGAGTCATTATCATGGATAAAGTTAGTTCAATTTTAGGCTCATTCTAAAAACCTTGTATCATAATAGAGTGTTTTTTAGGTATGTTTGATACAGTTTTACATGCTAAAATTAGTAATCTTCCTCGTTCTCTCCGCTAGGTGTGTTCAATATTACACAACTTATTCCTTTCATGCCATGATTTTCACCTTAAAGACAAAAGGGTTTGAAATTTTAGCCAAGACTCTTGACATTAAACTCATTGAATAGGCTTAGTGAAAAGGATCAATTATAGAATAAAGGGTTATTGACTAAATAATTCATCGAGTTGATTGACCAACTCAATACCAAACTTTTTGTTAAACTTTTTTGCTCTTTAATTAACAATAACAGACCCATAATCCATTTTTCTTCATATCGAATCCAACCCAATATCAAATTGGGTTGGATGAACATTACCCCCATCTCATTGGACACAAATGTATCTTTTAACCAAATTCCAATATGCCATCATTTATCAAAAATAAGGAAAATATTCAAGTTAGGGATAAGATCAGTTGTACCCAACCAAATAAAAATCAACCCATCTTAAAGATCTACTGTGGTAAAAATAAAGTTTATTTGTTTTTTCAGTAAAGAAAACTTGAATAAATATAGGCAAAAGTTGATTACATAATTTCACATAATTTTAAACCACTTAAATAATTTACCACCAACCATATAGAGAGAGTATCATGAAGGAAGCTTTAGGAAGGAAAGTTCACACAAAGAAATCATTTTTGATCATGAAGAACTCCATAAAAAACCAATAATGGACGACATGATACCTATCTTCATGTACCAATCTAGGAACTTCATTTTTTAGTTTTCTATGACAAAAACAAAACACAGTTGGGAGAGTTCAATAGCATGGATGATATATATATATATATATATATATATACACACACATTAATTAAGCTCAACTATGTATCAACGTAGATCAAAAGAGAGAGGGACCACTGGACTAACCTACAATATCAAAGTGCTGAAAAAATGATAAAACAAAAACAGAGCATTAACCATTAGAATACATATAGAAAATTAATGTACAAAAATAAACCCAACCTAGACATACCTCTACAATGGAATAAAAGAACTACAACTCATACCTGAACCTTCAAATTTCAAATAAGAATTCTACGAGTTATGCCTTCTCACAGAAAAAACCTACCCGTACAAGGGTAGAAAATTACGAAGAAGAATAAGAGGAAGATAAAAGGAAGAGAGATAGGGTTACATACTCTGAGTTGTACGGTGGGGTGCCGGTGATAATTTTCGATGAGATTATAAAGTGTCATTGAGGAGACCCAACAATGGGAGAGAGAGAGAGAGAGAGAGAGAGAGAGAGAGAGAGAGCACAGAGGAACCGCGACTGGGGGAAAACTCCCGCTTCTCAACATTTGGGGTTTGTATCTTTTTTTCCATAAATATATTAAATACAACGATTTATTGTTATTTGCAACGGTTTTAATTAATTTGTAACGGTTTTTTAATGTTGCAATTTTGTAATGGAAAAAATCCGTTACAAAAGATGAAAATAATCCGTTACAAAATGGGCCTTTTATTGTAGTACAAGATCAACTAAATTTAGCTAGATATCCGCCATTCTTAGAGGATCCCAACCACTTATGGAAATAGAAGAATGGAAAAAATGGGATTTTGAAGAAATAAGTACTATTAAAAAATAAAAGACCTAACAATATTGATTTCAAGGATCACTTTAAAAATCTTCCACATAAAGTGGATTGCATTTGTAAAACTTATATATGTGTCATTCTCGTAAATCCTTTCCGACTGCGGTGGATCTCATCATATTTCTATGATAATTTGGCAAAACATTTTCAACACAAAAGTCATTGCAAATTTTTAAAATGGTGCACAAATAATAATTTGTTGAATTTGGTATTAATGTTAAATATGACAAAGAAGAGCAGCAAGGGAAAAGTTGTCCATAATTTTATTAGGAATGATTTTAAATATACTTTAAAGAAATATAACAATCATAGTTTGTCATGCACATTCATTTTTATGATATGAGCTCGTTTAGAACACATTTACTATCATTTTATAATTCACAAAATATTTGTCGTGTCAAGAAAATTAAGTTTTTCATTTTATGTAAATTTATTTTTTTATTTTTGAAGGTTCATTCCAATTTTTTAAGGCTTATCTAATGTAATTCGGATAACTTTTAATTATGTTAATTGGTTTCTTTGCGTCTCTATATGCAATGAATTTATTGTTTACTTCCAGGATTTGAGGATTTGACAGTTCGTTAAGGGTTAATAACACATATGTCCCCTGAAGTATAGAGGTAGTCTCACTCGGGTACTCTATGTTTTAATTTTCTCAATCAAACCCTCTAATTAGCATACTGCTTCAATTTCAACGAAATTTTAACGTACAGTTAACTCGTCTAACAGAATTGATACATGGCACTCATGGGGGAAACTTAAGAGAGACTGGACCAAACTTCAACCGATAGTTTTACAAAAATCACTATCTAAGTAATTTTTATGATATTTTCTTCTAGTTTTAATGTTTTAAGAGCATTAATATATTTTAAGTTTGTTACAATTAAAATAAAGTTATTTTCAAACTTAAACTGAATCTATAATTAATTAATATTTCTCGGCCTATATCAGTCTTCAGTTTTATTATTATTATTATTATTATTATTATTATTATTATTATTATTATTATTATTATTATTATTATTATTATTATTATTATTATTATTATAATAATAATAATAATAATAATAATAATAATAATAATAATAATAATAATAATGATAATAATAATGATAATGATAATAATAATAATAATGATAATAATAATAATAATAATAATAATAATAATAATAATAATAATAATAATAATAATAATAATAATAATAATAATAATAATAATAATAATAATAATAAGAACAAGAAGAAGAAGAAGAAGAAGAAGAAGAAGAAGAAGAAGAAGAAGTTTATTAAATTTTATGCTTGTGATACACCTCTCATGCACAAGGTACTATTTATGTAGTTTTTTAATTTGAAAGATGGACAAAACACAATTTTTTAAATTAGTAAAATGTAATTTTAAATAATAAAGGGACTATTTGGCATTATATTTAACTAGTACTTAAATAAATAATATTATTTACCCTAATATCTAATAAAGAAAGTTAATTTGATTTGGAATTTTCCCATACTTCTAATATAAATTTTGTATTACTCAACCACCGTATTTAAAAATTTGAGATACGCATTGTTAAAACACTAATCATGGAGGTGTACCACAAGCATTAAAGTTAATAAAATTCATTATTATTATTATTATTATAATTATTATTATTATTATTATTATTATTATTTAAGACATGCAAGTGTGTGAAAATTACTTAAATATTATTATTATTAAAGTCTAAGACCTGTATAGGTCGAGAGATATTATTTCATTATAAATATCAATTTAAATTTAAAAAATAACTCTTTTTTTAATTGTAATAAAATTAAAATATATTATTACACTTAAAACATGAAAAAATAGATGAAAATGTCATAAAAATTACATTTGATTATTATTTTTGTGAAACTGTCTCTTGATGTTTGGTTCAGTCTTAATTAAGTCCATCACGTGAGTGACGAATGTTAATTACGTTAGAGATATTAAATTTTGGTTAAAATTTGGATGAAATTGTAAATTATATGGTACTTGGAGGTCGTGTTTGAGAAAATTGAAATATCAGAGACCCAAGTGAGATTATATATATATATATATATATATATATATATATATATATAACATAACATAACATAACATAACATAACATAACATATAGTGGTGGAGTCAGGAAATGTCCTTGGGTGGGGCACTTGACGAACATGAAAATGTAAAGTTTTCTAAAATTGGTGGGGGTTCGGGGGCGAGAGTACCCCAAATGATTTTTTTAGGGTTAATTTTACATTTTAAAAGTATTCAATCAAGAATATCGGAATCAAATTTTAATTGAGTCAAAGTGTCGGATTCAAGAAAGAAAAGTTCAAAAAACAACCATAATAACATCAATATTAGTCCATGGGTAGCAAAAATATAGCTTACCACAAATGACAAAAGAAACGAGTGTAAAATACAAAACTAAAAAAAATATGTTTAGAAAATAAATATGTGTAAATAAATTATGGTATTTCTATAATTTTTTCATCAAGTTAGTTACAAATATGTCATAAACCTTTAAGTGTTGAAAATGAATAAGGAACGCTAAGGTACACATTATTTTGGTTATTACTCAATTATTGTTTATCCGTCACTTGTAGTTTAAATAGAGTAGTTGAGATGATAGAGATATATAAAGTAATAGGTTTAGTAGAGGTTGAAAAATTATCTGTTATTATATCAAAAAGATCCTTCTCAAATATTAAATAACCTTTGAGTTTCTCTCATTTAATGCACATGAATAGAATTTAGATTTTTTTTACTCTAATATGGTAAATTTCAACTCTACTTTTATATAAAAAGATGTAAATCCTCTTTTCTTTTTGGGTAATGAAGTGTGTTTGTTCTATTTGTAACAATATTGCAATATTATGTGAATATTTTTTTTTTTTAGATATTTGAATAACCCCCCCCCAAAAAAAAAAAATCGGGGTTGTGCCCCACCTGTCGAAAATTCCTGGCTCCGCCACTGACCATATATATGTATCAAAATATGATAGGGAAAAAAAAATATATGCGTCCGCAGATTACGCGAGTTACATGCTAGTATTAAATAACATTAGGGCTTCTCTTGTTTAATGTACATAAATAGAGTTTAGATTGAGGTAGTGCATATACATATTTTTTTCCAAAACCGGGATGGAGCACTTATCCACCCCAATTACACTGTGAGTGCTAACATATATATGGCTAACTTTCATTAAAGTATACATATAATTCCTCATATGGCGCCTACTATTTTTTAAATAACAGTTGCCTCATATTACATAGATATGGCTAATAACAAGCAGTTTTGAGATTGGTAACAAAAGTCAAGCAATGTGGGTGGCATGGATCCAATGCCATAAACAGGAAACTCGTTCCATGTAATCAACTTAGAGCTTCCTTAACGTGTCCTAGTCTAACGGCAAAAACACCCCCAACTAGGGAAACGCCAAACACTTGTCAACCATCTGGGCGGTTCTAAACACTATAAGTAAAACAGTTTGCAAACATGAAATCTCAAATTGTTATCAGTGTTTTTGAGAAATATTTGCACCTTTTGCTAGTAGTGTTGTGTTGTATACTTACGAAAAATCAAGAGATCATGGACTCCCAGAACATGAGCTACCAAGCTGGCCAAGCCAAGGGCGACGCCCAGGTGGCCTAACATTTATTTTTTGTTTGTCTACATATATACCTTAACATTCATTGCATGCAACATGCATAACACGATTGATATGTTTATTTCAGCAAAAGGGAAGCCAGATAGCGGACAAAGCCCAGAGTGCTGCCAAGTCTGCCCAGCAATCTATGCAGCAGGTTCATGTCTTTTTCTTTTGCATTATTTTGTGTTTTGCACTCATCCCATAACCCTCAATATTCAAATTGTTACAACTATTAAACTTTTTTAACCATAAAAATGAAAAATATTTAACAAAACTTTGATAAAATAAAACATAGTAATGCTAAAAATGCATAATTTATATACTAAAGAAATTGTATTTGAATACAAATATACCGTTTATATCCAAAAATCATAATTTGGGTTTGATACGAAAAACTATATGGAGCCAAAGTAAACAAACAAACAAAAAAAATTGTTTTAGAAAACATACGCACACCCACTTGCGTGCACTCTCTCTCTCTCTCTCTCTCTCTCTCTCTCTCTCTCTCTCTCACACACACACACACACACACACACTCACGCACACACACACGGATATATATCATTTTAAAAATATTAAATATAAGATCCTCATTTGATAACAATGACCATACTTCTTTATTTATTTGTGATATAGTTTAAATTTTGTAATTATCAAATTTATTTTTTTGTTGTGGGACTTGGAAAATACTCTGGAAAGTAATATGATCTTTTGCAAGTTAAATAATAGTGCAACTAACTATATTTAGGTAGTAGGGGTGTGATACAAAACTTTCAAAAGCAATGGGGCAAAACAACTAATTGTAATGAAATTAAATCCAAAATGACTTTTTTCTTTCTACTGAATTAAAGCATAAGATGAGCATTTCTGAAGTTTTGTAATCGCAAAACCAACTATTCTTTTTCTGCTTTATTTGCCACTTTCAGTTAAAGATTAGTTATATATATGTGATGTGTGACAATTGTGTAGACTGGTCAGCAAGTGAAGGAAAAGGCACAAGGTGCAGCTGAAGCGGTCAAGAATGCAACTGGGATGAATAACTGAAGTTACAATGATTTTTTCCATCTCTGCCATCCTCTTCAATGATAGTAGTTTTTAATTTCTTGTTTAGATTTAATTGTTACAATGATTTTTTCCATCTCTGCCATCCTCTTCAATGATAGTAGTTTTTAATTTCTTGTTAAGATTTAATTTTGACTTGTAAAGTCGGTGTTTGAACAAAAAAAGAGAATATTCTCGTGGGGAAGTTCTGACCTTGTTCCAATAAATTTTGAAGTAATGAGATGCTGAGAATTAGTGTAATCCTCTTTTTCATATTTCTTTAAGTGGCAATATATACTATGATTGCATCTGTTTATTTTGTTTTTGATTCGGGAGATCAATATTAAGCAATTCCAAATCTAATTAAGACTATTGACTCCTCTCTACATCTAATGAACGATCATCTAAATATAAATGAGAATCAAGTAGAACTATGGACACTACAAGAAAAAAAGATTTTCCCACATCGTGAAACGTTCCCATGACACTTTTGAAATACTAGTTCAAACAGGGTGTCGTATAAAGTAAACTTACCTCAATGCAGGGGCGGATGGAGCATAGGATGAATTGGGGCGGTTGATCCAGTTGGGATTAAAAAAAAAAAATTATAGGATTTTTTGGTAAAATTTCAAACTTCAAGATATATCTCTAATTATTTACAAAACTGAGAGTGTAAGATTGTAATTACTTAAAATATTAAACCTACAAACATAATACATGAGTCGCTGCCTCTCATCTCATTTATCTCATTCCTTCCCTTCTTCCCTAAACCTATTTCCCCTCCCTCCGCCTGTGCCTTCCTCCCTCTCCCAGCACAGCAGCGGCTCGACTCCCTCCCTCCCGGCACCACTGTCCAGTCTAGTTATTCATTTCAGGTATTTTTTTTTGTATGTGATGATGTGTAGTTTAATTTTTTGTATGTGATAATGTGTACTTTAATTTTTTATGTAGCCTAATTTTATGTATGTGTAGAAATTTTATGTATGTGTAGTTTAATTTTTTATGTAGCCTAATTTTTTGTAATATCAATTTTTTATGTAGTCTGAAATATGTGGTATTTTTTAAATAGGAAGTCATGGAGAAATTTTTTAAACGGAAAAGAGGAGACAACACACAACCCTTTAGGGTAATTTTATAAAAAAAAATCCACGAACAAAGTAGGAATCCAAATTTAGTTAATTATTACCTCAAATATTTTTAAGGGTAAAAATTACAAAAAAAAGTAGAAAAAATCTCCAAAAATCGGTTCGGGGGCCCCCGCCCCGAACCCCCGGCCTTCGTCACAAAATTTGCCCCACTTGAGTCAAATTCCTGGAACCGCCACTGCCTCGATGTCTTTGTATTATTGTAAAAATATTTCATGACACCTTTGGAGTGGCGTTAAAACATTCCACAACAGCTTATCACTATTCGTAGAAGTTATTACTTAATGATGCATTATTTTGTGTCGTGAATACTCTTTTACGACTAAACTAATCCATCATTAATACTTTACAGGACTAAAACTAAGCATCGTCATGTTGAAGACATCGTAATTATTTTCTTACTAATTTTAGCCCCGCTCGATGCCCGGAAGTTTTGTAATTCTTATTAGGGGTGTTCAAAAAACCGACTGGACCGACGGACCGAACCGACTTTTTTTTCGGTCTTTTTTCTTAATTAGTCCGATCTCGGTTTATTTTTTTGGCAGACCGACCTAGTCGATCCGGTCCACGGTGTACAGTTTCAAAAATTCTGTTAGGACCGACTCGGACCGACTTTATATAAAATAATATATTTTTACATATATATGTGTATATATAAGATAAATAAATAGTGAGAATATATATTTGATTATTTGATTAGTTTAAATTATAGTTTAATCCAATACTAGGTTTGTTTTAATTGCAAATTTTGATATTTTTTAGTTTTTAATGTTTGGAAAAAAATAGAGTTGGGTATATTTTTATTATTATAAATGATGTAAATCATTCATGTGAGGACTGATGGGTTAGACCAGACCGACCCTATAAAAAACCGAACTGACATTATCGGTCCGGTCTCGGTCCAATTTTTTAGAGGACCGACTAAGTCGGTCCGGTAAAAAAAAACCTCAAAATCGAACCAGATCGGACCGCAAACACCCCTAATTCTTATTATACAAAGCAGTAAAAAGTTAATACCTAAAATTAAATCAAATTAAGTGTAGACATAACACAAAATAGAGGATAAAGAAAAGTGAAAGGAATAAAAAAAATGAAACACAATACCATTGGGCAACATTTGTAATAGTGACTCAACTTGTGGCGAAAACACTGAGAAAGTTTTTATACTCATCAAATGATAAGAGCACAAACATCTTGCCTATATAATAATATACGGATCAAGGAAAATAAATTTTCAAAGTGTCAAATTCAAAATAATTATATATTATCAAAGCAAAAAATAACTTGCCAATAAGATTGACTAGCATAGACAATATGCCAATAACAGTTATTGTAGCACAATTGCATATTGCCAATTCAAATAAATATACTAAATTATGACAGCAAACAAACAACTTGCCAATTAAGTTCAATAGATTGGAGCCTCATCCATTATATTATCATAATTAATTAACAACCGGAAATGAAATATCCTCTATATCAATTTTTGCGGTTGACTAAATGGTTGGGATAGAATAATTCACACAAAAAAACATTATTGAAGAATAAAACCAAAATAAAACTGAAATGGAGACATAGGATAGCTAAATACCTCTAATTGTTCTTTTTTCCTTTGATGGGTTCAATTGATTGCATTGGCAGGAAGCTTACAATAAACTACAAAGACGTGATTCAAACAAAATATTTTTTCAAATTCTCATTATATATAATTTTGTAAATACAAAGACTTAATCCTAAAATTTAACAAATCTATTGAATCAATGATGGTTGTAAGATTAAAGAAATCTCTTAACCATATATAAAAACATCTAGTAGAAAACTGAAACTACATGAAAGAACTACCTAAAAAATAAATTCTCTGTTCAGAAAATATTCCATTTTGAAACTCACTCTTCATCAAAGGTGAAGAACGTGGACACTAAAAGGTGCCTATGAAGTATTAGTCATTTCTAGAAAAAATAAAATTGGTCATCTCCGTAAGTGTGGTTTCAATCTATTTCAGAATTTTCGAAAATGATTCGAAATTACAACTACGTTAATTGTGGCATTTCCACAATTTTAAGTCCACCTATCTGCAATAATATTTACATATCAAAACATTTGCAATTAAACAAAAATCTAGACAAAGTACCTCGAGATATTCCTTAAAGAGAGACATTCCATTTAAAAATTAGGGATCAAATAATAATTCAAGAAAAACTAACTTTAATGCAACCAAAAGTAAAATTGAAAATGTATTTGAAGCCTCTTGAGAGGTTCGTCAACACCAACCCTCAAATTGAAGCTAATGGCATCAAAATCTATTGTGTGTGTGTGTGTGTGTGTGTGTGTGTGTGTGTGTGTGTGTTATAATTATTAATGTGATGAGAGTTAGTAATTATGGAAAATTTGTTGAATATTACTAATGAGAAAAGTAATATATAATATTGGTTATATTAAATGTCACGAGTAAATAAAATGACAATTTTGGAAATTTGAGTCGGGATGCGCTCGTGTCGCGTCGGGACTAAATATTGATGAATAAAAGTGAATATATTATAAGTCACTCGTATGGTCATTTTGAGTGCGCCAAAGTGTCCGAAAGGGTCGAGATAGTCAGAAAAGTGTACCCGGGGTTTTAGTTTGGGTCTCGGGGCGTTTTTAGGCTTAATTAGTACCCCGGGAGGGCATTTTGGACATTTCGCTTTTTTGGGTAATTAAACCCACGAAATTTCAAGGGATATATCAGATGTCTAAGGTTTCCCTCTAGGGTTAAAATAACCAAAGACAAGTGACAGCCATAGGAGAGGGAAGGAGAGAGCTTCCAAAGCAGTCTAAGGCCCAAAATCCATCCGTTTGCACCGCCACCACCACCAACGCGTAGATCGCGCGACGGGGAACGCATCCACACCAAATTTGTCATCAAACCAGAACTCTAAAAATCTCAAGCAAGTGTTTATCTTACTTATTTTCGTTAATGCATCACTCATGTTAGTCTAGGGATGATTAGGATGAGATTTATGGAAGAAAACCCAAATTTGAGATAGGAAATCGCATGTAGTAATGATTTGAATGTAAATATGGAAACCCCTTCACATGTAGAGGACTAAACCACGAAATTATGATGTTTTAGAAGAAGAAAATTCTGGAAAAGATTGATTAGAACCATGTTAAAGAGATTCTAGGGTTCTTGAGATTTTAATGAAGTTTTTGCCTATAAATCCATGATTAGTGACGGAAATTTACATGCTTTATGTAGAAGATACATAAAATGAGATTACAATGTTAGTAGTACAAATTTCGGGGCGATTGGGAACGAAAAGTTTGGATTTGGAGGAGGTTATGTGATAGAACCCGTAACTGATTAACTGCAGAATTCGCCATACCTGTTTGATCGATCGATCGAGCCCCAGACCTCGATCGATCGACCCCTTCTGGAAGACTCATATTTCCCCTTTTTAAATTAGTTGAATTCAATTTAATGAGAAATGATTCTTGGACACCCTTATTAAAATGATTTGGGAGATAAAGAAGACCAGTAGGACATATGAATAATTTTGGGACCTTTAATGTAAGACAAGAGTTGTATTTTTTTTTTTGGGATACTTACATATAATGGACAATGAAACTATGTATTAAAGGGAGAGAGGCGTAAGATAGTTACGTTGGAACATAAATGAATACCTACTGAATATTTCACTTGAGAGGATAGAGTCCATGAGTATTACGTAGTAAGTTGGAAAAATCCCTCGAAGCAAAGTAAGAAATGAACGGTTATACGTGAGAACTAAATAATGAGATATGAGGACAAATGTCGTAATTATGGAATTTGAGATGTACCTAAGTTGATATGGTAATATTAGTATAGTTATATGACTGTGTTTATGCATATACTATCTATGTGTGAAAATCGTGCCCGCGCTACTTGCTATCCCTGAGGTTACCGCGCTGGGACAGTCTTATCTCGATGGGACCTTTATGGGGGATATTGACTCGTACCCTAGAAGATAGATATCCTTGGTACAGGCTATCGAATCGATAGTTCAGACGGTCCTAAGAGACGTGGGGACATGTGCTATCCTCTTAGAGACTTGGAATCTATGCTTCGCCTCAATATTGTTTGTGTATGTGTTAATACAGTTCGAGAGTGATTCTGAACTTGTATTTCCCTTAGTATGAGAGATACGGGGATTGGATAGCATAGTATACACGCACCATAATTTTTATGTGGGGTGCTGTTAGAATATATATATATATATATATATATATATATATATTATGCGAGTATTTAATATATATATGAAATTCTGAAATTTGGAACTGCCTACTGTGATATGGTAAGTCAGACACGTATAATGACTCAAATTGGAAATACTTGTTTTGAAAGAGTATAATGGAACACTGGGGAACTTTATTAGCAAATAAGGTTTAAATGAGAACTTTGTGATCAAATGAAATTATTTTCTTAAACAATTATATTGTTCAGTTTTAAATCTTACGAGTAACCTAAGATAAGTTAAACCATTGGGAAGGTTAGTGCGATAGGCGTGCACATTAGAAGAGAGGTGAGAAATTCTCAAGAGAGTGCCGAACTAATATGTTGTTGCATTGGCCTGTAAACATTTTAAATACTTGCTAAACAATTTTAAATCATCTAAACTATCGGGCTCTGACCCGTTTCTATTTCTCTTTCTCTCTTGTATATATATGTATATATTACAGGTGCCCAGCCACAGAGGCGTCTTGCGTAGGATCCCTTGGAAGGAACGCGCTGCAGCTTAGGTGGGAATTGCAGGCCTCTTGCTTAGACGACTTCATTTATTTGACTCCACTCCTAGCATATTCATTTAGTGGGGCATGTGTCGCCCTTTCCATTATTCAGTTGTTTATTTGGACTTTGTGATTCAGTTATTTCTAGTATTGTCACTTTGGAATTTATTAATGTCTGGATGTTTTACTTTAAGTTTTAATGTTGGGATTTAGTTGTTGAATGTTTAAATTATTTGGATTATATGTTCCAGGATTATTGTGGTGTGATTCTTTAATATTGAATTGTTGTAAATAATTAAATCTCTGTTTTTAAAATAAAATTTGGAAAGTAATGTTTAAAAAAATCGTTTTGACACTTAGCTTAATTAATTAGGGTGTTTAAATTGGAAAAGTTATTTTTACGACAGTGATGTTAAGAATGAACCAACTGATCAGCTTGATTTTAATTTAATAAAGGAGTGATCGCCCGGTATTTAATTAGGCGTGGTGTCACACAAGGCTATTAAAATACAAAAATTGCACATATCATAAAAATATGTCTGAATATATGCAAATTAAAATACTATCTTATTATTTTGGATAAGATAATGGTCCGGTTTGTAAACAAATTCTTTAAAAGGCGACATCGTTTCACTAAGGCATTGTTGTTTTTAGAAAAAAGTGCGCCGTGAGGGTTTTACCAAGAATAAGGCGTGAAAAGCGTAAGGCGAGGCGTTTCTCCTAAGCCTTAAGCCTAGGCATACCTAGGCGGAACCTAGGCGGGTTTTTTAGAACAATGCATGCGGATAAAACCGTTTCTCTCCACATCGACAAAGGTAAACCATAACTGATTAACATTGCATTTATCATTTCAACTATAGTCTTATTTTTCCTTTCCCCCGTTCCATTTTTTTGTGGCATATAAGGCGTCTTAACTTGATGGATTGTCCCATGAGTATTAAAAAATTGTATAAACTCATTTGGGTAATATTCACCACCCCTATCGGATCGTAGGACTTTAATTTTTTGATTTTGTTGAGTTTCAACTTTTGCTTTAAAAATTAGAAATTTCTCAAAAAATTCATCTTTAATTTTAAGCAAATATGTATATGCATACTTAGAGTAATCATCAATGAAAGTTAAGAAATATTTATTTCCACCATGAGTCATATTACTCTTCATATCACATACATCACCATGAATAAGATCAAGCATTTTGGATGTCCTCTCAACAGATTTAAATGACTTTCTAGTTATCTTCGGTTGAGCACAAATTTTACATTTAAAAAGGTTATCAAATTTACAATCCGAGATTAATCCGAAATTAGTCATATTTTTTTATACTTTTATAATTTACATGACCTAGTCTACTATGCCATAAAGAAATAGACTCAACCATATAAGCAGAACTAATATCATTGATTACATTAATTTTGATCATGTCTTTACAAGAGTAACCTTTTCGAAAAAATTGGCCATTCTTGGATAAGGCAAACTTATCACACTCATACACAAGTTTGAAACCTCTCTTATTGAGAAGGTCCCCATACACAAGATTTTTACACATATCAGGTACATAAAGTACATCAATTAGAGTAAGAGTCTTTCCAAAAGTTAATTTCAATTCCACTACGCCTTTCCCAACTACATTATTGCGAAGATTATATGCCATCTTCACTTCTTTTCCATCAATTCTTGATATGTTTTGAATGAAGAGCGTTCTTTGCATATGTGGACCGTTGCGCCGGTATCCAACCACCATCCACTTTTATTTTCAATTGAATTTGCTTCGCATACAGTAGCAATAAGATCTTCAACATTATTGGTTTCCTCCGACCCTTGTTTTTCCTTAAATGCCTTCTTTTTAAGATGACATTCTCGAGAATAATGGTCAGGTTTTTCACAGAAGAAACATTTTCCCTTCTTTTTCTTATTTGCACCTTGGTTCTTGAATTTTGAATGATTCTTTGCTTTAAATTTTGAGTCTTCGGTAATGTTGGATTTTTTATCCTTAACCATATTGACTTTTGAATGAGCCTCACCTTGTTCATCTTTATTTTCTCGAATACGACTATCATCTTCAATACGAAGGTGACGAAGAAGGTATTCCACAGTATAAGTCTTTTCATCATGATTAATTTTCTTCTTATAGCCATTCTAAGAGGATGGAAGTTTTGAAACAATCACCCCTACTTGAAATTCATCTTGAAGATTAATTCCAATGGCTTTAAGGTCGCCAACATTCTGTTGGAGTTCATGTGCTTATGCAATGACAGATTTATCATTACTGATTCTAAAATTCATATAGTTTGAAATTAGTAACTTACGATTGCTCGCTTCCTCATTTTGCTACTTTGTCTCCAAAGTCTTCCATAATTCCTTTGCCGTCGGAATCATTAGAAGAGCGCTATAAATAGTTTGAGGCAAAGAATTGAGGATGCGTCCCCGACACATAAATTTGTCTTCTTTCCTATTCATAAATTTTTGTTTTATTTCTTTGGTGTCTTTGGGTGTGGGTGTAACAACCCTCACATTTGATAGCATATTTTATATTTATTTACTATGTGTAGTAATTCATTATAAAATGATAGATGTTGAGTAAATATTAATTTAATATGAGAAAGGTTAATATTTACTGAAATGTTGTATGATTACCTGATGAGTAGGTAAAATATCCATGTGGTGAATTATGGTGTCATAAGATATAAAATGACATTTTAGTTTAATGAGAAACCGGAACTTAAAATGAGTTATAAAATTTTCAAATGTTAAATTGGAGGGTGTAGTTAGTCCCGGTAGGTGCAAGACAGACAAAATAAGTGCCATATTGTATTTTGGCATTTCGGACACTTTTGACTAGTTATAGCTTAAGTGCAGTGCGATTTATTATATCGTGTATTAGACATTTAAGTGGGCTCTTTAGATTTAAGCCCCGTTTTATTTTTTTCCCAACCCCATTTCTACTCTTCCTTTTCTTTCAAAATTGGGCCCTAGAGAGAGAGAGAAGGAGAAAGAAGAGAACTTTGGAGAAAAAAAGAGATTGGAGCTTGCATCTTGCTTGCATCTTCCTCAAATCTGATTTTCTACATCAAGGCAAGTTATCTACTTGCTATTATATGATTTAAGGAGAATAACTAGTTGTGATAGTTATGAATTGTTGTGTTTAACCATTTTAGGGTTTTGTTGGATTGGTGGGTATTAACACATTGGAAATTGATTTGAATGATTAATATTGTAAATGATGGTAATTAAACATGTTTGTGATGCATTAGTTCAATCAAATGATATGGGATTTGGTTGTTGGAAGAAGGATGGAGAGTTTTGGGTCTAGGTCTGCAATGACCGGTCGACCGCGGTTACCAGACCGGTCGACCGGGCCTTCAGGAGAAGGCACACTGCTTTCTTTCAAAGGCATAAAATTGAGGCGCGGTCGACCGCGTCCTCCTTACCGGTCGACCGGCCCTGCCGAAGTGAGCTTTCTGCTTTTCTTGTAAGGCACAAATGTGAGGCGCGGTCGATCGCGGTCTTGGGACCGGTCGACCGGTCCCCTGTTTTCTTCCCAAAACTTTACTTTTGCTTTTAATATTTTCTTTTCATAGGGACTTAGGAACCTTCTTGAATGAAGTAAACTTTGACTTTTAGAGTCCTAGTTGAGTTTGGTTGTCACCCTTGAGTGGAATGGATTTCACTTGTGGTTAAGTCCAGTGGAGGGGGTGTTCCAAAGTGATGTTTAGGCATCACTCTTTTTGTTACTTCTTATTAGGAGGATAGGGGTTGTAGGCCCACGTTTGGAGGCTTAAGGGCTTATCAAGATTTTATGAACTTTGAGGATTTATGGGATCATAATGATCATTTGGAGATTTAGTCGAGACTTATAAATTGAGGAATATTAATGACGATATTCGAGGGGAACTAGGTTCGTATAATGAACCCAAATGCTTAAAGATGATAGGTTCAACTAAAATGGACCCAAATTGTGTTAATGAGGATTGGTTCAAATAGAAGGAACCCAGTTGTTTAATAAGGATAGGTTCAAATAAAAAGAACTAATCACATGGGTAATGGAAATGGAAATTGGTAATGAACAATGAATATGATAATGAGATTTAAAAATGTAAATGTTAATTTACTGTTACACACCTCTCTAAATGACATCATAAGGGAAGTTCGCGCGCATGGTGAAGCCCCCTGGCTAATGAATGCAGGGCGGATATAGTCCTAGGCCATGTGAGCGTTTATTGTTGTATATTTTCTTACGATGGGTAGGAGATTCCGGGTGTGGTCTTGACTATCCCGCAGGCACATGGCCGCTTCTCGACGTATTGCATTGTATGATCCCAGGTTGTCTTATGGTAGGCCCTGGAAGTTGATGGTCATTTAGGGGCGCGCACAGTGGGGAAACCCGGACGGGCGGTCTTAGAATCGTTATATGTATATGAATATAACTATATTTCATCAAGTGGGACTTGATGGTTGATAAACGCCACAAAGAGCGTATGATAAATGCCACAAAGAGCATGGATATGTGCCATAATGAGCACGGGAAATGAGATTAATGAGATATGTGCCATAAAGAGCACTTGATATTAATGATGTTCCTACTAAGGAACGGTAATATAATTAACTATGAAAGTTCATAAATGAAAGGAAATTTATATCTTCTTAATTTAAACCAAATAAAGGGTTTTATTCCTATTAAGGAATGTAAGAAGGATATGGTAATTGGATTAATGAGAAAAGGTTTTAAATTTAAGTTATTTACTTTTCTTTCGCTTATGTATATGACATTTCATTTCATAATTTCTTAAATTGTAATGTAGATAGCATGCCATTGTCATATGATCATCCCTATCATTTATACATAACTGTTCATATCTATCATGCTTTTTATTTCTTCTGGTGATTATGTAGAACCCGACCCTGACCGGTTTACTTTCCTTGTCGTGTAAATGATTGTATCCGCTCAGGTGCTCCCCCGCAAGGACGCCAGTCTTGATGTTCCCATTCCTTTGCTTTCGACGAGCTGTAAGATTTTGCGGGTTATTACAGGATCTTGAATTAAATGCTTCCATCTTTGTGTCTAGATTTGATCGGGTCTTTTTATTCGGGCATGTGGCCCAAACTTTTGTATTTTATTAATGGATGTATTATGTAAGATTTTTAAATTGTTGTATCTCGTTGTTTGTTGCTGTGGATCGACAGCTTATTCAATCCTTTTGTATACATTCATCTTAGTTTTATTATATATACTCTTTTGGAATTCCACTTGCTTGTCAGATGGGGTTGTTTTAAATTTAAATTTCATAACTGCATTTTAAATTTCTAAACTTTTTGGCAACCCGTTTTCTGATGTATTGGGCGGTTTTCCCGTATACTCAGTTTATATTTTTTGATGCTGAGAATGATATTCATCCATGATTCCTGTTACATTTGGGTATCGGGCTGGCCACCCCTTATCTCGGATCACGGGTTGTCATAGATGGTATTATAGCATCAGGTTCTAGAGTCTTTAGGATCTATGTGGATTCGTCACGTTCTCCCGTAGCGTTCTTTGATATAGAGCCTAAGGTTAGGACTGGGTAGTTGTCTATGTTTGCAATCTTCTGCAAGATCGATAGTTTCTAATAGTATTTTGACTCTATTGTTTCTTCATCTCAAATGCCACCTAGAGAGGTAGCCTAGCGAGATGAAATAAGGTTGTAGAAGAGTAGGTAGATTCTCCACCGCCGCCATAAGGGACCGTTAACATCGCGGATGCAGCCAATATAGTAGCTCAAGCGGTTAACACCGCCATGACCGCAAAGGCCCAACCATTTGCCACAGGCTCAACAATGGGCTCACGATGTTCAAGCTCCCACGGGACCTATTCCGTGAGAAAGGGTTAGAGAGATCTTTCTAAAGGGAAATTCCCCGAAATTCGAGGGAGGCATGGATGTTATTGAAGCCAATACATGGAAAGAGAACAGACAACGCCACCTTCGAATGATAGAATGTAGAGAGGAGAGAAACAAGTCCTTGCCACTTTTAAGCTAGTCGGATCTGCATTATACTTGTTGAAGATAACAACCACGCCAGTGTAGAGAGACACAATGACGATCACTGAGTTTTGGGCTTTGTTCGATCGTGAGTATGTTTCCTTCCGCAGCTCATTGGGAGATGAAAAGGAAGTTCCGGGATGTTGTGCAAGGAGAGAGATCTGTGGTGGAACATGAAGAGGGGTTTTCACGATTTGTGAATTTCGTCCTAGATGGAGTGGCTCCGGAAGATAGGAAGATTTCAAAGCTTATGTGAGGTCTAGACTGGAGAATCCGGCAGAAATTTCGGCGAAATCAAGCCTTATAAACTTTTGTTGAGGTTATGAATGCAGCCTCACCCCTTTGCCATGAGCATCAGTTACATACACTAGGTAGCAAGAAAGCTACTGTAGTGGGGTAAGTAGGGAAACCTAGAGGATTTGGGACTTGAAGAGGAGCATTTCCCTCATCCTAACTTTCGGGTGGTAAGCATAGAAAGAGGGACCCTCGGCAAGGGGTTTCGTTTACGAGACAGCGTTTTGGAAGGTTTAGTGCGAGTGGCGATAACAGTAGGCACGGTCGAGGTGCTTCGCAACATGCGGGTCGGGGTGGTTATGGAGGTAAAGACCCTTTGGGCCAAGGTACTTCCCAGTTTAGAAATAACGGGGGTCGATGTTAGGAGGTTATGAAGGGACGGTGCTTCCTTTGAGAGGAGGCGGGTCATTAAGATGGAGTGTCCTCAGGTGATTGGGGGCCAATTTCCTAGGGCTCTGTAGCAGTCATATGTTAAGTTTCCACCTCCGGCACCTATTATGGTTGTTCCTTTACAGCAGGGACAACTACAATATTGGCCTATTTGTCAATTTAGGAGGCTATGCTTCATCCTTCTCTGCCGGCACCTCCCATTATAGGAGGGTAAATTTCACTTAGGGACACTTAAGTTGTGTGTTATTTGATGCAGGATTTAAGCGCTCATCTACTTTGTGAGCTCTTCTCAGATTACAGATTTGATAAGATCTGCTGAGAGTATTTTTTTTTTTACGATTGAGTTTTCTATGAGTGGTTATTCGCTAAATTCCTTATTTATGTAGATATAGGGACTTATTGTGGTATTTTATGCTTTGAGGATGATTTACTCGCCCTTAACATGGTCGGGTGTGATGTGATTTGTATGCCTTATCCCCACGACCGACAAGGTTGAGTAGTAGCGTATAGGAGGGGTTCCTTGTTTGGATTCCGCTTTTACGGGACGCTCCACGCGTGAACCTCAACGACGTTGGAAGTGGAGAAATGTTATTCTTTCTTCTGTTAGCAAATTTCATTTTATCTTAATTTATTTTTGATGATAAATAGATGGGTGGAAAGGTTTAGCCGAGAATCACGTAGAAGAGTGCTTAATGGCTATTAAAGTGCGAAATAGAAGCACTGTATACAGTTCTCTCCTCTGAACGAAGTGAGGGAGACTGGGATGCGAAGTCGAGTTAGGACTTCGGGTTATGCCTTGATAGGAAGGCTATTTAAAAAGGTACCCATATGGTGGGATATATAATTATAGGGGTTTAGTTTGGATTTGTTTGATTTGTTAAACCTTCAGTATTTATATGGTAATGTATATAAGTAGCATCTTTTCGGTCCTGAACGTGTGTCTTAGACCTGTATGTCTTGATGACTGAAGACGCGAGGTAGTAGTGTAACGGGAGGGTTCCTTGTTTGGATTTCGCTTCGGCGAGACGTCCCACGCACGAAACCGAGCAAATGTCTGGAGTTGAGAAAGGTCTTAGGCACTAGTGATATACTTAGTATTAGGTGCATGCGACTTAGATAGGATATAGTATAGGTAGGTAGACTTTAGGATCGTTTAGACATAAGGCCTTTAGTATGTGATGTTGGTTTAGGAGGGCTGTTGGGAGTTGACCAAGAATAAGTTGTGTGTTGACTCTAAGAGGGATTGGTTTCCTAGTAACGAGAAGTATGAGATTTCAAGAAGTTTGGTTGGTAAAGTCGAAGGAGATGAGGCCTCTTGTTGTAGAGTGTTACGGAGGTAACGAAAGGGTGAATTGACTCGCATTCCTAAGCCATGTTTCTAAGCTCGAGGGTGGATTCAATTGACAAGCCTCTGCCAGGATGGGGAGTATTAATACTGGAGCATAGACCTAATGTTTATACGCCTCTTAAGCTAAGACTTGAGAGGAGTATTATCTCATGCTGAAATTTAAGTTCATCGTGGGGCTGATCGCAGTATGAAAGAAGGTGCTCCTTCCTGGGCAGAATTTAAACCTTTGCTCGAGCAATATTTTGTTGCAAGATGTCGTAGGAGAGACAAGAGTGGTTAAGACCACATATACAAGCTGCTGATTTAGGAAACAGAACTCGGCTCTTTTGACCTTAAGGGTGGGGTGCGTTTCCATAAGAGAAATCTTTGTCCCGAATGAGAAGGACTTTAGAAGGGCAGAAGTGGTGGAATCTAGCGGTTCTAAGGTTGCATTACATCTGGGTAACGACATCGGGTGTCAAGTTATGCGCCGCCAGTAGTAGTGGTCGGACTTGGAGAGGTTGTTGTACTGCGTGGGGTGCTTTTGATTGCAGTCTCCGACTGAATTAGGATTTTTGTTTCTCACTTTTGGCAAGTTTCTAAAAATGGGAAATGGGTTGAAGTTTAGTACTTCCTATCATCCTCAAACAGATGGCCAGACCAGAAAGGGTAAACCATATGTTGGGACCTATACCCCTTATGTGTACTTAAATAAGTTGGGAACAGTGTCTCCCACTAGATGGATTCGCGTATTATGATTTGTATCGATCCACTATCGGGATGGCGCTTTATACAACCTTGTATGGTAGGCCTTACGGATCTCCTGCTTGTTGGTTAGAGGTGCGAGATGATAAGTCTCTCGAACCTGAAATAATCTGAGGTACTTCTTCGAAAATTGAGCTCCTTCGGGATCGCATTCGTATAACCAAGATCGACAAAAGAGATAAGTCGATGCGGGGAGAAGGTATGTGGAGTTTGAGGTAGGTGGACCAAGTGTTGGTGCGAGTATCGCCTACGAAGGGCATTAAGTATTTTGAGTATAAGGAAGACTTGCACCGCTTTACATTGGACCTTTCCTATGAATGTTAATGTGGGTCCGGTATCCGATTAACTTGCTTTACCGAAATATTTGCAGCAAGTTCATAACGTGTCCCATATCTCTTCTGTATAGTAGTACAAGAGATGTGATGGGTGCCCTTAGGTACATTTCTTTCGAAGTAGATGCATCTTAACGTTCCTTATGAGGAGCAGCCGACTGCCATTTTTAGAGCGTGGAGACCGGTGATTTAGATTGCAGATAGTACCTTTGGTTATGATTGCAAGATAGTCAGCACAGTGTCGAAAAATCGACATGGGGTCGCAAGGATGAATTGCGGTAAAAGTATCCGCATTTCTTCTTGCGAGGTATACCTGAATTTTGGGGGCAAAATTTCCTCTTAAGGGGGGGAGTATGTAACAACCCTCACATTGGATAGCGTATTTTATATTTATTTACTATGTCTAGTAATTAATTATAAAATGATAGATGTTGAGTAAATATTAATTTAATATGAGAAAGGTTAATATTTACTGAAATGTTGTATGATTACCTGATGAGTAGGTAAAATATCCATGTGGTGAATTATGGTGTCATAAGATATAAAATGACATTTTGGTTTAATGAGAAACCGGAACTTAAAATGAGTTATAAAATTTTCAAATGTTAAATTGGAGGGTGTAGTTAGTCCCGGTAGGTGCAAGACAGTCAAAATAAGTGCCGTATTGTATTTTGGCATTTCGGACACTTTTGACTGGTTATAGCTTAAGTGCAGTGCGATTTATTATATCGCGTATTAGACATTTTAGTGGGCTCTTTAGATTTAAGCCTCATTTTATTTTTTTCCCAACCCCATTTCTACTCTTCCTTTTCTTTCAAAATTGGGCCCTAGAGAGAGAGAGAGAAGGAGAAAGAAGAGAGCTTTGGAAAAAAAAGAGATTGGAGCTTGGATCTTGTTTGCATCTTCCTCAAATCTGATTTTCTACATCAAGGCAAGTTATCTACTTGCTATTATATGATTTAAGGAGAATAATTAGTTGTGATAGTTATGAATGGTTGTGTTTAACCATTTTAGGGTTTTGTTGGATTGGTGGGTATTAACCCTTTGGAAATTGATTTGAATGATTAATATTGTAAATGATGGTAATGAGACATGTTTGTGTTGTATTAGTTCCATCAAATGATATGGGATTTGGTTGTTGGAAGAAGGATGGAGAGTTTTCGGTCTAGGTCTGCAATGACCGGTCGACCGGGCCTTCGGGAGAAGGCACACTGCTTTCTTTCAAAGGCATAAAATTGAGGCGCGGTCGACCGCGTCCCCCTTACCGGTCGACCGGCCCTGCCGAAGTGAGATTTTTGATTTTCTTGTAAGGCACAAATGTGAGGCGCGGTCGACCACGGTCTTGGGACCGGTCGACCGATCCCCTGTTTTCTTCCCAAAACTTTACTTTTGCTTTTGAACTTTTCTTTTCATAGGGACTTAGGAACCTTCTTGAATGAAGTAAACTTTGACTTTTAGAGTCCTAGTTGAGTTTGGTTGTCACCCTTGAGTGGAATGGATTTCACTTGTGGTTAAGTCCAGTGGAGGGGGTGTTCCAAAGTGATGTTTAGGCATCACTATTTTTGTTACTTCTTATTAGGAGAATAGGGGTTGTAGGCCCATGTTTGGAGGCTTAAGGGCTTATCAAGATTTTATGAACTTTGAGGATTTATGGGATCATAATGATCATTTGGAGATTTAGTCGGGACTTATAAATTGAGGAATATTAATGACGATATTCGAGGGGAACTAGGTTCGTATAATGAACCCAAATGCTTAAAGATGATAGGTTCAACTAAAATGGACCCAAATTGTGTTAATGAGGATTGGTTCAAATAGAAGGAACCCAGTTGTTTAATAAGGATAGGTTCAAATAAAAAGAACTAATCACATGGGTAATGGAAATGGAAATTGGTAATGAACATTGAATATGATAATGAGATTTAAAAATGTAAATGTTAATTTACTGTTACACACCTCTCTAAATGACATCATAAGGGAAGTTCGCGCGCATGGTGAAGCCCCCTGGCTAATGAATGCAGGGCGGATATAGTCCTAGGCCATGTGAGCGTTTATTGTTGTATATTTTTCTGCGATGGGTAGGAGATTCCGGGTGTGGTCTTGACTATCCCGCAGGCACATGGCCGCTTCCCGACGTCTTCCGTTGTAGGATCCCAGGTTGTCTTATGGTAGTCCATGGAAGATGATGGTCATTTAGGGGCGCGCACAGTGGGGAAACCCAGACGGGCGGTCTTAGAATCGTTATGTGTATATGATTATAACTATATTTCATCAAGTGGGACTTGATGGTTGATAAACGCCACAAAGAGCGTATGATAAATGCCACAAAGAGCATGGATATGTGCCATAAAGAGCACGGGAAATGAGATTAATGAGATATGTGACATAAAGAGAACTTGATATTAATGATGTTCCTACTAAGGAACGGTAATATAATTAACTATGAAAGTTAATAAATGAAAGGAAATTTATATCTTCTTCATTTAAACCAAATAAAGGGTTTTATTCCTATTAAGGAATGTAAGAAGGATATGGTAATTGGATTAATGAGAAAAAGTTTTAAATTTAAGTTATTTACTTTTCTTTCGCTTATGTATGTGACATTTCATTTCATAATTTCTTAAATTGTAATGTTGATAGCATGCCATTGTCATATGATCATCCCTATCATTTATACATAACTGTTCATATCTATCATGCTTTTTATTTCTTCTGGTGATTATGTAGAACCCGGCCCTGACCGGTTTACTCTCCTTGTCGTGTAAATGATTGTATCCGCTCAGGTGCTCCCCCGCAAGGACGCCAGTCTTGATGTTCCCATTCCTTTGCTTTCGACGAGCTGTAAGATTTTGCGGGTTATTACAGGATCTTGAATTAGACGCTTCCATCTTTGTGTCTAGATATGATCGGGTCTTTTTATTCTGGCGTGTGGCCCAAACTTTTGTATTTTATTAATGGATATATTTTGTAAGATTTTTAAATTGTTGTATCTCGTTGTTTGTTGCTGTGGATCGACAGCTTATTCGGTCCTTTTGTATACATTCGTCTTAGTTGTATTATATATACTCTTTTGGAATTCCACTTGCTTGTCAGATGGGGTTGTTTTAAATTTAAATTTCATAACTGCATTTTAAATTTCTAAACTTTTTGGCAACCCGTTTTCTGATGTATTGGGCGGTTTTCCCGTATACTCAGTTTATATTTTGTGATGCTGAGAATGATATTCATCCATGATTCCTGTTACATTTGGGTATCGGGCTGGCCACCCCTTATCTCGGATCACGGGTTGTCACAGTGGGCTCGGGAATTTGCTCAAGGTTTTCATCTAGAATGTATGCTAGTTTTAGTGAGGTGAGGAAGAACATAACTTTCTCTTGCCAATGGGTGAAATTTCTGCCATCAATACGGTCGAGTCGGATTAAGTCTTGACTCATGACTTGGATAGATTATGCCACTGTTCCTTCCATTTGAGTGGAGTAATAAGTAAATTTTGCCTAAAACTGTTGGAGTTTTTCTATGGAAAGAATGACATATTTAAATTAATTTATGCAAGTCACATTCTGGGAGCGCTGTCTTTTAGGCAAATTTTCTCCCAATCCGGTTGAGACAGAACCACGAGTACACTATGGGTACAATAGAATCTGCCTTCAGGATACAATGTAGTGTATGAACAATTTTTTTATTCAAACTATGTACTATTTTATCAAATCGGGAACACTCTGAATTTATAATCTGATAATGCCAAAATGTAAAGGACGAAGAGAGGAAAAAATAGCAATTTTCGGCGCCCAAAATAGAGGTCTGGAACTCTATTTATAGCCACTTCTGTGACTGTTCTTTAATAGTCACAACTCTTCATGTAGCGACTCAGTAGCCGTTGGATCGTGCCTATTTGGAACAACTTCGATCTAACGGTTCAGATTAGGCGTCCCATCGTAAGCGAATGGACATCCCCTACACGAAACGCTATGAGTTGTGTATCTATTTTACTTCATCAAAAGTTTAGGATCCCACGCTCCAAGCGACGATGCGCACATGCGAAGTGAAAAGTGTGCGTCAAAGTGCGCAATGCTCCCTAAGTCGCCCAATCGCCCTTTCGCACGCCGCATGTCACGATTGGTGGTGCTTAAGCACCATCGCAATGCGTAGGATCATAGCCTCTTGTTTGACTTGTCAACTAAGAATCTTAGTTGTCCTTTAGTTGATATACCACTACTTTTTGTAGTAATCTTTCAATGTGGGACAATGTGGGACTTTAAGAACTCTCATATCTTTCACACCCATTTGCTCATGTTTCTTCCTTCTAAAAATAAAACCCAAACTAAGTTTAAAATAAAACACCAATTAATATAATAAAATTAACAACTAAATATTATATAATGATGTATAAATATTGAAATTTATCCAACATATTAGCCTATAATTTTAGGCTCACAACCAGGTGACACATGTACCATCCGCACTCTTAATATGCAGACTGGTACGCACAAAGCAGTACTGTATATATATATATATATATATATATATATATATATATATATATATATATATATATATATATATATATAATAATAATAATAATAATAATAATAATAATAATAATAATAATAATAAAGGAGGAGGAGGGACTTTTTGTCCTCCCCAACTAACGGTTCAGATTACATCTTGGAAGGTTTGGTGTTTATCAATTAGTGGTTCAGATTACATCTTATGAAATTGAATCTCAAGGTCCTAAATGCGCGCACAAGGCTCAATAGCCGGACAAGGCTCGAGAAGGATTTTTGTCACATTGAAAAAAGAAACACGTCTGATATTTCGCACTTCGAGAAAAAAAAGACAACGCGTGGCTCTAGGTATAGACACCATCTCTAGATCTGGCTGGTGCTCACAGATGCCATCTCTTTTAATCCACTCTCTAGATCGTTGGTAACTTTAGACGCCATCTCTGGATTTGGCTGGTGCTCACAGATCTAAAATCTCGAAAGGTTTAGAGGCAACATTGTCTCTTAAGGTATGGATCATTAGTAACTTATGGATTTGGTTTCATTTTTATTCAAACTTTTGATTTCATTTTTACCGATGGTGTGCCTGAATTGAACTCTTGGTCCTTCATAGGTACTTTAAGGAATACACAACATAGTCTCTTAAGGTGTGCGTGAACTCTCAACAGTTTTTGGTTCGGTTCCAAAGTTTGTATAGGTACAACATGAAAACTCTAAAGTTTTTGGTTTTTGTTTTGATTTTGCTAATCTCGACATGAAAACTCCAAAGTTTGTACAGGTACAACACGGAGGCGGCAAGCTACAGGTACCATTGGGATTTGCATTTTGGTTTGAGTTTTGGTATAGATACCATCTCTTCCACACTGCTACAGGTGCCATCTCTCTTCAGTTGTGGTTCGCACCTGCCATTTTTTTATTATCTCATTTTCTTTCTCAAATTGGGTTTTTTTCTAACAATTATTTTTCTAATACCCACATAGAACAAGGCAGAGTTGGAGCTTATACTGTGCGGTTAGGTTTTAATATTAGAGTTGTCGAGGGTTTAATCTTGAGAAATGGATTTGTTTTCAAAGTGTGTTTTGTCTTATTTTTTGAAAAATGGAGGCGTTGGTTTTTTTTTTAGTAAACCACCTACTCTGTTTTCTTTAGGAGCATCACAAAAAATCTATGTTTCAAAAATCTATGGGGTAAGTGTTTCACCTTCCATGCCGCTCCAACAACTGTTGATGATGACCGAATGAAGAAGATGTAGATGACCGAACGAAGAAGATGTAGATGACCGAACCATATCGATCCAGTCCGATTGCCCCATGAGAGAATCTTCTGCGTGTGTTTCATCACCTACGACTTGAAATCCTTACTGTGGTAAGTGGGTAAGCCAATTTCTCTATCTCCATGATTTTATCTGGTAAATATTCACTTTTCCTATAATTTACTTATAATATGATTAATTTGTGGTTCTATTTACAGATCTGGAAATTATTTGGTTGAATTTACTTAATAATTTTTAATATTTTGCTTCACATCCCTATTTACAGATTGAATATTGGGTTTATTTGAGAGGTGTATGAATAGCATTGTCAAAGATTGGATATTGGTAGTTGTGGGATTTTGTAAAAGTACATGTTTTGGCAATGCTCAATATTTTGTAATTATTAATTAAGTACGTCTATATGCTTAAAACTTAAGCTCCTGATAATAGTTAAGTAGTTCCTAATAGTGTCATGTTATAATCTCTTATTCTTATATATACTATATAACATATTTTTCATATTCTTTCACTGTCTTTGAGTTTTATACCTATTCAGGTGTCCATGGGCCAAGAAATAGGTTAAACCGTGGATCTTATTAACTTCTCATTTAGTTACTATTTTTTCTCTTAGTTTTGAGTGTATTGCTTATTCCAATTGATTGGTATCTTTTTAAAGTTTACTATACATTGCAGTACTTTTATCACAAGACAAACCAATATGATTATGATCTTTGTTTGTTTGTTAGATATGGATAAGTTGAAGGCAATAGAGATAAAGTTGAAGTTTTTATTGATCCCAATAATTCATAGTTTTGAGAATGAGATTAATGGGTAGGATAACTCGGGTGACACAAGTTATTTGTGAGGTCAATAAATTGCATTATCATAGAATGGACATTGGGTTTATATATATATATATATATATATATATATTTTTTGTTGACATTGATATTATTTTTTGTTGACATTGACATTGTATAATTATTTATTATATTTTGTGGGGATGATTTAATTAATTCCATAGTTGGACACATTCATTTATGGTGAATATGATGTATGTTTAATTATTTATTATATTTTTTGAGGATGTTTTAATTTATATTTTTATGTACTATGAATATGAAGGGAACACATGCACATGTTAGGTTTCATTTTTCATATTATATTGAAAAAGGTTTATGACACCCCGCCTAATAAAATACCGGGTGATCAGTCCTATACCAAATTAAAACAGGAATCCCAGTTGGTTCATCCTTAGCGTCACTGTCGAAAACTTTTTAAATCTTACTAACCACCTAGTATTCCAAAAATCTGGTGCCAAATTTTATCTTTTTAATTAAACAAATCAGTACATGCGGAATAAAAATAAACCATTCACATAATTGAATGAAAACAACATAATAAATAATTAAACAGCTTGCCGAATAAACCATCGGCCACCAAAGTAAAATAATCAAATAAAAAAAAATCCAACACCTGAATAATTACATCTGAAAACTGTACTGAGAAGTCTGGGCAAGAAGCCCTAAATAAAACTGAACTGAGAAATGATTCCTACTCTAGGAAGGAATGAATGATGCATCTAATCCAAACTCCTACTAGCATCCACATATGCTGCAGCTCTGTGTCCTTGGAGTAGAATATCAATCATGGCGTCCCTGTGGCTGGACACCTAAAAGGTTTTGAAAAATAATTTTATAGCAAGGGTTAGAACCCAAAACATTTTGAAAATATTTAGCAAGTGAATTAACTGCATTAATTTAAAATGCATGAATGCGCTTCATATTAAAGTTAGTGTCGCACTCTCTTGTGGACATTCTCACCCCTCCACTAATGTGCACACCTAACGATTACCTTAACCCCACCTAGTTGTACTACCCCGTCCAACTAGTCCTGGTGTAACCTCCCCTTGCCATACTACTCTAACCTGAGTATAATCATTCATGAATTATAAGTATCTCACCAATTTACTTAATTAATTACTTCTTAATTAATAACATATAACCGTAACACAAGTTATATAAATTAAATACATCACACACTATATTATTCCCACCAATAATAAACTTAATTAATTTCTTATTAATTAACAGCATATAACTGTGACACGAGTTATATAAAGTAAATACATCACACACTGTATTATTACCTACATATAATATTTACTACCATATTACATGTACCTTTACTAAAACATCCACACATATTCCATACGTATATCCATCCTTCCGAGTATACCCTCACCGGATGATTCCCTCTAAAGTGCCATCTCACTAGGTATGCTCACATAACCTAGTTTCCCAAGATGGAATCGCTCACCAACCTGGACCAAAACATAAACGAAGTGGAGGCGGTTATATTCCTTCCCTGAAAGTGAGATAAGCCCCTCACCCATATACCGGATGCTATGACCTCGGGATATACTCCTCAAGCTAGGGGATTCACCCACATCGCGCAACCTCCCTTGATAGCACTAGAGTATATAATTAAATAAATATCTAATCACTGATATTTAATAGCACACACAATATATACACATATATATATACTATCACTACACCGTATATATATATAACATAAACCCCGGCTTCTCCGTGCACTCATAACCCGTAACACTAGCCTGTAATGTCCCGAGTCTCTCGCTTGACTCAAATAAATCAATTTTCTCACTTATTAAATCATCAATATCCCGAGTTTATGGTCCGACTCTAATTAAATTAATTCACACATTAATTAATATAATATTTCCTCCCGAGTCTATGGTCCGACTCTAATATAAATTCCTTACACATTAATTAATTTATACCAATCCGAGTCTGTGGTACGACTCTCATTTAATTAATTTACACATTAATTAATTTATACTAAATCGAGTCTGTGATATGACTCTCAATTTAATTAATTTACACATTAATTAATAAATACCCTTCCCGAGTCTACAATTCGACTCTAAATTAATTAAATACAACATCAATTAATTTAATACTTTTCCGAGTCTACCTTCATTAATTAACACATCCATTAATTTAATAACTTGGTGTCACCCAACCATTATCCCCGGACTCGCTCACTTGGCCCATAACTTAATATTTTCCGAGCCTATGTTCCTATCACAAGGAAATACACAATAGGCATTCACAACCCAAGTAATCCTATAAAATAGTAGGTATTTACACAACCCAATTATTCATACTTGTACGTAATATATTTCTCTCTAATCTTCACCGTACTTATTTGCTTTACGAATTTATTTCACTTTCGTATTAATTCAAGTATTCACACAACTCTAAGGGTCCTAGTTACCCCTTGTTATATCAATTCAGTAGTTACCCTTGTTAACCCATTGACCTAACGAATTTAAGCTTTCTCACATTTTTCCATAATTATATTCTTATCACCTCGAATTAGAGTACGTCACAATCAAGTATATGAATCTCCACTTTAACTCTCTCACAAAATTAAAGTCCAACACTCAATCATAGACCTACTTCCATATCATTATTCCATCAATATATTTCATCAAGGTCCCAAACACTTCCTCGATAAAATTTTAGACATTTGAGGCTTAAAAAGAAAAATCTCAAATTTTCTGGCAGATTAAACACCCTCTAGTAAAATTTCGATTTCTCCCTCTACAGAACTCCGATTGACCTGATTCCAAGTTCATTGGATAGCTGTGACAAATACCTCTCACCAAAATATGAGGTGGCCAGCCCAATACTCCAATATAACAGAAATCATAGATGGAATCATTCTCATCGTCACAATAAAATATAGAGTATTCAGGATAACCACCCAAAATTTCAAAAAACGGGTTGCCAAGAATTTTGAATTTAAAGTAAATAAAGGAAAAACAAACAACCCAATTCCTGAAAAGATAGGGGAAACCTCAAGGATGTATGTATATTACTATAACAACAAGTGACAAATAAGAGGACCAATTATGTTATCGGTCCGCTGATACATACAACATTGTTAAACGATTTCAATAAGTTTATATAATACATTACATTAATCAATTACAAAATCTTGGGCCTCTCACCCGAGTAAAAGAGACTTGGTCTTAACTAGAATGAAAAAATGAAAACGTCTATACCAATCGTGTCCCATAATGCCCGCAATGCATCACGGCTCGTCGAGGACATAGGAATAGGAATTCAAATCAGGCATCCTTATGGCGGAGTACCTGAGCGGAGACAAGGTGCATATGCAACAAGAAATGTAAACAGGTCAGGGCCCGGTTCTATATGATTACCAGATGAATAAAAAGTATGACAATTATGAATATCATCATGCTAAGGAAAAGAAGGAAAGCATGAATTTAATTTAACTAAGCAGGGAAAAAGAAGGATAAACATAAATAAAGCCTTCCATTAAATAAACCGATTCATTTCGTAGTTTATTCCTTATCAGGAAATTATAACTATAATTATAAGCTCTTTATGGCTTTTATCTCAATTTTAAGCTCTTTGTGGCTTTTATTTCAATTACATGCCCATCCTGGCATTAACATTCCTTACCAAGAATATAATCAACATTAAATGCTCTTTGTGGCATTGTACTGTGCTCTTTGTGGCACTTCTTTATGCTCTTTATGGCATATCACAAACATCAAGTCCCAGTTGATTATGAAATGTTATATTCATATACATATAACTAATTCTAAGACCGCCCCTCCGAGTTTTCCCACTAGGCGCGCCCTTAAATGGCCATCATCTTCTAGGGACTATCTATACAAGACAACCTGGGCACCTATCGCAATATGTCGGGAAGCGGCCATATGCCTGCGGGAGAGTCAAGACCACACTCGGAATCCCCTCACGAGCGCAGAAAATATAACATAATCGCTCATATGGCCTATGGACTATATCCACCCTGCATTCATTAGCCAGGGGGCATCACCAAGCGCTCGAACTTCCCTTATGATGTCATTTAGAGAGGTGTGTATCAAGTAAATTAGCATTTACCATATTCATGATTAAGAAAATTATCATTTACCATCATCATTACCATTTCTATTTCATTTCATTTCCATGTATATGTTTCATTTTTATGAAACCATTACCATTTACTTTATTTTTGTAAATAGTATAACTTATTATCCGGAGCCATACGATAAATTATATCATTGCTACAAACTCAAAGGAGTAATTGAAACTCTTAATTACCTCCAAGCATTTTAGGGTGTTATTTTAAAACCCTAATACTATCATACCTCAAAGGAATGAACGAACTTTCAATTTATTCTCCAAACTCCCCTTTATGGTGTTATTATGAACCACTAAGGTTAACATAGCTCAATTGAGCTTCTAAAATTTCCCAAACATAACACTACATCTCCTAGTTTTATAATAATCAACTAGAAGAAAAAGTGCCCCAACATCAATAGGCATAACCCTGAAAAACCCCATATAAACCAATTCTACTCTAGGGTAGCTTCCCAACTTATCTATAACTCTAGGAATCTAAGTCTACTTCATTCAAGAAGGTTCCTAGGTCTTAAAGCTAAAGAAAAAGGGTCAAAATTGAGTTACAGAAACAACTCAAAAATAGCAGAAAAACGAATCGATTCGCCCTAGGGCCGAATCGATTTGCCCTAGCGAATCGATTCGCCCAAAAAGCGAATTGGTTCGGACCACAAAACCAACTTTCTGCAATTAACCGAATCGATTTGGCCTTAACCCGAATCGATTCGGGTTATGCAGACCTGGAAACTACCCATTACCGAATCAATTCGCCATAGGGCCGAATTGATTCAGTCCTACAAATTTGCCAAGAATGGCTTCGATGAGTTATGAACCCTAAATTCTCCAAACTTCAAATCTCTTCATTTTCATATACATCCATACAACAAAAATCTAACCCAAACTAATATACATGATTATTAACCATCAAATCCCACAATTTCATCATCAAAACTAAGATTAAGGCTTAAATCCCATAAATTCCACATTTAAATCATAAATGTAAATGCACAACTATCATACAATTTATGCATCTTAAATCACATATTAGCAAGTAGAAAACTTGACTTAGGGTTGATATCTCAGATTTATTTGGAGAAGAAGCAATCCCAAATCCTCCATCTTCATTCTCTCTTTCATTTCTCCATTTTTCTCTTCCTCTCCTTTTCTCTCTATGTTTAAGACATAAAATGGGGTAATTAGGGGATTTGGAAGACTAAGAACGGGGATTAAGTCTAAAGTCTCCAACTTAAGTGGTTAATACCGCATTAATATGACTCCCAATACGCGTTTAAGTTAAAACCTGGTAAAAGTGCCCGAAACCCAAAAATACAATATGTCACTTATTTTGACTGTCTCGGACATTCCGAGACTAACTACACCCTCTAAACTGGCATCCGGAAATTTTATAAATTATTTTGAGTTCCAATTTCATTTAAACTATCGTGCCATTTTATATACATGACACTTTAAATCACACCACATTATGATATTTACCTACATATACGGTAAATATACAACATCCCAGTAAGTATTAACTTCTAAAATTATATTTACCCCGGTACCAACATTTTATATAATTACCTTATGCGGTAAAATAATATAAAATGAGCCTCCTAAAATCGAGGGTTGTTACATACTCCCCCCCTTATGAGGGAATTTTTCCCCCAAAATTCGGGCGTACCCAATACGCAGAAAGGGTAGACTATTCTAAAGTAGGATTCTACCATCCTACACAAATCCCTCGTTATCGCTACGTCTCAAATGGACTCAGACTAAGGTCGACTCTATTGATATCAGTCTACCTCCCTTGTGCTCTAGCATAGCACAAGCGTTCCTCACTATACATCAATCCTATCTTCCTACAATGAAAGAAAATACTCACAAGACTCGGCGCAACATAGCCTAACCTCCAGAATCATGTTATATCTCCCCTCGGGGCACCTATACCAACTCTAAGTGGCTTAACTCTAGCACTTGTTAACCTCTCTTCACGTAGGTGTATCCCTTTCGAACATATGGCTCAAAATACCAGTCCTTGAAGAAATGTTCCAGAACTATTCCAAGTTCAAGGAACCAATTATTTGTTAGCCCCATTCAACGAGTATGAAAATTACTCAACCGGGCTACCCAAGGCCACTCACGATGCCATGCCTTAGGAAATGATCTAAATCCTTGTATGGGAAATTTCCTTCCACATAAGTTATTGTTCCCGTCCATCCATATATCCCAAGGCGTACATTCAAGATATGCCTTTCGGCATTGGGTTAACCTTCCCCATTTCCATCCACTTTAGGGTGGTAGGATATATGCCATTTCCATACGGTTCCCATTACTTCATGGAAACTTTTACCAAACTTCCGACATGAATATCTAGTCTCGGTCCACCCTATTTTACTAGGCACCTCCTACGGTTCTACCATTCCTCCATCGAGAATGGGGCGTACTCTTCTACATGTAGTCCGTCCATAATGGACGAAAATGCAACGATTGGGTCAAACGATCAATAATTTTCTCAAATGGGATCATGACCATAACGGTCCCGGCACTTTAATGCAAACGTCTATGAATATACCCATCTTCATTTCACCGCCACTCTTCTTCACACGAGTAGATGAAATGGTCAATCATAGACCGGAATGTTCTCGCTACAAGGTCTCCCTAGTCATGCTCGTTTCATTTGGCTTCCCATGCCAACACAAATATCTACGACGGGTTTCTTACTCGACGCACCTACTACTCCAATCGCATTTCCTTAGCGAATGAGAATACCCAAATGATAGTTATTTAAGAACTCCAAACTCTAACTCAATTTCTCCCCCGACATACTGCAACCACTTGTTGCTCGCGAGAAGGACTAAATTTCCTTGCCCAGGAAGTAGTGCCTCCATTTCTTTAAGGTGACTTCCACCGCAATGAATTTTAATTCAAGCATGGGATAATACTTCCCACAAGTTTAAGCTTGTGAGACGCATAGACAACGGGTCCATGCTCCAGTAATATTACTTCCCGCTCCTGGCAGAGACTTATTCATCAAATTCACCCTCGAGCATAACCACATGTACTCGGGAGTGAAAGTCAATTCATCCATTTAACTCCCCAAAAGTTACGTTACCAATGTAACACTTTAAATAGGAGAGGTCCCACCTCCATTGGCCTAACCTTCGAAATCTCTCGAGATTCCACACTTCTCATTCCTAGGGACTTAATCCCTCCTAGAGTTAACCCACAACCTATTTGTGGTCAACTCCTTACAGCCTTCCTAAAATAACGTCACATGCCCTAATGGCCCTAAAGTCCTGATAAATCTAAGGTTGATCTATATATATCCTATCTAAGTCGTATATATATATATATATAATACTAAGTATATCCCTAGTGTCCAAGACCTATCTCAACTTCCGACATTCGCTCGGTTTCGTGCATGGGACGTCTCGCGAAAGAGAAATCCAAACAAGGAACCCTCCCGTTACACTACTACCTCGCATCGTCGGTCATTAAGATGTGACGGTCTAAAACACATAATCGGGATCGATAAATTTTAACTTGCAATTATTTCAATAAAATTCTACTTCTACGTCTTACCATAGCATTATTAAAGATTTTAACTGATCAGACATTCACTTCCTGTGAAGTCTTTCAAATACATATCCCCTTATATAAACATGGCCTTCTTACCAAGGCATAACCCGAAGTCTCAATTCGACTTCGTATCTCAGTCTCCCTCACATCGATCAGAGGAGAGAACTATATACAGTGCTTCTATCTCGCACTTTAATAGCCCTTAATCACTCTTCTACGTGATTCTCGGCTAAACCTTCCAATCCAACTCTCCACAGCAAAATAAATAAAAGAAAGAAAAAGAGTAGCGACTCTCCACTCACAACATCATAAAGTGTTCATGTGGCGGAGTGTCTCGCAAAGCGAAATCCAAACAAGGAACCCCTCCGACACATGCCTACTTAACTAGCTGGTCATGGAGATAAAGTGTAACAAGCATATAAACAAAGCAAACAAACAATCATATACTCACACAAGATAACTAAACGAATGACAAAAAGCTCCTACCTCGATCCACCTCTATAAGGTCTCAACCTGTATCCAGGAGAGAAATTATAGAACAACTAGTTCCATTTTGAACTAGAAGTGAGATAGCCTCGCAACTTCATTTTCTTGCTATCACCCCAAACCAACCAAAATATCTTTACTCGCATAATGTATATAAAATAAGAGAAAGGGAAAAGTAACATCTCTCCACTCCCAACTTCGTTAAGGTTCACGCGTGGAGCGTCCCGCAAAAGCGGAATCCAAACAAGGAACCCCTCCTATGCATTACTACTTAACTTTGTTGGTCGTGGAGATAAGTCATAACATCCACATAAAATGCAAACAAGTAATAAAACACACATGCCAAATATCAGATACAACACATATACCTTTAAAATATCATCACTCATTTCATAATGAGTGAAGAAATCATAAGACTTCCCTGCCACGGAAGTCATATCATTACCCTTCTATAATAGCGTAAATACTACTACAATCTCAATATACTCACCCGAATCTACAGAAGATACAATACTACTAAATCTTATCCTAGGGAATACACCACCCACTAATAAGGTGGAATTCCCACCAACAATTTATGCCAAGCACTCCGGGTCAATACTAATGGTTCTCGGACTCCATACTCGAGCCTTACTCGAACCAACATTATTTCCATCAACTCCCCAACCAGGAACTTTACTCTTGCCCTTGTTCTCCACCCAACGAAGTTTAAAATGAGTGGTTCTACACTCCACATCATAGCCATTATTCCGACTCTGACTGACATCAATTGCCCACGCAGTCCCTCTTACTTTCTCAGTAAAAGAGGACACGCTATCGGCCTCCTCTTCCTCAGTTCAACGAAACTTCCCCAGGCGGATGTCCACCAATGGGGTTTCATGATTCTTACTCCATCAGAAGTGTTAACGACACTTATTCTGGAGCCTACCATTTTATGGTTCACGGTCTCCCTAACCGTACAACACTTTATTCTCTATCGGCCTTTAACCGAACCTTGTGTAAACATTCGAAAATCCACCTTCTCCTCAGTCCAGTTTTCCCAGAGAAACTTGTTGTTGCAAGTATCCACCGGGCTTCTCTAGGGCCAAACTTCCAGCACCCACGAATATGGTGACCACAATTTCACCCTCTCAACAGTATGCCTACGGGAGGAAGGTTTCCCTCCATCCTATTTCATGGCACTTCTCTACTTTAATTTAACATCGCTTGAAATCTAAAGCTTAGTACCACTTTTTGCTTCTAGAGGTACTTGGAAAACTACATCAAATGTAATTAGTAGTCGTAGTTGCAAGACAAGGAAGTGCTACAAGAAGGGAGTGACCTCCAAAGCGGTCCTCATCCCCAACCACAAATTACAGTCCTAAAAAATCCTTCCCATGACGCCCTTCTTCAATCGACTTACTATTCTAATACGACTACGCAAAAGATTTTATAAATTCTACCTCATGGTAGAAGAACGAGATCTCACTAAAGAAACCAACGATCTTAATCCTAAGGCCCTATGTCAAGTCAAAAGCAATGCAAAAAACTTAAGGCGTTCACACAGATTCCTAAAGACTCTAGAACCTGATGCTTTGATACCATCTGTGACAACCTGCTCACTAAAATAAGGGGTGGTCAGCCCAATACTCCAATATAACAGGAATCATAGATGGAATCATTCTCAGCATCACAATAAAATATAGAGTATCTAGGATAACCACTCAAAATTTTAGAAAACGGGTTGCAAAAAATTTTGAATTTAAAGTAAATAAAGAAAAAACAAACAACCCAATTCCTGAAAAGATAGGGGAAACCTCAAGGATGTATGTATATTACTATAACAACAAGTGACAAATAAGAGGAACAATTATGTTATCGATCCGCTGATACATACAACAGTGTTAAACGATTTCAATAAGTTTATATAATACATTACATTAATCAATTACAAAAGCTTGGGCCTCTCGCCCGAGTAAAAGAGACTTGGTCTTAACTAGAATGCAAAAATGAAAACGTCTATACCAATCATGTCCCATAATGCCCACAATGCATCACGGCTCGCCGAGGACATAGGAATAGGAATTCAAATCAGGCATCCTTGCAGCGGAGTACCTGAGCAGAGACAAGGTGCATATGCAACAAGAAATGTAAACGGGTCAGGGCCCGGTTCTATATGATTACCAGATGAATAAAAAGTATGATAATTATGAATATCATCATGCTAAGGAAAAGAAGGAAAACATGAATTTAATTTAACTAAGCAGGGAAAAGAAGGATAAACATAAATAAAGCCTTCCATTAAATACACCGATTCATTTCATAGTTTATTCCTTATCAGGAAATTATAACTATAATTATAAGCTCTTTATGGCTTTTATCTCAATTTTAAGCTCTTTGTGGCTTTTATTTCAATTACATGCCCATCCTGGCATTACCATTCCTTAGAAGGAATATAATCAACATTAAATGCTCTTTATGGCATTGTACTGTGCTCTTTGTGGCACTTCTTTATGCTCTTTATGGCATATCACAAACATCAAGACCCACTTCATTATGAACTGTTATATTCATATACATATAACGAATTATAAGACCGCCACTCCGAGTTTCCCCACTGGTCGCGCCCCTAAATGACCATCATCTTCCAGGGCCTATCTATACAAGACAACCTGGTCACTTATCGCAATATGTCGGGAAGCGTCCATATGCCTGCAGGAGAGTCAAGACCACACCCAAAATCTCCTCACCAGCGCGGAAAATATAACATAATCGCTCATATGGCCTATGGACTATATCCACCCTGCATTCATTAGCCAGGGGGCATCACCAAGCGCTCGAACTTCCCTTATGATGTCATTTAGAGAGGTGTGTATCAAGTAAATTAGCATTTACCATATTCATGATTAAGTAAATTATCATTTACCATCATCATTACCATTTCTATTTCATTTCATTTCCATGTATATGTTTCATTTTTATGAAACCATTACCATTTACTTTTTTTTGTAAATAGTATAACTTATTATCCGGAGCCATACGATAAATTATATCATTGCTACAACCTCAAAGGAGTAATTGAAACTCTTAATTACCTCCAAACATTTTAGGGTGTTATTTTAAAACCCTAATACTATCATACCTCAAAGTGATGAACGAACTTTCAATTTATTCTCTAAACTCACCTTTATGGTGTTATTATGAACCACCAAGGTTAACATAGCTCAATTGAGCTTCTAAAATCTCCCAAACATAACACTACATCTCCTAGTTTTATAATAATCAACTAGAAGAAAAAGTTCCCTAACATCAATAGCCATAAACCCGAAAAACCCCATATAAACCAATTCTACTCTAGGGTAGCTTCCCAACTTATCTATAACTCTAGGACTCTAAGTTTACTTCATTCAAGAAGGTTCCTAGGTCCTAACCCTAAAGAAAAAGGGTCAAAATTGAGTTACAAAAATAACTCAAAAATAGCAGAAAAACGAATCGATTCGCCCTAGGGCCGAATCGATTTGCCCTAACGAATCGATTTGCCCAAAAAGCGAATAGGTTCGGACCACAAAACCAACTTTTTGTAATTAACCTAATCGATTCGGCCTTAACCCGAATTGATTCGGGTTATGCAGACCTGGAAGCTACCCCTTACCGAATCGATTCGCGATAGGGCCGAATCGATTCGGTCCTGCAAATTTGCCAAGAATGGCTTCGATGGGTTATGAACCCTAAATTCTCCAAACTTCAAATCTCTTCATTTTCATATTCATCCAAACAACAAAAATCTACCCCAAACTAATCTACCTGATTATTAACCCTCAAAGCCCACAATTTCATCATCAAAACTAAGATTAGGGCTTAAATTCCACATTTAAACCATAAATGTAAATGCACAACTATCATACAATTTATGCACCTTAAATCATATATTAGCAAGTAGAAAACTTACCTTAGGGTTGTATCTCAGATTTATTTGGAGAAGAAGCAATCCCAAATCCTCAATCTTCATTCTCTCTCTCATTTCTCCATTTTTCTCTTCCTCTTTCTTTCCCTCCTTTTCTCTCTATGTTTAAGACATAAAATGGGGTAATTAGGGGATTTGGAAGACTAAGATCGGGGGTTAAGTATAAAGTCTCCAACTTAAGTGGTTAATACCGCATTAATATGACTCCTAATACGCGTTTAAGTTAAAACCAGGTAAAAGTGCCCGAAACCCAAAAATACAATATGTCACTTATTTTGACTGTCTCGAACATTCCGAGACTAACTACACCCTCTAAACTGGCATCCATAAATTTTATAAATTATTTTGAGTTCCAATTTCATTTAAACTATCGTGTCATTTTATATACATGACACTATAGATCACACCACATTAGGATATTTACCTACATATATGGTAAATATACAACATCCCAGTAAATATTAACTTCTGAAATTAATATTTACCCCGGTACCAACATTTTATATAATTACCTTATGCGGTAAAATAATATAAAATGAGCCTCCTAAAATAGAGGGTTGTTACAATATCTAAGACAAATACCTTTCCAGTAATGTATGGTTCACACTCTAATTCGAAGTAAAATTCAAATCGCACACGTTTAAAGTCACGTCAAAATTCTGGCAGATTACTATGTTGACAGATCAAACACCCTATAGTAAAATGTCAATTACTCCCTCTACAGAACTCCGATTGACCTGATTCAAAGTTCATTGGATAGATAAGATAAATAACTTTCCGGGAATGTATGGTTCACACTATAATTCAAAGTACAACTCAAATGGCTTACGTTTAAAGTTGTGTTAAAAATTCTGGCAGATTGACCTCTTGTGTTCATAAAATAAACCCTAAGTCATTCAAGATTCATGTTCTTCATCCAAGAACTCATAAAGATTCCATGTTAATCATAAAATATATTCAAATTTAATTTTATCTTTACTTAAGGATATATAATACACCTATTTCTTAGTTTGAATCTCAGCCAAGTATTCCATTAACAAAATCCCATTTTGTACCCATTTATCCCCAAAACAAATTTTAGTTTACACATCACTAAAATATGAATTGGATATCACAATTTAGGAGTAAAAGCAGTTAACCACTTGCCTGAAATCGTTCGTAGGGTCTGATCCGTTGTTGTAGTTCCTTGATTTGGCTCCAAAATCTCCAATTTCGCTCCAAAATCTCCAATTTGGCACTTGATAAGCTTTCCCCGAATTTCCCTCTCAAACCCTAGGTTAGAATTGTGTTGGCTGGTCATTTTCCTTTTCTTAGGTTTAGGTCTAAAAACACAAATCCCGTTTTTAGCCTAATGGGCTAAATTAAAATAGCCTAAATCACCCCGTGTGGGCCCGACTATGCTAAAAAATGCCCCAAGATCCAATTACTACCCCCGGGTACTCGTTTCTGACTATGTCGACCCATCCGGACTCAACCGCGCACTCAGAATTGGCATCCGAATTAATTTATAAAAATACTTATCTCACACCCGATTTAGTCTATACCGACTCCCGGCTGAGATTAGTACATACCCCGTCATTAATACATGAAATGACGTAAATAACTTTTATACTGTTCACTTAGTAAATAAATTTCCCTAAATATTAACCATTCACTCCCCGATTAATATTTAAATATATATTGCCATAATTAATTCAATTAAAATTACAACACAAGTAATTTAAAATTCTCGATTTAATTAAATATTAAATGCATGAAAATACGGGGTGTTACAAGGTTCTTAATAAATACGTTTATGCTTCTTATTTTCTTTTTTTGCTCCACATTTTATTTTATTAAAATAATGTTACAGTGGGTAGTCTATTTTCAATTTGTTATGTGAGTTGGACAAAGGTGGAAATTTTATCTATGCATAATGGGTGACACGTTCACATAAGAGGGACTTTAGGAATCATTGTAGAATTTTAGAAATAAATTGAAATTAGTCACATTGGAGAGACCTGCCTCAAAGTGGACATTTTATAATAAAACTAAATCAATTGAAGGATTGAATTTACATAATCATACCCCAAATCAATTGCAGGATTGCACTTACGTAATCATACCTCTCTGAGATGCTTCACTGCGGGGTTTGGGAGAGGTAGATGTCCGCTGGTCTTACCCCCATAAGCATAAAAAAATATTTAATTAAAACACGACACGTCCAGAAATTTTATTTTTTTCTTAGTACAAAGATGACCAATTTAAAATGCGACACGTCTGGAAATCTTCTTTTTCACCTAATACGAAGAAGTCTTGAATAAAACTCATCGCTAGAAGTGATTTTTGAAGTCAAATTGCAAGACGTGAAAATGGTGGGGGATCAAAGTTTTGCTTCTTGGGGTTTAACCTCCAAAATGAATTTTAATGATGAAAAAGTGCCGCAAGAAATTATTGGTGAACTTTTTGTGTGCGGGTTTTATGTCATTAAAAGACATTTTAGGGGATAAAGCCATCACAATAAAAATCAAGGGGCTAATCTCGATTACAAAAAATACCGATTGTCAAATTTCAAGTAACCTTGAAAAATCGATTCTATGTCGTTTGTAATTAGGTTTTTTTCGTGTTTTGTAATAAAATAAGATTTTGTATTGCGTGAATTTTATTTCATACATGTTAGTATTAGGTAAAAAAAATTACATTCCATGTCGGGTTGCGCTTTATTTTGTAAGAATTCGTGTTAAGTACAAAATAAGATTCTGTGTCGTGTTGTTTTTATTCAAGTTGTGTTATTATCAGAAATAAACATTAAGATACATATACTCTTAATAAGTTAGAAATAAACATTATTATCTAATATGTAGTAAAATCATATTTAAACTCGACCCCTTAATGTGTTATGCTCATTACTAAAACTAAATCTCTCATTTAGTAAAAAATATAATGCTTAAATTAATATTAATCTAAAAAAATTTACGAGATCCAATAATTTTTCTTACTTACGACATAAACGAGTTGACACAAACTACACCCGTTAACTATTTTATTTTATTGGTTTGGTGTTGATATTATTTGAAATTATCAAGGGTCCACACATTAATTTATAACTTCGCGTGAGTTCGTGTCATCTTATCGCGTATGTCTTTTTTTCAAACATAATCACTATTACGAAATATCCGGAATATTTTTACAATCGTGCCATCAGCACGGGTACACCCTAGTGTGTGTATATATATATATATATATATATATATATATATATATATATATATATATATAGAGAGAGAGAGAGAGAGAGAGAGAGAGAGAGAGGTGCACAAGTGAACCAAAATAATAAACTTTTTAATGAACGGAATAAGACATTAAAAAATAACCCTTAATTCCTTATCGTAATTGGTCCGTGCAGTGGCAACAGACACGTGTGTGACACGGGTTATATTTTAAACCCCCCACCCTAACAACCGATCTGTCATATTCTTAACTGCCATCCAAATTTTTTCTTATGACGACCTATTCGATACTAGGCCAGCAAATGAAAACTGAATAAAACTATAACGTTTTGTTTTATCAAATAATTATATCTCATGTGTCAAGTGTTAGAATTATTTTAAAGAACAATTCTACAAAATACGATCCATAATTAGATTAATACTAATAGTCACTTTAGTTAATGGAAGGGTACTCCAAATACTATGAGTCAAAATAACTCTTGGTTATCTACCTTGATGGACGGTTAAGATTACGTGACCGTTGGAGATTTGGGTCCTCTCTCTACCTATAAATTAGTGTCTAACTATCCATCATTTAGCAAATGAAAAGACAACACAATGAAATCATAGGATAAATGAGATAAATCCAAATACTCAAATTTGTGTTTATTTTTGGAATACTATTTTAGCTATAAAAGACTATCCAACTGTTGGAACGTGCTGAAATTGGAGTATGTTTTTGTCGTATACAAGAGTAAGTCGTGGTCCGAAATTCAGTCCGATAAGATATCGCTAAGGTCGACTGCTCCATTAACCTTTTCATTTGTGACATGATGGAGTTATATCAGTATAATATCATTTTATATCCCTCATAATAATTGTATCTATGTAATAATCATTTCGTATTCCTCATAATTATTGTATGTGATAATCATCTTGATCTAAGATCATAACGTTAAAAGTATAATACATAATGTTTTGTATTATTAAAGAACAAATAACAAATATAAATGGATATTCATACGTTAAATTTATATATCAATGTAAAATTCTTAATTTCGTATTCTTTAATATATGTTTACATGTGGTATCAGAGCTTAGGTTTCTAATCTCATGACTGTCCACTAAGAGTTTTTTTCGTGTAAAAGTATTCGGGTAAAGAAAATAATAATGAATTGCTGAATTTTTTTTAGCGACAGTTTTTTTTTGTTCTGAATGTTACAAATTCGCATGGTCACTTGAAAATGTCAAAATTAACAAAACCCATTGTTTACAATGGGAACCACCCTATCTCAATGATTTGACATCGTTTAGATCACTAAAAACGCATTTTTGCCATTTTTGGTAATAATGTCAACGCTAATAACTCTCACTTAAAAATTGATTTTACGATTTCGCGAATTGGAGAGTGATCCTTATAAGATTTTTTATGTACTGTAGTGATAACTCAAAAAATTTCATTTTCGGAAAAATAAATTAATTTTTCATATTTTATGATATAAATCACTACATATAATTTTCTCATTAAATGGTTGCTCTAATATTCATGTTATGTATTAATTGGTATTGACCAAACGGTTCGATATAATATTTTGAATATTAGATGTATGATTAGGGGTTTGAAAATAACAGTTTCGATAAATTAGATTATTGTTTATAATCTTTATTGATTGCCGAAAGTTCCTAATATAATTATGAATTAATGTTTCGACGTTAATATTTATATGATGTTAGATAAAGAAGACCCCAAAGTGTCTTAACCTACAGTTGTAAATATTATATTATTGTGCATGCATCTATATTTGGACATTTGATTATCCATTAAGTTTTGAGCATAATATTTTTTGGGGTATTGATTTTTATATACATTACGTAATATGTGTGTGCATGTATCTTCCATGAAAGTAAATTTTTTCACACTTTATGAATTAAATATTTAAGCGCAATTAAGGATAAATCAATTTAGCATATCTGTGAATGCAACTAACTAAATTAATTGGTATATCTGTATAATCACATAAAAGAAAATTTCATAAGATGAGATTTTGGGTACCAAATTTTTATGGCCAAATTAGAATTGGTTTTGGCTCCCTTATTATGATTTCTTTTGTGACAATTTTAATTATGTTTGAAAAGCTACTTATTTTATAAAATTGTAAATCTGAACATTTTGATACATTTTTATTAACAGTTTTCTTATGCCTCTAATAAGTAATAATTGAGATTAAAATTATCAACTTACTCGGGATTGATGAATTTTTTTTATGCCAATCCGAAAGGATTTAATGATTAAAAATCACCATTTTTTCAGTGATGAACGTTGTTTTGACTATTTAAGCACGTTTAAGCTCTCAAAACCTTAATATTATCATATTTGGTAATAAAGTTGACAGTTATTTTTGACTCCATTTTTTTTTAAATTTCACTTATTGAAGATTATTTTTAAGTGTTTTCTTATCTCTTTTATAGTGATTACCCAAAATTTCCATTATTGAAAATTATGGATTTCTCCATTTTATGTGTTTTAATTAATACATCATTTGTCTTGTCTTATTTGGCTGTGACAATATTTTTAGTATGTACCAAATATTGTTATGACTATTATAGTTATGGTTAAGGTTTTGATATTAATATTTGCATTATGTTAGTTTAGGTGCCCATTAAAGTGTCATAGTCTATAATTATAAATATCACATTATTGTGTACAAATTTGACTTTCGGTAGGTCTAAATATAATTATGAATGTTAGATTGTTGATACAATGATGATGTGAGTTGTTCACTGTAAGATTGCTCAAATGGACAATTTTGATTATCAATTGAATATTAATGAGTATTTTTTTTCCGCATCAACTTAACCTCGAAGGGTTTAAAAGTTTTTTTTTACTAATATCTCGTGAAGTTTAATCGGTTCTCAAAATAGTAAATATTAGATTAAATATGTATATGCTTATTATGTTCAATATCAATAATAGAATATTAAAAGCATGCCTTAAGGTTTTCATCTCAGTATTTCTTAGGTTAAGATCCCACCAAAGTGGTCTAATCTAATAAATTATAAATGCTAAATTTTGTGATAACATTCAAATACTATGTCTTGGTTGCTCCAAAGAGTACATATATGGTTTTGAATGTTTGGATTATTAATAATTTCATTATGATTAAGCCATTGTGATTTGGTTACTCCAAAGAGTCTGGTTGCAATGGTGAAATTAATATTAAGGGGAAATATATTTGTGTGTTAAGGTTGGTATCGGTTGCTCCAAAAGAGTTCATAACCTTCTTTAATTTATAAGCACGCTATCCATTTATGCCTTTAGAAAACATTAATGCTTGCTGAAATTATTATACAATCCATAAAATAATGTAATATTCATATAATGGGTAATTTGGTAGTTACAAAGTTACCCGGTTAGAATGCTTATGAGTATTAAATTTAGAGTTAAAAGTGGTAGTAATACCTTATCATAGCAAAGAAATTAATGGGGCATGTTTCATTATTTCGTCAGGAGATATAATTTCCCAAAGAAAATTTATTTTGAGTAACTGAAATAAATATAAAGTAATTATGCAATTAGGTAGTGAAAAGTTATCCTAGATAGCATGTCCATCTAAATTACATAATATGGCACCCAATGAAGTCATAAATAAAGTTATTACAAAAGAACGCCCACGTTTACAAAATAATATTAATGTACATGTTCTCAACTCATCGTATTAATGTAGTGAGCTATTTATCTCATTAATTTGTATTACTTTACTAGCATGCAATCCACGCGATGCGTGGACGTGTATAATTTTTCATTTTATTTTAATACATACAGATGAAACAACTAATTTGCACAATAAAAAATCAAATAAAAAATATACAAAAGACTAAAAAATAGTACAGTAAGAATTGGAAATCTTAGCGTTCATTCAATATGAGTACGTATTTTGGTTCAAAATAAAAATAAAAAATTTAGAAATCAATGCCAAAGACCACTATACAAAAAACAACAATCTGGCATGGTTTGAAACTGTGCCAGATCAAATCTGGCACGGTTTTGAACTGTGCCAGAATCAGGTGTTCCAAAATGACTACTTTTTTTTTGCACGGTTTAAAAGTGTGCCAGATTTGGACAAATAGGAACACTTCTGGCACACTTTTAAACTGTGCCAGAATTTGATATTTCTGGCACACGTTTGGCACAGTTTTGAACTGTGTCGGATTGAGTACATTTTGGTACACTTTTGGCACAGTTCAAAATCGTGGCACAATGTGATACACTTTTGGCACGGTTTTTAACTGTGCCAAATTTTTTTATCAAAAGAAAAAATATTATTTGAAAACAAGAAAATTCACAAATTGCGAATCTCGCACGTTTTTGATAAACTAATGTACATACAAACTTCATAATATTACAAGTCTTAATAGTTCACAGACCAAAACAAATTGAGTAGAGTTTTCTTTATTTTCTGGACATTCTAAAACCTACGTAATGTAAGGCCCGCACGGCTATAAAAGATAGCAATAAAATTACAAAAGCCCACATGGTCATAAAAGTTAACAATAAAACTACAAAAACCCACACGGGCATAATACAAAAAATAGAATCGTGAATATTAATGATATTAAATAAGTAATCCCCTTGTTGTAAATCATTGTCTTCTCAGTGTGCTCCACGTGGATAAAAGCTAACGATAAAATGTTATCCTTCAAAAAAGGATACAAAAAAGAGATGATATTAGTAACCAAGTAATTTTAATAAAAAAATCTTATTCAAGCTAAAAAATTTGTATATATGAGTTACAATTATTATTATATTCTCAAACCAAAGGCCTTGTAAGTACGTGATCAACTACTACGAGTTACATTAGTCCCATACGAGGTGTTAATGCCTCTTACGAGGTTGTTTGAGGACTAGTTTATGTTTTCACCCTCAAATGGCATGTTTTTAAGCATAATCTAAATATTTTCAAATTATCATCATATTCTCAAACTGGGAGACCCGTGACTACACGGGAAGTTCCTACGAATTACATTAGTCCCGTGCGAGGTGTTACTATCTCTTACGGGGCTGTTAGAGGGTTGGTTTAGGTTTTCACCCTCTAAAGGCATCTTTTTCAGCTTAATCCAGACATTTTCAAATTATCATCATATTCACAAACCAAGAGACCCGTGACTATGCTGTCAGTTCCAATGAGTTACATTGGTCCCGTGCAAGGTGTTAGTGCCTCTTATGGGGCTGTTTGAGGTCTAGTTTAGGTTTTCACCCTCTAACGACATATTTTTAAGCCTAATCTAGATATTTTCAAATTACCGCCATATTCACAAATCGAGAGACCCGTGACTACGCTGTCCGTTTCTATAAGTTACATTGATCTCGTGTGAGGTGTCCATGGTTCTTATAGGGCCGTTCGGGATAGGTTTGGGTTTTCACCGTTTTAACGGCTTATTTTTAAGCCTAATCTAAATATTTTCAAATTATCGTCATATTCTTAAACCGTGGGACCCGTGACTACGCGATCAGTTCCTATAAGTTACATTGGTCCTGTGCAAGGTGTTCATGCCTCTAACTGGACTGTTTGGGGGCTAGTTTGGATTTTCACCCTTTAACGACTTGTATTTAAGGATAATCTAAATATTTTCAAATTATCATCATATTCTCAAATCGGGAGAACCGTGGCTACGCAGTCAGTTCCTACAGGTTACATTGGTCCTCTGCAAGTTGCTCGTGCCTCTTACGGGACCGTTTCGAGGCTCGTTTGGGTTTTCAGCCTTTAATGACTTGTATTTAAGCCTAATCTAGATATTTTCAAATTATCATCATATTCTCAAACTGAGATACCCGTGACTACGTAGTCAGTTACTACGAGTAACATTGATCCCGTGCAAGGTGTTTATGCCTCTTATGGGACCGTTTGGGGGTTGGTTTGGGTTTTCACCCTTTAACGACTTGTATTTAAGCTTAATCTAGATATTTTAAAATTATCATCATACTCTCAAATCGGGAGACCTATGACTCGCGGTCAGTTCCTATGAGTTACATTTGTCCCGTGCGAGGGGTTTATGCCTCTTACGGGGCCGTTTGAGGACTGGTTTATGTTTTCACCCTTCAACGGCATGTTTTTAAGCATAATCTAAATATTTTTAAATTATCATCATATTCTCAAACTGGGAGACCCGTGACTACATGATGGGTTCCTATAAGTTACATTGGGCTCATGCGAGGTGTTTATGCTTCTTACGGGGCCGTTTGGGGGTTGGTTTGAGTCTTCATCATTAAACGGCTTATTTTTAAGCTTAATCTAGATATTTTAAAATTATCATCATATTCTAAAATCGGGAGACCCGTGCTTACAAGGGCAGTTCCTACGAATTATATTAGTCCCATTCAAGGTGTTACTGCCTCTTACGGGGCCGTTATAGGGTTGGTTTAGGTTTTCACCGTCTAACGGCATGTTTTTAAGCCTAATCTAGATAATTTTAAATTATCATCATATTCACAAACTGAGAGACCCATGACTATGTTGTCAGTTCCAACGAGTTACATTGGTCCCGTACGAGGTGTTAGTGCCTCTTATGGGGCCATTTGAGGGATGGTTTAGGTTTTCACCCTCTAACGGCATGTTTTTAAGTCTAATCCAGATATTTTCAAATTATCGTCATATTCACAAATCGAGAGACCCCTAACTACGAAGTTAGTTTTTACAAGTTACATTAATCCCGTACGAGGCGTCCATAGCTCTTACAGGGACATTCGGGATAGGTTTAGGTTTTCACCCTTTTAATGGCTTGTTTTTAAGCCTAATCTAAATATTTTCAAATTATCATCATATTGTTAAACGGGGACACCCGTGACTACGCGGTCAGTTCCTACATATTACATTGGTCTTGTGCAAGGTGTCCATGCCTCTTACTTTACCGTTTGGGGGCTGGTTTTGATTTTCACCCTTTAACGGCCCATATTTAAGCCTAAAGTGTGATGCTCACATTGAATAAATGCAACTTGATCTTGAAGCCAAATGTCCAGCGTAGTAGATCTAACTTGTAGTAATAACAATAGGAATTTGTATAGGCATGTTAAATAAACAAAAATAGAAAAAAGAACCTTGGGAAAGATGGTTAAAACATGAACAAACCTCAAGTCCCTCTACTTTGTCCTTCCAAGTTGTTTCATTGCACAAAGAACCCTGGGAAAGATGGTTAAAACATGAGATTTAGGGAATGACATAGCAAACCAATAGTGCTGGCCTAATCAGAAGTAACACATCCACTTTCAATTTATGCAAACTGACCTCATAAATTTCAATTGGGAAAGTTTTTGCATGTAAATTTGGATGAGGCCAAAACTATGATCTTTTGCTGCATTGGTTTGCATCTAGTTTTGAAATAGTCTCTTCGAAAGCATCATATTCAATTCCCCCTTGATTTGAACTATTTTTTGCAAAATAAAAGACGTAATCAATTCAGCAAATAAACAAATCCAATAATTATCCAAGCTAGCATCAGTTCAGATATAATTTGATATATCTGAGAGGAATCTAAGCTAACATCAGTTCATAAGGCTAATATCTATTCGTATAACAAATTCAACAGTTTTCCAATCTAGAATCAGTTCAAATTGAAAATTTGATATATATATACAAGAGTAATCGAAGCTAGCGTCAGTTCAGATAGCAAATTCAATTCAAAATGAAAATTCAACAGTTATTAAAATGAAATTTCAGCAGTTATAAAAATGAAAATTCAGTTCAAAATGAAAATTCAGCAGCTATCCTAAACTCCAATACATTTGGATTTATTTGCTACCAGAACTGACATTTGTCACGTGGAAATGAAAATTCAGCAACTATCATATTCGGTTCAAAATGAATTCTTCGTCTGGAAATCTTGTCAATTGATAAGCTTTCAATAAACCACAACAGTTATCCTAATTAACAACGTTGTTTGGGAGAGAATTCATGACCATCAATAACTACAAACTTAAAGCCTGTTGTGGAAATTTCGTATGCAAGAAGGGACAGTTATTCGTGTTTAAGCTACTAGTAGTAATGAAGTAATCCAAAATTATTTCATGGATTTTCAAATTGGTACAATCAAATGTAAAGATTATTTTTTTAGAAAAATGATTTTCCACCTTGTTTTCTATTTGACGTCTTGACAAAAATTATGATATTTGTACATGAATTAACCATTTTAGATTCCAAGAAAGCACAAAAAGTCAAACCAAACGAGCACTTCTGGAACCACTTTTAGTAACTAAAACATGTAATCAGCAAGCAACAACAAACCTTAATCTTTTTGCAATTTTAGATGCCTCGGCAAACTCTACCCCATCAACATAGTTAGATGCCCAGTCAAATCACACACTGATCCAGTATTAAACTTCAGTTCAATATTGTAAGAAACTATAGTTTAGCAAGTGTTTCATCTTATGCCAGATAATCCAGGTAATTAATAAGAAGCTAACAGATATTCTTAGCCACGTCTAAGAACTTTAACCCCTATATCTAATCTTGATATTTTTAAATGAGCTCAAATTCAAAATATGAGATGCATTAGAACATAATCAGATGGCATGGTTGGTTGATTACTAGTCCTCTCCATATCAGAAACAACATTTAAGAGAAGAAATGTGGTGATTATTTCAATTTTATAGAGTTACAACCTCTACAAGCTGCATAAAAATACCTAAAAAATGTCGATACTTCATATTCTGGGGAAAGTGTTGGATACCAATATGCCACAATATGCCTTGATACGTATTGGATACCCCTAAGATGAGAAATAAACATAATCAGATTGCAACAGAATAGCCAGGTTGTTTCGACTTTTATAATATAATATTAAATTGGCAGACAAGCTTATTTTCTAGATAACCTGTGAACCTAATGAAATGGATGAATATAGTCAGGATCATAAAGAAAAATCCTTTAATCAATGGGACATTCCGTCCACACGTTCCATCCACCTAAAGCAGATATAAGATCCTGAACAAAACTAACAGTTTGGAGCAAAAATTCTAATTGCTCGTTTGGTAAAATTTATGTGGTTTTCGAAATCCAAGATTCGTCAATTCACATATGAAGTATCATAATCCATGTTAAGAGTTTGAATTGCAAAATTCCAATTTATTTTCCAATGCTCGAACCAGATGAGCACTAAAGTAAGTATGGTTAGTAATCCTAGGATGATGATACACATAAATATATCTTCCATACCGAACGCTCCACCACATCTCAGCCTTGACGATATATCTACCCCAAATCACCTATCTATCCCATGATATCCAATGAATTTTTACCCATTCTAATGGAATCCATACCAAAAGTTTGAAAGTGAAAAATAAGTATCTTGAAAAAATCACTAGGGAGTTCTATAAATTCATTAAATGTAAATTGATGAATTCATCATTCCAACGCAAATGTATTCAATTTTAAGGAGTATATAAAATCAATTAAAATATAAAACCAACACTCTGTAATATACCTCAAATAATATATTCACCATCAAGTAATAATCATAATTGTAAATCTTCTTTTGAAGTAGCAAAGATGGAATAGATATGAAGCTTTTGTCATTCGACCTTTAAGTTGCTTTGTATGAAGAAAATTGTTCCTTGATTTAGCTTGTAAACATCTCCTCTCGGTAAATTCAAGGGGTGATTCATCTTTGTCCAAATCAGCCTCTATAGATCAACAAACCCGAATCGAGTTAAAAAAAATAAAGCAATAAACCTCAATATCTAGGAATTTAGAAATGAAAACAAAGTAGGACTTTAACAAAGCAGTAAACAAAGAATTATCATGGACATGATGACAACTTTATCCTTGTGTAAAAAATGATACAATCAAAGTGGTATGCATAAATGTTTCATATATGGACTAAGAATGTACAAAATTATATTCATGGGAGGTTCAATAGGCACCTTCTCTTGGACAGGGAATAGGGACATGTTGAGCAATGTAGGTGGGATAACGCTGGCCCAACATCAACACTGAGAAAACAATCACATATGTTGGTGACACCTGTAACAAAGATGATCGTGTCAAGATTAGTTCATATTATTCATATGAACTAACTGGAGAATTTTCTATTTTGCAATATAAATAAGAAATTTATTTCCTAGTTCTCTGCACAGAATTAGAAAGAATTCATACGAGGAAAACCACAGTAAATTCATTATCTATATACTTTGTGTTTGCTTCCACATCTAAGACAACTTTTTAAAATCAATCAGTGTCTCTCCACTAAAAGATATACACACATATATACATGTGTTCAAATGTAAAGATATAACTAGGTATTCAATAAGCTACTTGTAGGGTTGTCAAGATCAATTAATACGAATAGTTGGTTAAATCTTTTTGTAAGAACATCATTAAAAATAAAGAGGATCTAGGATACTAAAGATGAATATAGTAAACACTCTAGGATATAAAGATAACAGTTCAATTTACATAGGCTCTATTTAAAATAGAGTTTTGTTATGGATTAAAGGGTTGATCATAGTTTGACTCTTGTGATACTTATTGCCTAAACTTTAATTTTAACAATATTTGCCATGAACTTTCATAATTATCACGACACAATCGCAGTGGAACTATTAGCTCTTATGTATAGCGCCCATGTCGCGAAAAAATTAACACTGTATCTAACATGGATTGTATCATGACAATAATAATAATAATAATAATAATAATAATAATAATAATAATAATAATAATAATAATAATAATAATAATAATATAATAGTTCAGGGTATATATTACTAATATTAAAAGTTTAGTTAAATTGTAACAGGGGGTACAATTCAGGGGGCAGCGTATAAGAAACCCTATAAATTATTTTACAAAGTTAGTTTTAAGTCCCAATATGTCAATATAATATATGCCAAACGAGACCCAAGACTAGTGTTACCAAAATAAAATGTATCTTTTTATTAACATCACTCATGAGAAAATCTTGAGCAAGAAATAGCAACGAATAAACTTACATATATTTGTTGCACATTGAATAGTCCGAAGGACATATTAACGACAGTCAAATATCAAAACACAAAAAAGCCAAAATAACATAGATAAGTAAAAAAAATGATTAATCAAGTTCTTTATAACACTGCTTGCAATCATTAAGTCACAACCATCAAAATTATTGCATATCTATATTTTGTCACCTTAGATCGATCGACCGGACGAAGTGAAACTTGGAGTGTAGATTTGGTGTGAGAAGAAGAAGAAGAAGAAGAAGATAAGACCATTTGTCAATACAACAAAAACTCTTCTTCTCAATTGAGATGAACTTCACATCAATAATAGAACCATATGGGGAGGGGGGAGAGAGAACAAAAGTTCTCAGGGGGGAACTTTGAGAAAGAATGAAAAGGGGTAACTTTGAGAGAGAGAGAGAGAGAGCGACTGAAAAATGGGGGGAAAGTTATGGGAAAAGTTGTGGGAAAAATAAAACCTAAAGGTATTTATACGTTAGTCAAGTGTTCTCAATTTTGGCACCTTAAAAACAGTGCCAAATTTTGGCACGGTTTTAAAGTGTGCCAGATTGTTATTAAATTATTCCAGAATTTGGCATAATTTTAATCTGTGTGTGACACCCCGCTTATTAAAATAAGAGGTGGTCAGCCCGGTACTCCAATAAATACAAGAATCATAGATGGTCTATTCTTAGCATCACTGACGTAAAAATAATAGTATGAGATAACCACCAATTATTTTAGAAAACGGATGTCAAATTTATTTGTAAGTTTAATAAAAACCATTTAGACAATCCAATTATAAAATATGGTGGATAAACATGTAAAGACATATAACGAATTTCAACCATTCCTCAAAATGGTAACCGAATACGCTGTCGGTTAACAGACTAATACAAACGATTACATCAAGTATTACAGTTAAATATCACAATATATGCAAGTTCAAAACTTAGGCAACACACCCGAATGTACAGACTGATCATGACTAGCGTATACAACAGATGGATGCGTCTATAACAAAAATCCTACAACATCGGCAAAAATGCTGTAGCTCCCTGACACTGAAAATGAAAGATTAACACGGGAGTCCTTACGGCGGAGCGCCTGAGTATAAATAGGATCCATACAAAACAAAGAAATATAAATGGGTCAGGGACCGATTTGATATGATATACGTGTGAATAAAATGCATGACATTTATGAATTGCTAACATCATAAGCAAGCTTAACTCGCTCTTCACAATAAGAATAATCTTCACCTCTCATCTAAGTGCACAATCCTAGCGCAATGTCATTTATAGTGTTAACTATTCATCAATGCGGGAGAAATAACTCAATTCCAATTAAATAAGCTTACATTTCATTTTTTGTACAATATGACTTCACAAGTCCATTCCTTATTAGGAAACTTATTCCATACAGTTGATTTATAAAATGCTTTAGCCATTTATAAAATGCCACATTTGTGAGAATAGTTATAATCAAAATATAACGATTCTAAGACCATCCTTCTGGGAGTCACCCCACTAGATGCGACCCTAAATATCTATCATCTTAAAGGGCCTATAACCAAGACTACTTGGGAACCCTAAATCGCGTCGCATGGGAAGCGGCCATATACCTTTGACAATGAGTCATAACCATACCCGGAATTACCTCACTTGGAATAAAACAACACAATGTAACCACCGGTCCTATGGTCGAGGACTATATTCACCCTGCATTCACTAGCCAAGGGAATTCACCTCATTCACGTAAATTTCCTTATGATAGCATTTAGAGAGGTACGTATATAAAAATCATAATTCACAAGATATGCCAAGTTAAAATGTGAATTCCATTATATCGTTAACCATATGTGTTTAACGACATAAAACACAACGTTTAATTATCCCCATACTAACTTCCAAGAGTTTATGACAACACCATAGGCCACTAAGTGTAATTTACCTCATCCAAATCTCTAAAAGTACAAAACCATATAACCCTGCCTTCCCCTAGTCCTAGACTAACTTATTAAATAAAAAGGACACTTACTTCCATCTATTAATTAATTAATTAATTAATTAATTAATTCCTGATATAAGCCTGAGCACCCCTTTTCTAACCTAGGTTATTGATTCCCCTATTACCAGACCTTATTACTCTATTTTACTTCATATAAGAAGTCCTAAGCCTTAAACCTAAAAAGAAAGGAATAGAAAAATATCTAAGTTTTTGGGGTTAAAAACAGGGTACCGGTCTACCTGCCCCTGACCCCCGATCGACCGTGCTTCTAGAATTTTGCCTTATAAGAAAAGAAGTAAGCCCATTCCTTAAGACCCGGCCAACTGGTCCTTGGACCACGATCGACCGCGCTTTCAAATTTTTCCTTTCAAGAGAAGTAGTAGACTTTTCTCTTGAGGCCCGATCGACTGGGCTCTGGACCGCGGTCGACCAGTCATACCAGATCCCACGGCCAATCCCCATTTTCTCATACTAAACCTAAACCTCTAAACCTATTATCTTCCATATCTCTCAACCTCATCATCTAATAACTTCACCCCAACATTTCTACACAACAACAAGCTAATGAAATCAACTCAAGTCATATATACATCAAGATCTAAGGGTTTAAACACCAAAAGTCATCAAAACCCACAAATGGTTTAAATCTCCAAAAATACAATTATCAATGCAAATTATCCACACTAAATCATACATTTACAAGTTAGAAACTTGTATCAAGTTCGTAGTCTGGGATTCTCTACTCGTAGAAACAATTTCCAAGATCAAACGAACAAATCTCCTCTTTTCTCTTCTCTTCTCCCAAGTTCTCTCTCTCTCTCTCTCTCTCTCTCTCTCTCTCTCTCTCTCTCTCTCTCTCTCTCTTATGTTTAGGAATAAATGAGAAATAAATGTTATAGCAAGACTAAAATACCCAAAGTACATTAAGTCCAACTTTAAATGCTACTACACAATTAAAATGACTGGTGACAACATAATTAAGTCATAACTGGTTAAAAGTACCTGAAACCCAAAAATACATCTTGGTACTTATTTTGACTATTTCGACTATTTCCGGACTAACCGAACCCTTTAAATTGGCATCCATGATAACATAAATTATTTCATGATCCAACGTCATTTAAAATCATAACCGTCGCTCAAGGCACAACGACGCAATAAAACATAATATGATGCTATTTACATTCACTTAACAGTAAATATGCAAAACTCTGTAAATATCATTTCTTACATCACTTAAAGTGATATTTACTCCAACTTCCTTTATTTTATATAATTAACCCGCATGGCAAATTAATATAAAAATAATTACTCATAAATAATGGGTATTACACAGTGCCATATTTTTATTATCAAGGTGTGCCAAATTATTATTTTTGGTGTTGTGGACTTATAAAATTCCCCACCATCATTGTGAATGATGGCAGTGTTTATCCCTTCATCATTGGCCTAGTAGATAAATCAAGAATAGGAAGGAAAAGCCTTTAGCTTGGACTGCAAAGAATTTAGGCATGATAGATAGAAACCATCAACTATTACCTTCTACCTCATACAAATAAATCAAACCCCGTTTCGACCTCTCTCTGAAAAATAAGCCATCCTTGAAACCTTCAACACAACCAACAAAACAACCAATCATAAAATCAAAGTATTCCAACCACTTAAATATTTTTTTCAAGCACTAGTTAAAAAAATGAAGACATATACTGGATGAACTGGAAGGTTCAAAAGGAAAAGAAATCTAACTTCTACACAAAAAACATAGAACAAAATTTCAGTAAAGCAAAAACTACTAAAATATCTCTAAACTATAATAATCGATATAATTATCAGTTATCCTAGTTATTGAGATCATACTACCTGATCGATAAGCCTTATGAAGTGATGGAAGAGAAAAGGAAAATATAATGAGATAAATGGGTTGAGGCCTTCGACTTGAGTGAGAATTACTTTTTTATCCAACGGTTATTCATCTTCTAATAATAAGAAGGTGAGAAAACAAAATATAGATGGTGGAAGGATATCCAAAACCCTTCTACTGTACATAGAAAAAGAGAGATATTGTATGGCCTCTTACCCATCCATACACATTGCCTGTCAATTAATGTTGCTTTGGAATTTTAATGGTTTTTAACATTTTATTTACTATTAGGGAAAACGGCTGGGTCTTAAATCCGGCTGGATAGAAGTTGTATGGCTTCTTACCCACCCATTCGTATTGCTGTCAATGAACGATGTGGTGGAATTTTAATGGTTTTGAACATTTTCTTTATTATTGGGGAACAAATTAATACGGTGAGATGGAATTTTAATGGCTATTATTGAGGAAAATAATTAATAAAGGGATGTGGAATTTTAAAGGACTAATTTTCATTTGTTAAATAATATAACCTTAATGACCATTGTCCACGTCGCGCTCTGTATATACGATAAATATTGTTACCGTGTTCCGCTGTCAACTTTAGTTGTATACTATAATTTCTCTGACACTGCATGTTTTAACCGTTTTAATGTTATTGTGACTGACTTCTTAGAAAGAAATAAAGAAGCTAAGTTTCACTTAAAATTGCTAAATCGTAATAATTTTGTTTTACTTGAGGAACCCAATATTAATAGATCAGTGTGTAAAACTCTTTTAAATTTTTGAAGATTTATTAAATGGATTAAGCATAAAGTTTATGCAAAATATCATAATGTTAGAGATTAAAATATGAGTACCCATTATTTAATATACATTGTGTGAATTATAATGTGTCATTCGATATGAATGAAATAATTTGTTTCATTTTTAAAACTACAATCCTACGTAATGTAGTTCTAAATCGAAACGGGGATCCTTATAAGAAAATCCATAAAACAAATTATAAACTCTTGGTTTCCTTTTCTTATGTTATTTTGGAATCATTTAAAAAAAAACTCAATGAACTTTTCAAATAAGATCACTTTTCATACTCAGTGACCAAGTAAGATCTTTATCCTTGACTAATGGACGAAGAAGAGGAGATCGATACCAATATTTGACACAATCAAAGTTAACAATTTCCTCTCGGACATAACACAATGTGAAAGTTATGTATAAGGAACAGTGGAGATGTCAAATAGTTCAAAGGAAGATTATGTTATTTCCTCGTTTGAGCATCCCTTTCTAAGTATTGGGAGGTAGAATCTTTTGGGTCTTATATGTAAATGAGGATGATCGGAGTTTCTTCTACTGGCTTCATGAAAAAGGAGATGGTAGAACTCTTGTGGTCGAGGAGTATAATAATTAACCTAGGTGTAACACCCCGCCCGCCCGGGAAGAGCGAATGGAGCGCTACGATCGATAAAAACTATACTATATCCACAATAAAACAAGGTATAGAGCATCTAAATCCCATAATAGAAAAGAAACCACTAATCTCAAATCTCTTCAAATTAATACAACAAATCTCTTGAATTAATTACAACGTCTAACACAAAAATAAAATGCAAATCTCCAGTGCTCTATACATCAAAATAAATACAAGTCATCTCATCTCTTATAATAAAATTCTTCCCAAATAATCCATGCTAGAATCATCGCAATTGGTCCATAACACTCAAATCTGTGCTCACCTGCCAACTAATAAAAAGATGGGGAAGTACACAATACGATAGGAAAGATGCTCAACAAATATGTCAGCGATGAATAAAGCGGAACCATACGAATACGAATATTCAAATCAAATGCGCATCTCAATAGCATTTTATCAATAAATTTCTCAACAACACATTAATCGGGTCACCAGGCCTCACCCCATCCGCATATGCTTTATCAAGTCATAGCCCTTGGAAGCAGGAATTTTGGCGGGTGCCTAACATCCCTGCCATATTAAAATCTCATGACAACGTGCTCAACAACAACATGAATAATACCACATGAATCAAAATAATTCCAATAATTATTTTTCCAGATTTTAATGAATTTATTAATTCAAATATGAGTTCAATTAAGCATGAAATCAACGGAATAAACACTCACGAGATTTAGGAGCATATTGTGTAAAACCCCATACCTCAAACCACGGTGAGAAACCAACCATAAATCTGCCCAGAAATGCAGATAACACCATCAAAATCAGTCCTCAAACATGATCAAAACTTCATCAAAGATAAACCTCAAAACAGCCCCAAGAATACTTCAAAGACCTAAGGTTGAATGCATAAATCAAAGGGTACTGTTTGTGTATAAAAGAGAGGAAAAGAAAATATATTTTCTGAGTATTTTTGTGACCCAATGCTGTTCCAAAACAATAGCCAACGATCCTTTTATGTAAGGTTAAAATGCCAAGAGTTGGAAACCAAAACAACTTCTTAAAATTACTTATTGCGCACGTTTTCTGGGGTGGTCGATCGATCGACCCCCAGGCATCGATCGATCGATCATGCTTAAAATCTGACAATTCGCCTTAAAAAGATTATAAGGGACAAAAATTATAAATTCAATATAAAATCCGTTTTAACTCCATTTTTGAAATCGCTTGAAATTCTCGCATTTAAAAATAATAACCAACATATTTGAGCTATAAAAATAATTTTATCCCAAAATTTATTTTTCCTCTTTATTTTGAAAAATACCCCAAAAACTACGCGGGTTGTTACACTTCATCACTAACAATGGAATTTCTCCCTCGAAATTCGCCGAATGCCTAACTCTAAAAATTTAAGCCACAATCTCCAAAAATAAATCTCATCACCAAAAATAAATTCCTCACATCTAATATAGATGCCTAATGCGAAACGATTCTCTAAAAATTTCTATCTCCAAAATATGCGCCACAAAAACGTAACAGACCCAAAACCCAAGATCCGAGGGTGGTCGTATTCCTAAGCTCTGATACCATTCATGTAACACCCCGCCCGCCCGGGGAGAGCGAACGGAGCGCTACTATCGATAAAAACTATACTACATCCACAATAAAATAAGGTATAGAGCATCTAAATCCCATAATAGAAAAGAAACCACTCATCTCAAATCTCTTCAAATTAATATAAAAATCTCTCGAATTAATTACAACGTTTAACTCGAAAATAAAATACAAATCTCCAATGCTCTATACATTAAAATAAATACAAGTCTTCTCATCTCTTGTATTAAAATTCTTCGCAAATAATCCACGCTAGAATCATCCCAATTGGTTCATAACAATCAAATCCGTGCTCACCTGCCAACTAAGAAAAAGATGGGGAAGTACACAATACGACAAGAAAGATGCGTACCAAATATGTTAGCGATGAATAAAGCGCAACCATACGAATAGGAATATTCAAATCAAATGCGAATCTCAATAGCATTTTATCAATAAATTTCTCAACAACACATTAACCGGGTCACCAGGCCTCACCCCATCCGCATATGCTTTATCAAGTCATAGCCCTTGGAAGCAGGAATTTTGGCGGGTGCCCAATGTCCGTGCCATATTAAAATCTTATGACAACGTGCTTAACAACAACATGAATAATACCACAAGAATCAAAATAATTCCAACAATTATTTTTCCAGATTTCAATGAATTTATAAATTCAAATATGAGTTCAATTAAACATGAAATCAACGGAATAAACACTCACGAAATTTAGGAGCATATTGTGTAAAACCCCTACCTCAAACCACCGTGAGAAACCAACCATAAATCTGCCCAGAAACGCAGATAACACCATCAAAATCAATCCTCAAACATCATCAAAACTTCATCCAATATCAACCTCAAAACAGCCCCAAGAACACTTCAGAAACCTAAGGTTGAATGCATAAATCAAAGGGTACTGTTTGTGTATAAAAGAGAGGAAAAGAAAATATATTTTCTAAGTATTTTTGTGACCCAATGCTGTTCCAAAACAATAGCCAACGATCCTTTTATATAAGGTTAAAATGCCAAGAGTTGGAAACCAAAACAACTTCTTAAAATTACCTGTTGCGAACTTTTTCTGGGGTGGTCGATCGATCGACCCCTAGGCATCGATCGATCGATCATGCCTAAAATCTGACAGTTCGCCTTAAAAAAATTATAAGGGACAAAAATTATAAAATCAATATAAAATCCGTTTTAACTCCGTTTTCGAAACCGCTTGAAATTCTCTCCTTTAAAAATAATGACCAACATATTTGAGCAATAAAAATAATTTTATCTCAAAATTTATTTTTCCTCTTTATTTTGAAAAATACCCTAAAAATTACGCGGGTTGTTACAGTTCCCCACTAACAATGGAATTTCGCCCTCGAAATTCGCCGAATGCCTAACTCTAAAAAATCAGGCCACAATCTCCAAAAATAATCTCATCGCCAAAAATAAATTTCTCACATCTAATCTAGATGTCTAACGTGAAACGATTCTCTAAAAATTTCTATCTCCAAAATATGCGCCACAAAAACGCAACAGACCCAAAACCCAAGATCCGAGGGTGGTCGTATTCCTAAGCTCTGATACCATTCTTGTAACACCCCGCCCGCCCGGGGAGAGCGAACGGAGCGTAACTATCGATAAAAACTATACTACATCCACAATAAAATAAGGTATAGAGAATCTAAATCCCATAATAGAAAAGAAACCACTAATCTCAAATCTCTTCAAATTAATACAAAAAATCTCTCGAATTAATTACAACGTTTAACTCGAAAATAAAATACAAATCTCCAATGCTCTATACATTAAAATAAATACAAGTCTTCTCATCTCTTGTATTAAAATTCTTCCCAAATAATCCACGCTAGAATCATCCCAATTGGTCCATACCACTCAAATCCATGCTCACCTGCCAACTAAGAAAAAGATGGGGAAGTACACAATACGACAGGAAAGATGCTCAACAAATATGTTAGCGATGAATAAAGCGCAACCATACGAATACGAATATTCAAATCAAATGCAAATCTCAATAGCATTTTATCAATAAATTTCTCAACAACACATTAACCGGGTCACCAGGCCTCACCCCATCCACATATGCTTTATCAAGTCATAGCCCTTGGAAGCAAGAATTTTGGCGGGTGCCCAACGTCTGTGCCATATTAAAATCTCATGACAACGTGCTCAACAACAACATGAATAATACCACATGAATCAAAATAATTCCAACAATTATTTTTCCATATTTCAATGAATTTACCAATTCAAATATGAGTTCAATTAAACATGAAATCAACGGAATAAACACTCGCGAGATTTAGGAGCATATTATGTAAAACCCCATACCTCAAACCGCGGTGAGAAACCATCCACAAATCTTCCCTGAAACGCAGATAACACCATTAAAATCAGTCCTCAAACATTATCAAAACTTCTTCCTAGATCAACCTCAAAACAGCCCCAAGAACACTTCAAAAACCTAAGGTTGAATGCATAAATCAAAGGGTACTGTTTGTGTATAAAAGAGAGGAAAAGAATATATGTTTTCTGAGTAGTTTTGTGCCCCAAGGCTGTTCCAAAACAATAGCCAACGATCCATTTATATAAGGTTAAAATACCAAGAGTTGGAAACCAAAACAACTTCTTAAAATTACCTGTTGCGCACATTTTCTGGGGTGGTCGATCGATCGACCCCCAGGCATCGATCGATCGATCATGCCTAAAATCTGACAGTTCGCCTTAAAAAAATTATAAGGGACAGAAATTATAAAATCAATATAAAATTCGTTTTAACTCCGTTTTTGAAACCGCTTGAAATTATCCTTTTTAAAAATAATAACCATTATATTTGAGCAATAAAAATAATTTTATCTCAAAATTTATTTTTCCTCTTTATTTTGAAAAATACCCCAAAAATTACGCGGGTTGTTACAGTAGGATGGTCAGTAGTTCTAATCCTCTACTAGATTTCCCAAACCCTCTTAAGATTTACTAAGTTCACTTCATCATCATGGTTTTTTTTTCTTGCTCGTAGCTATCATAAATAGAGGAAAAATAGTTACAATCAGTCATTAAAAAGAAGACACGACAACAAAGTTACAATTGCAACCTAAAATATTCATTGCCCTTCCTAGAGGCACCTTGTACCTTAATGTTCTTCATCCCTAGGGTGTATACTGCCAATTTTTTACACTAATGCTATAATCCCATTAATGTTTATTGGAATTAATAAAATTCATCGCTAAAGCTCGATTGGACACTCTCTTATTCAAGTAATAAACACCTTAATTGGTATTTGCCCATTGGTAGCAGTATCTAATGTCTGTAATACCAAGATAGGTCCCATACAAATCATCAATGTGGCTAACTCCATAAATAATCCTCCAAGTATTTGGAGCAACATGGGTTGGGACCACATTAAAGTATTGACAGAACTTAAGAACTATCTAGTTTAGGAGAAATGTTACCCCACACTTAACAATAAAAATTGAAGGCAACCAAGGGCTTTTAGGAAGTGTACAATGGTTACAAGGAACCTCAACTAATTCTACCTTAACCCACTAGGGAATGTGATAACTAAGCATGAATTTTTCTATGGTACTCTTGTTAATAACGTACACCATTATTGGAGATGGAAATTCAAAGGAATAATTAAGAAGGTAAATTGAAGAAGCATAGAAAAATGATATAGATGAAGTCAAGAAATCTTATAGTGAAAATCAAAGTAATGAAACCCCTTCTCCAAGTTGCGCAAGTTTTGAAATGAGAGGGAAACATAAGGAACAACTATTTTGTGGTGTGAAATGTTTTATAATTCATAAGAAAGTAATTACGGAACGCGTATGTTAGCAACCATGTTTCCTTATGGCTAAGTAAATATTTCTCATTTACTAACGTTCCCCTAAGTCACTCAGAAGGCAAAAACATTCCATTTTATGCGAAATTTACAAAATTGCCCTCTGATCAACGTGAAGAGATTTCAGATGATTCTCAGTATCCAACCCGTGGGAATACTATTATTACCTCAATGTAAAAACTTGGTAATGATCAATTGCCAAAATAAACATGAAAAATCCTCGAAACATCAAGGAGAGCCTAAGCTTTTGAGAAAATTATTGGGTCCAGAATCTCACAGGCACCTGCTCGGCATGAGTAACCATGACACGTTTTCTAATAATTAGCGAGGAGTCCAATTGAGAGAAGACTTCTTTAAGTCAATCACTTGTAATGATTATTTATAATAAGAGACAGGTTTGAACTCTTGGGGGTATCTATGACGTAGATTAGGACTCTCTTAAGATGCTCTATAAATGTAAACTCACCCTCTTAAGGGGGAATGCAATATGGTAATATTGAAAGGCAATACAACTATGACGATTAGTTTATGAAACAATAAAGACCAAACCCTAGCACCCGTGAATATAGTCATATTGCCAAACCATGTGTCATATGTGTGTGATTTTACTACTTCCTATTACCATCATTCTTATTTGGCTTGCGAGCATTTAATATCATTACTTGTAGGAAATTACCAACTATAATTACCAAATACTGTAAGATATTTATGAAATATACAACTTAAAATAGGAAAACAAATCATGTTTTCTTTAAGCCTTACCTAACGTCAATGACTAGTTATGTATGGATGGATTTGCTTTGATTTAGTTGCCTTGTGCTGATCACTTGTTTCTTAATGAAACAATATAAAACATATATGATTGCAAGAAATAAGAGAATCCTAAAAGTGGACTATTAGTAAATTGATAATAATATAGCAAATAAGTTAATTCAACTCACTTATCTTTAAAAAATTCATCCCATTCATTTGACTTCATTCTAGGAGCTTGGTCAATATAAGATGATGAGTGGAATTTGGTCCTTGAGCGTTTTCTCGTATATGTGTTGATAATTTTGACTCACAGCCTTCCTAAGCTTTGACTATTTGACCCACCACAATGGCCTTCCGGCATTCATCAATATTATATTTTTGTTGCATTAAACACAACAAATATACTATACTAGTTACAATTCAATTCAAAAGATTCCAAAGCATTAAAAAATTTATGTGGTATTGAGATGTTTTAAATCCTCTCATCTCCTAAACAGATATTTCTAATGCATTTTGATTAAAAAAGCCTAAGAGAAAGTAATCTAACATTGGAGAGATATTATTAGATCCTAGGGAAATTATATAATCATAGGGATAAAGCATGATCATAAACTTTTTCTTATCAATGACTACTTGTATTTATGGGTTCACTACTTCATAATTACAAACCTTAAACTCCATTAAGAAACTTGACAAGAAAAGAAATATAATTTTACTCAATACACTAAGGTGCTAAAAAGAGAGGTGCTGAGTAAAAGAAAATATGCTATAAGCAAAAACTTCATATAACTTGTATACTAAATTATCTTTATAAAATATAAATAAAGCATATAACATAATACACAATACCAGGTGCAATGAAAGTTAACTAACCTACTACATCAAATAAAATGCTAAATTATATAAAAAAAATCCATCACTATTGTCACCAACCTTGAACACAAATACTAACTGAATGAATCCAGCATCACGATATTTCCTTATTTTTGATAAATCCACCCAACACAGTTTGGCATGCTATTATGATAAAAGTACCTGATATAGTAAGACGTTTGTTTATGTTAAAAAAATCTTAATTTTCAGAAAGTTCATTTAGACCTCATATAGTATTAAGTAACAACGTTTAAAATATTTACAAGTTTCGAAACAAAAATATAAAAATAAAAAACTAATTTGGCGCTCAAATGAATGGCCAACTGGAGAGAGCATTATGAAAATGCTTAAAAAAAACTCGACACAATTTAACAAAATCGTGATGAAATTAGATTAGTAATGTTTAAGTCCAAAAATTGATTAAAACTAATATATTGAAGAAAAAAGCGTTAAAACAACACAAAAGATAAAGTAATAAACTAACAAGCAAAGAATTTGAAAAATACAAAGAAGATAGATTTAACTTATAAATTTAAAGAGCTTGCACTGAGGAGTAATATTGGATACACTAAGTAGACAAATATTTGAATCTTGTTATTTTATAGGTGAATTGATCCAGGTAAACAAAAGATTAAAAAGACAACACTAAGTGACAGAAAATCATTATCACCATTAGGATATACATATATTTTAGAGATTTCATTACAATTTTTAGTACCAAAATTTAATGACTTTATTATCAACACTATCAAATATAGATGCTTCCAAAATTTAACGACTTCTTAACTATGTTGTAGGATTAAAAGTAATAATTGGGAAAACATCTAGGATGGAGATTCGTCATTTTATCCCTTGTTGCCTCACATTTAATAACCATGTTTGAACTATAATGCATAGTCTCTCTTTGCTTATTCTAAATATAATAAAATCATTTGTTGTTGGAATTATCTAACAAATCATTTTCACTTTATTTTTGGTTTTATGATTCTATATAGAACAATATACAAAGATAAGTTTGATTTGACTTCCATAATCTAATATATTGGTGTTTCATTACAAAAAAATTGACATAATCCAACTAGCATATGAACAATAGTTTCATTTCTTTATATAAAAACTCCTCTTATTATTTAAGTTGTATTTTATTGTTGATATAAAAGTATTACATGAACATATGGCTAAATTTTTATATATATTGAATTTTCCTAACTAATTTTGCATTTCATAAATATAAAATAATATGTGCCATATAGGAAGGCTAATTTTGTTTTCTTTTGATACCTTTACATGATAACTAAATATACTTAATATTTTTAATAAGGTGAGTAACTATATTGTAGGGATCTGTTCATAGATTTGTAAAAAGGAATTAACAATTAGAATGGATCTTGGGAAGATATTGGGAAATCCCGTAATAGAAAAACCTAAAAGATCTGGGTTTCAGCCCAGCCCCGAATCGATTCGACCATGAAGGCTAATCGATTTGGTTGAGCGAATCAATTTGTCCTAGGAAGCGAATCGATTCAGGGGCAGGTTGAGTTGGTACCGGGGATGAATCCAAGATATTTTTATAAAATCATACGAGTTAGTGGGACGGTGTTTGGGTCAACGATAACTTTATTAAAAATGCTAATGTGGCACATATATTAATTGGGAAATTCTATTGAATTAGATGGTTAAATAATCTTTTAAACATCAGGAATTAATAATTAATTGGATGGTCAATTATTAATGGGTGAATATTTATGGATATCGGGTGGGATTCCTTAGGTAATTATAAAGTAATTACCTAAACATATTATATGGGAATAATGTATATTTATATTTATTTGTGTGGGCATACCAATGTTCATGGACAGTCCTATCAGTTTTGGACCGCAGCATGTTGACACAGGTGGATTAGACGTTATCTAGGTCATTATTATCGGTACTACGTAGTAGCGCCATCTACGAGAGGTAGGTGTAGATGTTGGGATCCCTTGTCACCGCTGGGTATGGGTCGTGAACTGGTGTACTGCATAGGGACCGCCCCACTTATGTGTGTTTTATGAAGTCCGATTGGATAGGGATTCCTTAGGACTTACCAATAGACCACGAATGAGACACTGTTGGTAGATGCCTTTGAGTGTTGCATATATGAAATAACGTATATGTAATTACCCGAATTAAATAAGATTGGTCAATTTATCTAAGAACGTAGACATTAAATTACAAACCCATACTATGTTGTGCGTAATAGATGTTTATGTCACCTTGACGAGACATATAAGACTGAAATACTTGGACATTGATAATATGAATCTAGAGGATTATGTTTTAGTATGTTTACTATAACTAATGCATTTTATATTAAATTGGAACAACTATTGTATATTATTTTAGGACTTGTTTGGATACGGGTAATATCACGCTTAGATGAGGGGTGAGATGTTAATCGTATGTGAGAGATGATGGGGGATATTTACTTTGAATCAACTGTATTTATTGCACTTTAGATTAAATAATTTAATTCTTTCAACTCTAAGGCGCTAACCTAAATTTAAATATTTTCTCCTCCTAGGTGCTCCTAAATAGGGATAGCAGGACTGTTGACGGATCATCCTTGAAGTCTTCTTTTACTCATTAGATTTTTTAGACTTATTGATTCTAGTTTAGGTGATACTCTGCTTCAGTTCATTTATTTTATTTGGTATTTTTTGTGGGCATAAGCCCGTGATTTGTTTATTTATTGTTGGTTTGAGATATTTACAGTTATGTTGGATTTCTCATACACTTAGTGCTTGATTGGATTTTATTATCGTTAAGATATTAATTTAAACTCAATTATGGTTTATTAATATATGCTTTATATGTTTTGATGCTGAGAATGGTATTAATTAGCAAACAAGCCCCATCTTCGGCGTATTGTGTCTGGCCAACCTTTATGTGAGAAAGTGGGGTTGTTAGAATAATCGTCTTGCATACCCCATCTAAGTAAATGCAATTCAACTAGTTTTTAGTGAAATACTTTTTCATTTATATAACGTGCGAGAACTCTTCATCATTAAGACACTTATTTAAAGATCTTACAACCTTGTTAGCAGCTCTATGGTACAAATTCCCAAGTATATTTGTCTCTCGTATCCACACTTTGTATAGATGATACCCCATAATAGCTTTTAGGTCTGTAGGTTTGTTTATCCTTGTAGGTATTTGTATCATTAGTTAACCCAAACACAAGTGCAATACAATTAAGAACCTATTATGTTTAAATAATAATATTGAAACACTATCATATTGAACCCCGAAGTCGCGTCTACATACCATATTAGTTTTAATTATACTTTATAACTTAATCGAATTTAATTTTAAAAACCTAGGCTGAAATCCAAAGCCGCATATACATACCAAGTTGGAAATTATGGTAAAACATACATTGTGTTCTTGACTACATTTATAACAAATAATATCAGAGCCAGAAATATCAAAATCATTTACATTTTTAGATAAAACCACAAATGATTATTTTTAACCAAAATGATTCCATTTAAAAAAAAAAAATACATATATTCAAATCCAAACAAATAATCAAATTCAAATATTCACATTACAAAAATGTTCAAACCTAGGTTCTGCACAAATTATTTCTAATGATATCAAGTTATACATGTAAATGCAACTATTTTACAATAACAAATACGTATATTCAAGTCCAAACTGTGACCCCCGGCCTACTTTAATCATCGGTTATTAGTCTTTTATCAAAATAAATAAGAATCTCATTTGGTTCATTCTTAGCATCACTATCGAAAACCATTTAAATTACTTACCACCAGTGTTAAATTAAGCAGGTGCCAAATTTGGCAAGGATGTGTTCTTGGGTTACAAAAAATATTCACAAAGGTTTGGCAAGGATGTGTGAATCAAAATTTGAGTCTTGGGACTCAAAAATATGAAGACTAGAGTAATTAGAACTCTCAAAACCATCTCTCAAAATCTTGTTAAATAACTCCCCCGAAGTTGGCTTTTACAAGAAACCAAAAAGAGTTTCGCGATTTTAAAACACTTGCCAACGTCAGGTACCTCGAACCGGTTCGGGTGTACCGCAAACTGGTTCGCACCTCGACTAGGTTTGGCCTTCGGTTCGTAAAAATTCGCTGGAAATTGGAGCTTAAACACTTAGCATTTTTCAAGGTTTTTCTCAGAATTTTCTCCGTTTTCAAAGAGCCATAGCTTCTTCATCGAAGCTCAGATTGAGGTGTCGTTTCTTCCAGTATCTTCATTGTAAAAAGCTCTTTAACTTTCCAGTTGATCAAACCTCCGAATGGTGTTTGAAAAATTACAAAAATTCCCATAAACTTTCATATCTTGCCTTCTTTAACTGTTTTGACTTCTCTTGCATACCACTTGCATTAAGTCCTTAAAATTGTGGTACGCGAAGTCGTTGAGGCAGATGTGGAACACATGATGGAGATGTTGAATTCTTAATTCCCAGAATTCGTATAGAAGCCATCGTGTGAGATCGTGTAGATACGCGCCAAATGTAACGGCGTACGACATACATAAATGAATATTTCGGACAACTTAAAAATGTCCTTACAAATCTCCCCTTATGTCTATGCTGGTACATACATAAAAATCCAAATTATCAAATAACAAATTACCTATACAAATCTACCCTCCCATGAACCTAAAACTGGGAAGATACAAATGAATAAGACCGTCCGGAGGTCCTGTCAACTGGAAAGTTGAAGAGCTCGCCCTTGAACTTTCATATCTTGCCTTCTTTCACTGTTTTGACTTCTCTTGCATACCACTTGCATTAAGTCCCTAAAATTATGGAACGTGAAGTCATTGAGGTAGATGTGGGACACATGATGGAGATATTAAATGCTTGATTCTCAGAATTCGAATAGAGGCCGTCGTGTGAGATCGGGTAGAGACGTGCTAAATGTAGCGATGTACGACATACATAAATGTATATTTCGGACAGCTCAAAAATGTCCTTACAAATCTCCCCCTATGTCTATGCCGGTACATACATAAAAATTCGAATTATCAAATAACAATTTGCCTATACAAATCTACCCTCCCATGAACCCAAAACTCGGAAGATACAAATGAATAAGACTTCATTGTTTATTGTTCAAATGTCCTTACAAAACTTTTCTCATTAGGGTGTGAAATTTAGTGATCATCAATGTAGTACCTACACACATGAGATAAATCAAATACCAAGTGATGTATCGAGTTTGAAATGAGATAAACATAGTTACTAGCTTAAAACAAATTGCAGCATCTCAAAAACTCCCCCATAATATGATAATTGTTCTCCCCCTTTTATTATGTCCCCAAATAGACAGATATGAGAAGCATAAATAAATGCAATTGGAGTGTGTCACAAGGTAAAAAAAACTTATATTTTTGAATGATCAAATTCGATAGGAAAATAAATGTATACAAACATGACATATGTGCATGATGAATATCGGATACTCCTAACGAATGAACTCAAAATCTTCCTTTGGTGTAAAAAGATGGAAATATGAAACATTGACTCAATCAAATCAAAGATCAAAGTGATTTCCACACCAGTAACGTCCAAAATGATTACATGCTTTTTCAGGAATTTCAAGGTAGTGAAAACCCGTTTAAATTCTCCAACTAAACTCCCTCAGATTTATATTTTGAATAGAGGTAATCTAAATTCTCAAACATTGGAGAACTGATGGTGAAACCTAATGGCCCATTTTTGGCATGTATTGCTTTTTATTGCCTTTAAATTTTTTCGGGCTCTTTTAACCTCTTTGGACCCCGGATAATAAAATTCCTCCCTTTTAGGTCCTTTTTAACGGTGGCTTAGTATTCGCAAATGCTAAATGAACCTTTCGCAGCCCTTCCCCATTTTCAAATAAACACACAGCCTCACCAAACGGTTTTTACATGCATTCCAATCTTTTCAAGTTTTATCACATATTATACGTTGTATCGACACAATTGAGATGAAAACACTCAATCCAATATGTGATAAACAAGTACAATAATCAAATATAGCCTTGCATGTGTGCAATAAAGGAGATAGGAGTCAAACATGTAGAAAGATATCGCTAATCACATCTCAAAGACTCCAAACGATGTAAAGCACATGGATGAAATGATGTAGCGTCTCAAATTGCTATCAAACAGTCACATGAATAAATGGAAATAAGTTGTGACTCGGCTATCTTAAATGCTCATCCATAAAAGGTGCAAATAAACTACAAAAATCTTTTTGAGATTTTCTAAAATTTTTGTAAAAAGAAAATCTTTTTGGATTTTTCAAAAAAATATAAAAAGAAAAAAGAATAAAAATAAACTAATGATACATGCTAGCAATAGGCAAAATATACATCATGAAAATCACCCTATGCTAGAAAATATGACAAGACCTCAACTAGGAAGAACGGTGGAGTTTTCCAAAGATGGTGACATCTTTTGAACTAACTCCATTAGATCATGTGTGGTCTTGATAAAAAACTTCACTTGCTCCCGAATATGTGTAAACTCCCTGTCATTATGTGCAAGCAAAGTGTCATGTGTGGATGTATGTGCATGAATGTGTGAAGTGGCATGATATGGCACAAAACCCAACTTAGAACAAAACTCCCTAAGGTGTCCTCGCTTCTTGCAGTGGGAGCAAACATAAATCGGTCTAAGAATTAATTTATTAGGGACTTTGGGATGAGCTTTCCTAGACGGACACTCATGAGACTCACTCACCAAAGTGGACATAGGCTCGGGCACATTAAAAGTAGTGAATGCATCGTCATTACCTTTTCCAACATCATTCAAAGCGGGATAGGAAACCATCTTATCAACCTTCTCAGATGCTTTCTCTAATGAGACTTGGACCTCCCGTGCTTGTTTGAGCTCATACTCGAGATGTGATACACGTGTCGTCAGATTAGACACCGTGTTAGTTAAATCACATTTTTCTCTTTTTAGCTCATTATTCTCTTCCTTCAACTCACAAATTTGAAGACCTAGGATTCTATTTGACCTTTTTATTTCCATGGTCTCGATAAATAATTTTCTAAAAGCTTCTCGAATCACACTTTCATCTCCATTCTCATCCTCACTATCGCTTAGGGTAGTAGGCATAGCAACTTCCTTGCCCTTTTTCCTAAGTCTAGTGGGACACTCAAATGTCTTGTGCCATTCCCCCTTACACTCAAAACATATTATCTTCTCAAGTTTTTCTTTTCCCCCCTTTTTATTCTCACACCAACTCTCTCTCTCCAAATTATCTCTCTCTCTCTCTCTAAACAAACTCTCTTTCTCAACACAGGCAGACTCTCTCTCTCTCAGGGTGGTACAGGTGGATGACTCTCTCTCTCTCAATTTTTCTAAATCTTCCTCTAGAGCGGTGATCCTACGAACTAATGCTTTGTTATGCCTTTTAATTTTAAATGACTCATTATATAACTCGGCATAGGCGCGTTGAAGATTACTCTCGCTCTCACTTGCATCATCCTCCCCCTCATTCACATCGCTCTCACTGTCGAGGTGTCCCTGTGAAGTAGAATCCTCATCGTCGTGAGGAGTACTAGAAGTGCTCACATGACTGGCCATGAATGCGGTGAAGTTACACTCATGCGATGACACGTCTCCAGAGTCCACCGACTCGACCTTATTGTCGTCACTAAGGGTAGCATTAAGGATAACTTTGCTATTTTCTCTGTTCAGTCTAATAGCACACTCAAAAGATTTATGACCCTTACCGTCGCACTCATAGCATCTCTCACTGTCTTTCTTAGGAGGGTCTTTAAAATTCTTTTCATTTTTTTTTTCAAACTTATTTTTCTCAAACTTCTTTTTATCTTTGAAATTACCATTTTTCTTGAATTTGAGAATTTTCTTGAATTTTTTTGCAAACAGGGGGAAGTCATCTAAATCAAACTCGCACTTAGAATCTGACGTTTCTATCTCTTTTTTTTCTAGATGACTCAACTCTCTTTCTTATTGACCCCTCACTCTTTTTCTCCTAGGCATTAAGTGCAATTACCTTATCTTTAGACTTGACAGATTTAGGAAACATATCAATTTCATACGTTTTCAAGTCTCCTACAAGTTCCTCCAATTTAAACGTATTTAAATTACCCATAGAATTTAACACAGCGACTTTAGGGATAAAATGCTTAGGCAGTGATCTAAGAATCTTTTTAACAACTCTAGCATTAGGAATGTGTTCACCAAGATTAAAACTAGTGTTAACAATATCAGACAATCTAGCATAAAATTTTTCAAAACATTCAGACTCAAGCATGGTGATTGTTTCAAATTGAGTTGTTAAATTTTGCAGTTTAGACTCTTTCACAGCGTTAGTTCCTTCATGGGTAAGTTGTAAAACATCCCATGCCTCTTTTGACGTGGTGCACGTCATTATGCGTTTGAACTCATCAGGTGTGACAGATCCAGAAATAGCACTTAAACCTTTAGAATTAAAATATGACCATTTAAATTCTTCTTCAGTCCAAGTAGTGTCAGGTTTTAAACTAGTCACATTATTAATAATAACGGAGGGAGGAGTCCACCCTCTTTCAACCAAAATCCAGACACGTTCATCAATGGCTTTTAATGCAGATCTCATGCGGGCTTTCCAGTATGCATAGTTTGTCCCGTCAAAAACTGGCATTTTATTATCTAACTTCTCCATTATGAACACACTCGTTTTTAAAAATCAATTTTTTAGAAAATTGATATCTTAGAAAAAATTTGCGGAAAATTACACAGTATAATTGTGTAATTGGCTCTCATACTAATTTGAAGGAGTGCGCATTTGTTCAAATAAAGAGATTAATTAATTAAACTTGGTTTTTATCAATTAAGTCCTAAACATGCATCAAGGTGTGATTAAAGATGATAAAATCAAGCAAGAACATTCAAACACACACATGTGAGGAAAAATCCCCCGGGGAAAAACATTTTATTTTCACTATAATTTTGTAAGAAACGGTTACACAGATTACAGTAAAAATACAGTGTGACACAAAAATATACGCAGGCATCAATTCTGATGTCATCGGCTGGAATCTCCCTCAAGAACTCCAGGTGAGCAACAATAAAGAAGAAAGACAACTTCTCCACAAAGGTTGAATGAACTCAAAGTTGTGTTCTTGGGTTACAAAAAAGATTCACAAAGGCTTGGCAAGTATGTGTGAATAAAAACATGAGTCTTGGGACTAAAAAATATGAAGACTAGAGTAATTAGAACTCTCAAAATTATCTCTCAATGTCTTGTTAAATAACTCCCCCGAATTTGGCTTTTATAGGAAACCAAAAAGAGTTTCACGATTTTAAAACACTTGCCAGCGTCAGGTACCTTGAACCGGTTCAGGTGTACCGTGAATCGGTTAGACCCCCGAACCGGTTTGGCCTTAGGTTCGCAAACATTCGCTGGAACTTGGGGCTTAAACACTTAGCATTTTTCAAGGTTTTTTCTCGGAATTTTCTCCATTTTCAAAGGGCAATAACTTCTTCACTGTAGCTCGAATTGAGGTGTCGTTTCTTCCAGTATCTTTGTTGCGGAGAGCTCTTCAACTTTCCAATTGATTGGACCTCTAGACGGTGTCTATAAAATTACCAAAATACCCTTGAACTTTCATATCTTGCCTTCTTTCACTGTTTTGACTTCTCTTGCGTACCACTTGCATTAAGTCCCTAAAATCGCGGAACGTGAAGTCGTTGAGGCAGATGTGGGACACATGATGGAGATGTTGAATGCTTTATTCCAATAATTCTGATAGAGGTCGTCGTGTGAGATCGTGTAGAGACGTGCCAAATATAGCGGCATACAACATACATAAATGAATATTTCGGACAGCTTAAAAATGTCCTTACATTTTATTTCCTAAGTTATTTTACCCTTTAACTTAGTTAATATTTTCTACTTTAATTGATTATATAACATTCACACTAGTTATATAAATACTACATTCACACCTTGTAGTTATAACCCGTTTATAATTTATCTACACTATTATAAATGTATGAATATACTACAACAATCACACACGTGTCGCGTATAATAACCATCCTTCCAAACACTAACTTGTTGGATGCTTGTATCTAAAATGATATCATCCCAGGTATGCTCACTTTAACCCGATTATCATAAATCCATTAACTCACATCGAAATAGGTAAATAAAATCACAAACATAGTGGAGGTAGTCATATTTCCCCGAGAGTGAGACCGAATCATACCCAAAGCGTCTCACCTCAAAAATAAATCACATAATAAAATACCGAACGAATATGACCTGGGGACTATACTCTCCCTGCATTCACTAGCTAGGGGATTCACCCACATTGTACAACCTCCTATGACAGCACTAGAGGGGTATATATTCACATAAATATTTAACACTAATATATATATATATATATATATATACTATCACATCTTCCATATATATATAATTAAACTAAATTCGGCTAACCTGTGCCTAACTCTCGTAGCCCTGGCCCATAATATCAGAGTATATTTCACCGAATCTTATTCTATTTAACTTCACATCCATTAAATAATTTAATGTAGCTTCACTTGCTAAAATACTCCGACACACCCAATCGGCTTGTAAAAATCATTTACGAATTTATCTCACTTAATCCATCCTTTGAATGTCTCACCATTTCTTAATTTAATTTTAACCATAAACTTACCAATGAACCCTAGGTAATATATTCCTTCTAATTTTGCACTAATTAAAATGTCCTTGAATAAATCCTTAATAAATCTTAAGCCCAAAAAAAATAGGCGGAACTGCCCATTTCCAGACTTTATCGATCGATTGATGAAGTCGACCGATCAATCGACCATGGGCGTTGCCCTCTTCTTCTCCATGCTTTTTTCCTCCATTTTTACTTCTCCAACCACTATGGATTTAACCCAGACATTTAGCCAATCATATTCAATGTTTATAACATGATTCAAAAAGCCTCTAATCATTATAAACATCATTATAAAAACAACGATTTTACTTTAATCGAATAATCTATGAATTATGTTTTCTCGATTTCATTCAACCTCACATTCAATTTAATCTCTATTGTAAGGACATAATTTCTATATTCCTGATTTTACATTAGTATGTCGCATACTGTTACAACCACCGAGACAAGATCATGATCATTTGTTCAAGACGATGGGTCCGAATATCAAGTTTCTTCATCAATGGACATCTACGAGATTAATTTTGCTAAGAATTGTAAGTTTCGAATTTTGTTTACGATAGTATTTGGATATTTTTTGAAACTATTTTATATCAAAATGAGACATTTTTCTAAGCCAAAATAATTTTTTGAAGATCTGCAGGCGGGCTTTTTAAAATATTATTTTTTCACATCTGTCGTTCAAACGACAAAGTAATGTCGTTCAAACAACCTCTTCGAATGACATCACATGTCATTTGATAGGTCACGAGATTGTTTGTTCCTTTGCTGGTTCATAAAAAATACATTATTTATTCCAGGAATAAAAGAAAACCTCTGTTCATAAAAAATTGAATCTCTCGATTCAATTATTGTATTTACCTCAACAGAATCATTAGGTTCACTAACTAAAAATCTATAGGCTTTACTATGTTGTGCATAACCTACGAAAATATACTCAACGCCTTTGCTTCCTAATTTCTTTCTCTTAGTTTTAGGTAGTCTGATAATAGCTCAACAACCTCAAACCTTAAGATAAGCTAAATTAGGTTTTCTATTCTTCCATAATTCGTAAGGAGATTTCATATTATCTTTGACAGGTATCCTATTCAGAATATGACACGCAGTTAAAAGTGCTTCTCCCCAAAACCATTTACTTAAACCGAATAAGAAAGCATAGCGTTAACTATTTCAGTTAGTGTCCTATTTTTTCTTTCAAGTACTCCATTTTGTTGTGGGGTATAAGGTGCAGTAACTTCATGTATAATATCCATATCTTCAAAAAATTGAGGAAAGGGATATTCACCACCTCTATCAGATCTAAGACATTTTATTTTACTATCACATTGATTTTCAACTTAATTTTTATATGTCTTAAATCTATTAAGAACATCATCCTTAGAGTTTAAAAGATATACGTAACAATATTTTGAAAAGTCATCGATAAATGTAGCAAAATATTACTACCTCCTCTAGCAGGTGTTCCATGTAAATCACAAACATCACTATGTACTAATTGCGACAAAGGTGTAGTTTTTTCTATTTTTGGAAAAGGCAATCTTGTTATTTTTATTTGCATGCATATTTTACACTTCTCATTCATATCATCCTCATATTTGGAAATTAAATTTAAATTGACCATGAAATACATTTTCTTTGTATTAACACGTCCTAAACGACTATGCCATAACGAAAGACAATCAACAATATAAGCAGGAGAATCTCATTGATATTGAGATTAAACATGCCCTTATACAAATAATTTGTACCTACAAAGGTACCATTTTTAGTCAAAATAATTTTGGACTCCGAGATACTAAATTTTTCCTAACATCGGGAACATGAAAAACATTGGTGAGACTAAGGATTTTTTTGGAAGTAAATTCGAGATCCACTGGCCCTTTGCCTTTAACTGCAGTAGTTGAAGAATTTCCCATATAGAGAACATATCATTCCACAGTTTTATAGGCAGAGAACAAACTCTTGTCCTTACATACATGTCTTGTGGCACTAGAATCAATCCACCAAGAGTTATCTTCTCCAAGAATATTAGCCACGGATATCATAGCAACAATTTTTTTCTTGGTGTCTGATGACCCTCCTTTTTCTTTTAGTTTCTTGAACTCACGACAATCCTTCTTGAAGTGACCTGGTTTATTCCAATGAAAATAATTTCCTTTCTTCGTTTAGTTTTCTTTACAATTATTTGAAAAATTCTCCTGCTTGTTATTTTTTCCATGATTGCCATATTTTGCTCCTTTCCTTCCTCCACCACATGGACCTTAGAAACACAATTTTCCTATTCCTCTTTACCATCTAGAATTTGAAACTCTTGTTCAATTCTTAAATGAGACTCCAATTCTTCAAATGAAAGATCTTCCTTTTTTTGTTTGAGTTCTTTCTTATAATCTTTCCATGAAGGAGGAAGTTTTTCAATTATGGAAGAAACAATTACATTATCATCCATATTTAAATTTTTAAGCTTGCAATGATTTAAGATGCGATGGATGTCATGAAATTGTTCTAGCACCGGTATATTATCATACATTTTAAAGCTTAAAAACTGACCGATAAGGAACTTCTTACTTGTAGCGTCTTTCGTAAGATATTTGTTCTCCAATGTATCCCATAAATTTTTTGTAGTCCCAACATTTTAGTACAAGTCAAATAAATTATCAGCAAGTGCATTGAGAAAGTGACCACGACAGAGATAATCATCGGTTTCCCATTTTGTGCGTTGCCTAGTCTGTTCCACGGTTTCATTTTCTTCTTCATTTGGTTTCGGTTGTGACAAGGCGTACACAATCTTCAATGTTGTTAGAATAAAGTGAACCTTTTTCTTCCAATGCAGAAAATTACCACCATTAAAATGGTCCAACTTAACAAAACCTTATGTTATTTGTCGAAGTGATTTGGAAGAGTCTGCCATTTTCTGGTGATACTGTATGTAGATTGTTGGATAATATGTATGCAAAGGCAGAAATGGAAATATTTATATATCACAGTAATGTAAATTTCAATACAATAATGTAACTTTTGAATAGATTCTGGAAAACTTCAAGGCGTGATGTCACTTTCCTAAATACCGTATTTGCCCCACACGAATAACTTCGGTATATAAAAGGGAATCCGCAAATTCGTACTCAAGATACAATGAAGCAACTTGCACTGTCTGCAACTTGTATATTTGAAGACAGCCTTTGGATGCAGTAGCAAAGGACAGTCAATCAAGTTCTTATTTTGTTTATGTGCGAAAAATAGAATGAGATAATTTATATCTCCTGAAAATTGTAAGAGAGTAATTGCAAGGGTTGGAAAATTCGAAATTGGGTTAATCTTAATTATTTGGAATTTCGAAATAGGGTGCCTTTATTTATAGGAAATGAAAGGCTGTATCTCAGGGGTCATGACTATTGAGTTTTAACAGTCTTTACTTAATTTCGAAATGGTATGATTATTAATTACCAACAATCTTAAACCATTTTCGAACACGTAAAGTAATACTGAAACGGTTTTACACAGACCCACCAAAAAGTAAACATTCCCAAGCTATTGAGATATGACCCGTACGAATCTCGAAAACCCACCACCACTGCAGACACGCGGCATGCCAAGTGAAAAGTGCACCACTAGAGCACACTGCCTCGCAAGCGTGCGCGCGTGCGTGTGTGTAAGGTGCTTCGCACCGTATTGGAGGTCTCTTGAATAGCCTCTTAAATGCTAGATGAAGTAACTCTTCATCTTCCATTTCTACTTATTAAGTGCACATTTTCTTTATATTTTTCCAATGTGGGACTCAAAAAATTTCAATCCTTTTATATCTTAGTGGGTATCACTTAGCTTTACTCATTTTACAATGTGGGACACTCTCCCTTTTATATTGGGTTAGCATCCTACTTTTCTCCACACACTTTCAATGTGGGACAAGCTTTTAAGCTTTTACTCCCAAAGCTCTTACTCACTTATTTTAAAAATTTCCAACATTCCTCCACCATTTTAAAAATAAGTTTTGTAAATCTTTTATTGTCTGTAAGACTATGTATAAGCACTGGTGTCTCACGACTTGAACCAATACCCTGTGAAAATTCGTCAAGGCTAACCATGAAAGTATAGTAGACTTGTCTTTGAACTATCAATCCATATTGATCATCCGGATTTATCTATACACACAAATCTTTTAGTCACTGATTATCCATATAAGCCGACATATGTATTAGGTTTTATGTCTATACCTTGATTTCATGAGTCATTTAGAGTCAAGCCCAGTTCTCATAGGAAGCGGCACCACTTTCACACTCATATAGGTAGATTATCATACGTGTCCATGTAACTAAAACATCATAAATCTATTAAGGTTAAATGCATCCTCATTCGTTTATTCATTACATGTATTATGCACTTATCATTGGGATGTTTAATTTTTAGTTCTTACAACCACGTCATATGATGTACTTTAATCTTTGTACTTGAGACTTGAATATATCAAGTTTCAAGTCGACTTTCCATCAAGAGTGATTATTGTTAATGGGCTTTAGTCCCATCCCTAATGATGTCTTAGACACCATTCCTATTACAAGACCTTTCGTAAAAGGATCAGCTAAATTTTGACTTAATTTTACATAATCCACTATGATTACACTATCTGTAATCATTTGTCTGACATAACTATGTCTCACGCCAATATGTCTAGATTTTCCATTGTACACTTTACTATAAGCTTTAGAAAGTGTAGACTCACTATCACAATGTATAGATATTGGAGGCATTCGTTTTGGCCAAACTGGAATTTCAATCAATAAATTCCTTAACCATTCTGCCTCTTTACTAGTTACAGCTAATGTTACAAACTCAACTGCCATAGTAGAATCATCTATTCAAGTTTGTTTCTTTGATCCCCAAGAAACAGCTCCTCCACCAAGAGTGAAAATCCATCCACTTGTTGAGGAATGATCCTCCCGCTCAGTTATCCAACTGGCATCAGAAAACCCTTCTAATACTAAAGGATATTCACTATAGTATATACCATAGTCCATAGTTCCTTTTAAATATTTTAATATTCTATTGACAGCATGCCAATGTAATAAACAAGGATTACTCGTATATCTACTTAATTTACCAACATCATATGCGATATCAGGTAGAGTACATGTCATGGCACATGTTAAACTACCAATTACTTGTGCATATTCCAATTGTGAAATAACTCTACTAGTATTAGGGATCATCTTTAGCTGTGGTTCAAAAGGTGTACTAACGGGTGTGCAATCAAACTGATTAAATTTCTTTAAAATTTTCTCATCATAATGAGATTGAGTGAGAATTATATTTTTATATTTCCTTATTATTCTCATTCCTAATATGACATCAGCTATACCCATATCTTTCATATCAAATTTAGAAAATAGAAAACTCTTTGTATTAATAATGCTTTCTAAATCAGTACCAAGGATTAACGTGTCATATACATATAAGCAAGTGATCACACCTTTGACATTAGAAAATTTACTATAAACAAGTTTATGAGATTCATGAGTTTTAAAACCATAAAAATAATGACTTTATCAAATTTTTCATGACATTGTTTAGGTGCTTGTTTTAGGCCATATAAGGACTTAATTAATTTACATACTTTATGTTCTTTTCCAGGCCTAACAAACCCTTCAGTTTGTTCCATCTAAATTTCTTCTTCTAAGTCACCATTTAAAAAGGAATTTTTCACAGCCATTTGATGAATTTCAAAATTATATATGGATGCTAAGGCAATCAAAATTCTAATTATGGATGTTCTAGCAACTGGTGCATAAGTATCAAAATAATCAATTCCTTCTTTTTGTGTAAAACCTTTAGCAACCAATTTAGCCTTGAATTTATCATTTGTTCCATCTATTTTCATTTTCTTTTTTAAAAATCCATCTACACTTGATAGGTTTAGATCCTAGAGGTAAATCTACTCACTTCCAAGTTTTATTTCCCATGATTGAATCCATTTCATCATTTATATCTTCTTTCCAAAATTCTGAATCTACAGACTTAATTGCCTCACTATAAGTTTGTGGGTATGTCTCAACACTAAGAGTCAAAGAAAATTGATTACAATGTGTGTCTCTAGTTCCTTCAACAAGATAGACTACGAAGTCGGGATCAAAGATTTTTTCTTTTCTCGATCTTTTACCTTTTCTAATCTCTTCTTGTTCTACTGGTGGAGTTTCAGGTAATTGTGAAGGAGTATTTAATTCTTTTTCATTTTTTATTCTAGGATTAAAATAAAACCTTTGTTCATAAAAAATTGAATCTCTCGATTCAACTATTGTATTTACCTCAACAGAATCATTACGTTCACTAACTAAAAATCTATAGGCTTTACTATGTTGTGCATAACCTATGAAAATATACTCAATGCCTTTGCTTCCTAATTTCCTTCTCTTAGTTTTAGGTAGTCTTACAATAGCTCCACAACCTCAAACTTTAAGATAACCTAAATTAGGTTTTATATTCTTCCATAATTTGTAAGAAGTTTTCTTATTATCTTTAATAGGTATCTTATTCAGAATATGATACGCAGTTAAAAGTGCTTCTCCCCAAAACCCTTTACTTAAACCGAATAAGAAAGCATAACGTTAACTATTTCAGTTAGTGTCCTATTTTTTCTTTCTGGTACTCCATTTTGTTATGGTGTATAAGGTGCAGTAACTTCATGTATAATACCCATATCTTTAAAAAATTGAGGAAAGTGATATTCACCACCTCTATCAGATCTAAGACATTTTATTTTGTTATCACATTAATTTTCAACTTCATTTTTATATGTCTTAAATCTATTAAGAACATCATCCTTAGAGTTTAAAAGATATACGTAACAATATTTTGAAAAGTCATCGATAAATGTAGCAAAATATTTACTACCACCTTTAGTAGGTGTTCCATGAAAATCACAAACATCGCTATGTACTAATTGCAACAAAGATGTAGTTTTTTCTATTTTTGGAAAAGGCAATCTTGTTCTTTTTATTTGCATGCATATTTTACACTTTTCATTCATATCATCCTCATATTTAGAAATTGAATTTAAATTAACCATGAAATGCATTTTCTTTGTATTAACACGTCCTAAACGACTATGCCATAACGAAAGACAATCAACAATATAAGCAGAAGAATCTTTTTTATTGATATTGAGCTTAAACATGCCCTTATACAAATAATCTTTGCCTACAAAGGTACCATTTTTAGTTAGAATAATTTTAGACTTCGAGAAACTAAATTTTTCCTAACATCGGGAACATGAAAAACATTGGTGAGACTAAGGAATTTTTTGGAAGTAAATTCGAGATCCACTGGACCTTTGCCTTTAACTACAGTAGTTGAATAATTTCCCATATAGAGAACATCTCATTCCACAGTTTTATAGGCAGAGAACAAACTCTTGTCCTTACATATATGTCTTGTGGCACTAGAATCAATCCACCAAGAGTTATCTTCTCCAAGCATATCAGCCTCGGATATCAAAGCAACAAATTTTTGCTTTGTGTCTGATGACCCTCATTTCTCTTTTAGTTTCTTGAACTCACGACAATCCTTCTTGAAGTCACCTGGTTTATTCCAATGAAAATAATTTCCTTTCTTCTTTTAGTTTGATTTAGAATTATTTGAAAAATTCTCCTGCTTGTTATTTTTTCCATGATTGCCATATTTTGCTCCTTTCCTTGCTCCACCACATGGACCTTAGAAACACAATTTTTCTATTCCTCTTTACCATCTAGAATTTGAGACTCTTGTTCAATTCTTAAATGAGACTCTAATTCTTCAAGTGAAAGATCTTCCTTTTTTTGTTTGAGTTCCTTCTTATAATCTTTCCATGAAGGAGGAAGTTTTTTAATTATGACAGAAACAATTACATTATCATCCATATTTAAATTTTTAATCTTGCAATGATTTAAGATGCGATGGATGTCATGAAATTGTTCTAGCACCGACATATTATCATATATTTTAAAGCTTAAAAACTGACCGATAAGGAACTTCTTACTTGTAGCGTCTTTCATAAGATATTTGGTCTCCAATGTATCCCATAAATTTTTCGCAGTCCCAACATTTTAGTAATAGTCGAATAAATTATCAGCAAGTGCATTGAGAAAGTGACCACGACAGAGATAATCATCGGTTTCCCATTTTGTGCGTTGCCTAGTTTGTTCCATGGTTTCATTTTCTTCTTCATTTCGTTTCGGTTGTGATAAGATGTATACAATCTTCAATGTTGTTAGAAGAAAGTGAACCTTTTTCTGCCAACGTAAAAAATTACCACTATCAAAACGGTCCAACTTGACAAAACCTTCTGTTATTTGTCGAAGTGATTTGTAAGAGTCTGCCATTTCTGGTGATACTATATTTAGATTGTTGGATAATATGTATGCAAAGGGAGAAATGTAACTCTTTTTATATCACAGTAATGTAAACTGCAGTACAATAATGTTACTTATGAATAGATTCTGAAAAACTTCAAGGCGTGATGCCTAAATACAGTATTTTCCCAACACGAATAGCTTCGGTATATAAACGGGAATCCGCAAATCCGTACTTAAGATACAATGAAGCAATTTGCATTGTCTGCAACTTGTGTACTTGAAGACAGCCTTTGGATGAAGCAGCGAAGAATAGTCAATCAGGTTCTTATTCTATTTAAGTGCACAAAACAAAATACGATAATTTATATCTCCTGAAAATTGTAAGAGGAGTAATTGCAAGGGTTGGAAAATTCGGGATCGCGTTAATCGCGGCATGCGAATTGCAAAGTGCCCCACTAGCGCCTCTACATCCCACTGCCTCACACGCACGCGTGTGTGTGCGTACAGTGCTTCGCACCATATTGGAGGTCTCTTGAATAGCCTCTTAAGTGATAGATTAAGTAACTCTTCATCTTCCATTTCTACTTATTAAGTGCACACTTTCTTAATATTTTTTCAATGTGGGACTCAAAGGTTGCCCATTCATTTTATAGCTTAGTTGGTATCACTTAGCTTTACTCATTTTTAGTGTGGAACACTCTCCCTTTTATATTGGGTTAGCTTTCCACTTTTCTCCACATACTTCCAATGTGAGATAAGTTTTTAAGCTTTTACTCCCAAAGCTCTTACTCACTTGTTTTAAAAATTTCCAACACCTAAGGGTCCTATTTATAGGCTTAGGGGTAGGGTATTTTGATGGGGCGCGACTCTCCCTGATTGGTTGTATTTGAGATGATAATTATCTCATGAAGTCTTGGGAAAAGTTGGAGATAATTATCCCCAATTTTGGCACTATTCACATCATTATTCACAACATCAACTTTAATTGCATTTTTGACCTCCAAAACTTCAAAATCTCATTTTCGTCCAAACTTAAAAGTTGTGAGTCTTGTCAAGACCTTTCCGAAAAGTTATAGCATGGCCTTAATGGACACTCAAGCAATTTTATAAAAAAATATTTAGTATAGCTGTGTCAGCAATGTCGTGTCGTGTAACGTTGCGTCGCGATGTATCCTGACAATTTTTGCACATCGGCTCCTTTGTTGTCCAAATTTCTGGGGGTACCTGTAAAAATGCAAACTAAAATTAATTAATTCAAATTTAGGGTCATAAATATTTTAAAAATTACAAAATTACCCTTCTTTGCATTTTCGTCCCCGAAATTCAAAAATTGCTTGTTTTAATTCAGAATTCAACCAAATTTCAGAGAGAACTTTATGTTACCGAGATAAACATTTTAAAAATTATTTTTAGGCCCATAAAGTTTGATAATTATGATTTCACCCCCAGAGTTATTAAAATCATATTTTTAACTCAAATTTTATTCAAACTTGCATTTTTCTTTTAATTTACGAAAAAACTCTAAAAGCTCATTATTTATCATACAACGGGCCTAAAAAGTCATAGATTTGGGCATATTTCATACAAAGTAATGCACTCATCAAATCTCCCCAAACCTAAATGTTGATACCAAATTTAGTCTGCTGACATGGCTCAATTGAGTGAAGACACGTGGTAATCTACGTGGCAATAACAAACACTTCCGAGGAATTCAAACGCTCCGAGGAACCATACTACAATGAGGAACATTGCTTCCCCGAGGAACCCAGACGCTCCGACCAACAAGAAATCTACGAAGAACTCTTGAGTACCGAGCAACTTAGGCGGTCCGAGCAGCTTAGGCGGTCCGAGCTGCACCTCGAACAAAGCATTAATAGCAGGATAACCAACAGTTTGATTGTTCATTAAATGCTTTTCATTCAGATGTATACACTTAAGGGGCATTGAATGTATTAGCCTTTCACATGTACAACATTTAATGTATTACCCTTTCACATTACAGCCTCAGGGTTATAAATACATTGTATTACCCTCATTGTAATGGGACCAGAATTTCTTGATTAAACTTGTAATCGAGAATTCCTAAACAATCATCAATAACAGAAACAGTGGACGTAGGCCATTCTTATAAGGCTGAACCACTTTAAAACTTCTGTGTCTCATTTATTTTATCTGTGATTAAATAATTAGATACGATTTAATTTTTTACATCAACAGATTGGCGCCGTCTGTGGGAAACGACTGGTAATATCGTTTTTCATCAAAAACAATTTATCACAAATGGATGATATTCCAGAACCCAACAATCGAAACGCTGGAAGCCCTCCAAATCCATCAGCTCCGCCTAATATTCCAGATCTGGCTGGAATAATGACAAATCTGGCCCAGGGCCAGACAGTCATGCAAGAAACTATGCGACAACTCATACGAACCCTCCATGGCGGTGCACCAACCCATTCAGAATCGCAAAGTATTCAAAGGAATACTTGTTTACCTTCTTCGTATACTAGGCGTACCGATTCATATCGTAATGAGGAATCTGAAGATTTTACTTATCAACCTGGATGAATTTCATCGGTATGAGCCACAGATACTGAACAACGTATCACTCTCTCCCCAGAAAGGACCAGTGCACTAGAAAGATTAAGCAGAGTATCTCCTTTTGATCGGTTAGGTCCTAGGAGGAGCAAAAGTCCTCCTAGAGCTGCATCGAGGAGTTTTCGATGTCCATCAGATTTAAGGGAAGGATCTTCTCAGTCGCGACCAGCTGCTCGTCAAGATAAATCCCAGGAAGCCACATCAACTCGATCAGTTGCTCGAACCAAAAGGCCGCCCGAAGAAGGAAATAATGCATGAAAAGGCTCTATTCAGAGGCTGGAGGATAGATTAGGGGAAATGGCTAAAGCCAAGAACCCTCTACAAAGAACTTTTGTTCGAGGAACACCTTTTGTCCAGGCCATTGTAGATTTTCCAACACCATCAAAGTTTAAAGCACCTGTTGTGACCCCCAAATATGATGGAAAGACCGACCCTGTCCTTCATATAGAACAATACCAAGTTGCAGCCGACATCTATGCTGTTCCAGATGAGATGAGATGCAGAGCATTCTCGAGAACTCTTACCGGATCTGCTCAAATGTGGTATAATAATCTTCCTCGGGGTAAGATCTCAACTTTTCTTCAACTGGCCGAGTTATTCATTGGGAATTTCTGTTTTGGGGCAAATCCAGTTAAACGAGTAGCAGATTTATTAAGTGTTAGAAGAAAAGTTGGTGAGAGTACCAGAGATTATATAACTCGTTTTAATAACGAGAAACTTGAATTCATTGATTATGAGGAGAAGACAGCGATTACCGCCTTGATGAGTTGACTACTGCCCAACAAGTTGTACTATACTTTGGCCAAAGATCCACCTAGAACCATGTCAGATCTGATGGGAAAAGCGTCCAAGATTATGAATACCGAGGAGGCTATGGCTGCGAAGAAGAATATGGATTCCAAAGAAACCAAGGTGGAAGGTGATAAAGCTAAGAAGAAAGAGCATAAGAACAATGGTAATGACAAACACTCAAAAACTAGGTCGACATGGGAAGAAATGAAGAAATTTAATAATTATACTCCTTTGAAGAAGGACATCAACCATGTTCTAGAAGAAATCAAGAACAACAAGGAATTAAATTGGCCAGAGAAAATGAAGGCAGACCCTGACAGGAGGAATAAAGCAAAATATTGCGAGTTTCATAAAGATCATGGCCATATGACCAAAAATTGCATAGCTCTTCAGAATGAGATTGAAACACTCATCAGACGAGGAAAACTGGCAAAATATGTTGATCGTGGAAGAGAAAGAAGAAATAACGACCGAACAAGAGAAAGGTCTAGATCTCCTCGTCGAGCAGAGGAGAACAAGAAAAGAAACCATGAAGTTGATCCAGAAGACGACCCCGATCTTCCTAAGAGACCAATGCAGACAGAACGTGAGGTATTTTCAATACGCTTTGGGTCATTTGACTGTAATGTTATCACAGGTGGAGATGCAGGATGAGGAGACCTTACTACAGAAAGAAAAGCTTACCTCTGTGAGGCTCAAGCTTGCTCATACATTCAACGAATAAATCTAGCTGAGGAGGATCGCCCGAGAAAGGTAAATAAAGGGAAATTGGTCATTGGTTTTTCAAAGAACGACCTCGCAGGTGTTCTATATCCTCATGATGACCCATTGGTGATCAAAATGAGGATGAAGGAGGTAATGATTTCAAGAGTACTGGTAGATAATGGTAGCTCGGCAGACATCATGTTATACTCGTACTTCGATTGTTTAAATCTAAATCTACCTCAACTGGAGCCTGATCATAGACCCCTCCTCAGTTTTGCTGGCGAGAAAGTATTTCCACTTGGGACGATCAAATTGGACATATTCATTGGTACGTGGCCTGCTTGTCGAACAGAAAGAATACGCTTCTTCGTGATGGATAAGAATGTTCAATCATCATACAATATCATCATGGGAAGAGTAGGATTGAAGAAGTTCAAGGCTGTACCATCTACGGTACATCAATGCCTAAAATTTCCAATAATTTTTAGAGTAGGAGTTGTGAAAGGTGATCAGAAAGTAGCTCGGGAATGCTATTATTCATCCCCCGAGCAAGAGGAACTGGACGAATCAAGGAAAAAGACTACTACCTATCAAGTGGATGAAGGTGCAGAAATTGAAACATTGGATCCTAGAGATGAGTCGCAACTCGTGAAGGGTCAAGTGGTGGAAGCTACTGAAAACATCATTCTGGACGACGAGCACCCTGAACGAACTACTCAAGTAGGTTCGTCATTGGAAGCCTCACTAAAACAGGAATTGATAACTTTCCTAAGAAACAAAAAGCAAACTTTTGCGTGGAGTCATGAGGATATGCTTGGGATAGACCCAAATTTCTTATGTCACGAGCTCAATGTTAATAAGGAGATCAAGCCTGTGAAGCAGAGAAGAAGAGTATTTAGTCCCGAGAAGAATCAAGCTATACAGGAGGAAGTCGAGAAGCTACAGAAAGCTTGTTTTATTGAAGATGTTAAATATCCAGACTGGTTAGCAAATGTGGTGATGGTGAAAAAGAAGAACAACAAATGGAGGATGTGTGTAGACTTCACCGATCTCAACAAAGCATGCCCAAAGGATCACTTTTCGCTGCCCCGAATTGATCAACTAGTGGATGCTACCTCGAGACACGAGCTGCTGAGCTTCATGGATGCTTATTCTGGTTATAATCAGATTAAAATGAAACCTGAAGACAGGGAGAGTACTTCTTTCATTACCCCTAGGGGAACTTATTGTTATAATGTTATGCCTTTTGGTTTGAAAAATGCAGGTGCAACATATCAGCGGCTGATGAACAAAGTATTTGCAGAACAAATCAGTTGCAATATGGAAGTCTATATTGACGATATGCTGACAAAGAGCAAGAAAGATGCTGATCATCTAGTTGACTTAAGCCAGACTTTTGATCAACTAGATAAATATCAAATGAAGTTGAACCCGACGAAGTGCATATTTGGAGTACGAGAAGGCATGTTTCTCGGATACATTTTCAATCAGCGAGGCATTGAAGCTAACCCTGAAAAGATCAAAGCTCTGCTAGGGCTGCGATCCCCAATGACGAAGAAAGAGGTGCAAAGTCTTACAGGACGAGTAGTAGCACTCAACGGATTTGTATCGCGAGCAACTGATCGATGTCTCCCATTCTTCAAGACGCTCCGAAAGACTTTTGAGTGGAATGATGAATGTGACAGGCTTTCCAAGACTTGAAGAAATATTTGGGAGCACCTCCACTGTTATCCAGGCCAGTGATGGGAGAAAAATTATACTTGTATCTGGCAGTGTCCGAGAATGCAGTCAGTTCGGCATTGATAAGAGTGGAGAATGGAGTACAAAAACCAATCTACTATACAAGTAAGGCCTTCCGAGGAGCAGAGATCAGATATCCAAGGCTGGAAAAATTGGCACTAGCATTGATCGAGGCAAGTAGAAGAATGAAGCCATACTTTCAAGCTCATACCATAGTAGTATATACTGATATGCCATTGAGGCAAGCCCTTCATAAACCAGAAAAGTCAGGAAGATTGATGTGCTGGGTAATAGAACTCGGTGAATATGATATAGTCTATAAACCCAGATCATCGCTAAAAGGGAAAGCGGTAGCAGATTTTATAGCAGAGTTCACCTATCCTGATACCCCCGAGGAATAAATGTTGCTCGCTGATCAACCTATGGATGTTACAGGATCATCAAATGCAAGCCTAGACCAACTTATCTTGGTAAAAGGGCAAGTAGATATTACAGGATCATCAAATTCAATCCTAGACCAGCTCAGGTTGGTAAAAGGGCAAGCAAAGATGATCGACGAACAGTAAGAAATATCAGGAGATGGTGAAAGGAAGCAACAAATTTTCCATCGAGGAACTCTGTCAGATCAGAAATTTTAAGACGAGTTACCTATATAGAGTCTGTATGTGGATGGTTCATCTTGCACTACAGGATGTGGCGCGGGGATAGTTTTGAACAGTCCGGACGAGATCGACATGGAATACGCCCTACGTTTCCAATTCAAAGCTTCGAATAATGAGGCTGAATATGAAGCCATGATTGCAGGTCTTAGTTTGGCAAAAACCATGGGGGCAGAATAGTTTATTGTCTTTAGTGACTCGGAATTGATCATAAACCAAATAATGGGAGTATATGAAGTCAGAGGAGAATTAATGATCAGATATCATGCCAAGGCAAAGGAGCTGGTGTCAGAATTTGCTGCTATTCAGCTGGTCAGAATACCAAGAATGGAGAATGCGAGAGTAGACGCCCTAGCTCGATTAGCATCAACTACTCGTACCGAGCTACGAAGAATAATCCCAATTGAAGTTTTAGTTGGTCGGAGTATAGATGAAGATCTGACGATGAATTTTATTACCATTGATTTAGGACCATCTTGGATGGATCCCATCAGGGCATATATTGAGGAGGGAGAATTACTAATTAACAAGATCGCATCCAAGAAATTGAATTTTAAAGCTGCTCGGTATGTATTAACTAACGATATTCTATATAGACGAGGAATTATGGCAGGTTTGCAAAGATGTGTACATCCCTCCGAGGTGAAAGAATTGATTGAAGAGATCCATAAAGGGTTCTGTGGACCCCATATAGTAGGACAGATGCTTTTGCAAAGGGTGATGATGCAGGGATACTACTGGCCAATGATGAGGGCTGATTGTACAGCCTATGCCAAGAAATGTGACAAGTGCCAGCGTTTCTCCCCCATCCGAAGAACTCCCCAAGCATTATTGACACCCATTACTTACCCTTGGCCATTTGCTATATGGGGAATAGATTTGGTCGGGCCACTGCCGACGACCAGGGGAAGGTTTAAGTATCTCGTGGTCGTTGTGGATTATTTTACTAAATGGGTTGAAGCTGAGCCTCTCATTGATATGACGTACGACAAGGTGTACCAATTTATTTAGAAGAACATCATTTATCGATATAGTCTTCCTCATGCCTTCATCATAGACCATGGAATTCAATTTGATAACGAGGAATTCGCTGCCTATTGTCATCAGTCAAATATTTTGAAGATCCACTCAGCACCAGGCCATCCTCAAAGCAATGGACAAACTGAAGTGACAAACAGAACGCTGCTGAATAGCTTAAAGAAAAGATTGGATGATGCAAAAGCAAATTGGATCAACGAGCTACAATCAGTACTATGGGCTTACCGAACTACTCCCCGAGTAGCAACAGGGGAATCTCCATATATGCTAGCATTTGGAAGTGAAGCTGTTATACCTGCCGAGTTAGGCCTCCCAACACACAGGGTACTGAATTTCAATTCCCCTGTCAGCGACTTAATGAGAAGATAGGATTTAGAATGCTCGAGGAAGTTAGAGAAGAAGCAGCCATTAGAAATGCTGGTTACCAGAAGCGAACAACTTTGTTCTACAACAAGAGAGTGAAGAAGTGTGACTTGAAAGAAGGAGACTATGTGCTAAAGAAGGTGATTCAAAAGCACAACAAACTGGAGGCAAACTGGCATGGACCATACCGAGTTACAGAATTTGTTCAACCAGGAACTTACCGAATAGCAACTTTAGAGGGGGAGGAGTTTAAGAATGCATGGAACGCAGAGCACCTGCGCAAGTATTATCAGTGATGTATATTCTCATGTAACGCAGTTTCGTCAGTATGAATAAAATGAAGATATTCTGCCAAATTCTCTCCTTTTATTGAATGTTTTTCGGGGAATACTAGTGCTACACACTACTCAGCAAAACTCGGACTACTCAAATTTATTCTCTAAAATTCCAACTAAGGTTGGTCGGGAAGTAAATGTATTCCTACGGGAAGTAAAACTATTTATTCCTAAAAATGCCAACTTATGTTGGTTAGGAAGTAAATGTATTCCTACAGGAAGTAAAACAATGTATTCCTAAAAATGCCAACTTATGTTGGTTAGGAAGTAAATGTATTCCTACGGGAAGTAAAACTATGTATTCCTAAAAATTCCAACTTATATTGGTTAGGAAGTAAATGTATTCATACGGGAAGTAAAACTATGTATTCCTAAAAATACCAACTTATGTTGGTTAGGAAGTAAATGTATTCCTACGGGAAGTAAAACTATGTATTCCTAAAAATGCCAACTTATGTTGGTTAGGAAGTAAATGTATTCCTACGGGAAGTAAAACTATGTATTCGTAAAAATGCCAACTTATATTGGTTAGGAAGTAAATATATTATCGAAAACGCCAACTAAAGTTGGTCGGGAAGTAAAATTGTTCCAGAAAGTGCCAAAGTTGTCGTAGAGGAAAAATCCACTAACTGTAGTTGGTCGAAAAGGAAAATTTACCGACCTTGGTTGGTTAGAAACATTTTATGAACACGAGAAAGTGATCGAGCAAAATTTTTGATACTCGTAACTTTTTAAATTATTGCTAAGTTGGTCAAGAAACAAAACATTATTTTTTCCAAATGACTACCACAAATTCAAACTACTCGACAATAAGTTGGTAGACAAATAACACAATATCATTATCTTTTTAACAGATACACATGCACAGATGTAAAGTGTTACAAGACAAGGGCAGTCAAGATTTGCAAATAATATTATTTCATTAAATGTAGAACAAGATACATCAGGAATGAAATACAAATTTATTACATCAATATTCTTATCCCATTGGTTTCTTCCCCTCTGCTTTTGAAACAGGTTCCTCGCCAGCAGGTGGATCATTTAAAGCAAAAGGAGAATTTATGAAGTTAAGATCTTTTAGCATCCTGAGATTCATCACGGATGGTCGATCTAGGAGGTGCTCGGGACGAGATATCTCGACATTTGAATGGAGATTGTAATCACCGAGGTATTTGGAAATCAGACATCGAGGGATGGCCCGAGCAGGGATCCAACTCATATCAAGCTTTAATGGTGGCACTGGTAGGTCGAGCAGCCCAGGATTATGGTAATCCCTCAGGTAATGACCCTGTTCCAGTTGCAGCACACCTAAGGCATTCAACCATCCCTGCTTGTAGCCCTCATCATTTGCATTTTGGATGCGATCGTCCAAGTGGTAGAGAGCCTCATTGTAGCCAGCCATCCAGAACTCCATGGGCTGCTTGTGGAATTGATATGTCAATATTTCTAGATGTTTGTGGAGATTTTTGATGAAGAGTTCTTTATTCTCCAAGATAGATTTCTGCGCAGAAAGCTGCTCTTCCAGACCCCTGATCTTCTTAGACATCTCAACTAATGCCTAGTTCTTCGCCATCAGCTGGAAGGCCTTGTTCTCTAAGACAGATTGAGTCCTCTGTTCCTCGACAGGAATCCGAGCAGCTCTTGCTCATCCCCGAGGAGCTCTTGCTCGTCCACGAGAAGATGTAGAAGGGACGGACCTTTTCAAGGTTTCCAACTCATCCCTCAGGTTGGCGTTTTCAACCTCCAAGAAAGAGAATCCCTCATCGTTCATAGGGATCAAAGCATTTGAGGTGGAGGCAACAGATTTTAATTGAGATACTTCTCTTTGCAAGTTGTTATTTTCTTGCTCCAACAACTTGGCTATTTGCCTGTGCTCCTCGACCTCGGCTTTCAAAGTTCTTTCCCGCACGTCGAAAGCAGCAAAACGCTTCTCGTACCCCTTGTCGGTAATGATTTGCTGATACTTCTTCTCATACCCCTCGTGCAAGAGGGCAGTGGATTCCTTATATTGTTGCTGAAGGTCTTCAAGAGTGCCTTAGAGATCCTCAATCATATCATAATAAGCTACATTATTGGCCACCGCACGATCAAGCAGACATTTCAAGTATTGGTAGGCATTAATTGCCTGTTCCGAAGCATCTTGGCCGAGGATGTCGACGATTTGTGCTGCACTCAGATCTGTGTGACCAGCCTTAAAATACTCATTGCATTTCCTCAACAGCTTTGTATCGTGAGCAGATAATAATTCCATCCTGGCCAGAAACTAGTAGAGGAAGAAAAAGCAATAATCAATAAGAGTACCAACAGAGCATGAAGAGAAGAAACAACAGTGTGCATAAACAAAAGTTTAAATTTTATTATATCACAAAGTTCAGAGTTACATTTGACAAAGAAAAATAAAATATAGAGAAACCCGAACAACTCTACACCTTTTCCTTGTCTCCCAAAATCTTCTCGGGAGGCTGTGACGAGGAGGTAGGTTGCTCGGAGGGAATAAAAAGTTGCTCGGGGAGCGCTGGAAGTTGCTCGGATGAAGTAACGAGTTGCTGAAGTTCCTCGCCAATGGGCTGGATGGTCGAGGGATGAGAAACTTGATCTCCCATTACCATGGAAGACTCTTCGGAGGCAGTTTCGTCCTCTTTTTCGTCTTCAGGAGTTGGAGGGGGACCAAGGATGTGTCGCTGAAAGATTTCAGAATTTTCATCAACCTTCATCTCCTGTAGAGCAGCGACCCACCCATATCTAAAGTATTTGAGGCTGCCATATTCGAGTTGTGACATCATGGCATCCAAACCTTTGTTCCACCCTTTATCCCAGCCAGCGCTAAAAGATTTCTTCACAGCCAATTTCCTCTTTAACTTCTCCGAGGAAAGCTTCTCGGACAGAAGATTTTCAGCAGCCTTCAGTTTATTCTCAACTTCTTCCTTCTGCCGACTTACTTCCCGAAGTTGACCCAACTCCTCCTCAGCAACCTTGAGCTAATTTTCAAGCTCCCCAGCATTTTTGAGCTTCCCTTCGAGCTCTTTATTCTTCCTCTCCAAATCATTTATTTTTTTCTCCAACCCCTTGGAGATTTCAACAACTTGAGCCTTCTCCTGCTCGGTTGAGGTAAGTTTCTTCTCCCAAGAAGCCTTGTCAGCATCATGCTGCTGACGAGAATCTTCCAAAGACCGCGTCAGACCCATCAGAGCTTCCTCCACACCAGATGAGGAGCTTGAAGCTTTAATAGCTTCATCTTTCTTCAAAATTGTATTAAAGCAGCTCACCAACTGTGAAAAGAAAATGAAAGCAAGTCAGAGACAAATATAACAAGGGAAAGATGAAAAGTTCAAAACAATAAGACTTACAGAAGCAATATGGCGAGCAGCCAATGAGGTAACCATGTCCCGAGAAAGGTTTTCTTCAATACCTTGGATCTCAGGAATGATCCAAGTCTTCACCGAGCTCATGACAGAGCTTGGGGGAACAAAAGTAGGAACACCAGTTCCAGTAGTTGGGGTCTGAGAGATGGTTTTAGCCAAATTGACCGAGGAGCTCTTCTTCAGCTTCCTCGGGGGAACAGGAATAGTTTAGACCAAGGAGGAACCCTTGGTTGGTGATATGACAATCACCTCACCTGGAGCAGCAGCCTTGCTCGGGGCCACTGGGGCCTTCTCGGCAACCTTCACAGGAGAAGACGGAGGGGGTGCATCAATTTTCTTTGTCCCCTCTCCTGGGACGTCAATCTTACTTCTTTTTGCCTCTCCAACACCAGAGGGGGGTTTCTCAAAAAGGTTGGGAGGTCTTCTTTTCTTCATCCTTTCACTCAAAGAAATATCTGATTCAGGCGAAGAACTTGTAGAGGCAGGTATTGGCTCTACGTCGCTTATCACTGGACGAGCAGTGAAAGAGGAGGTGTAACTCTTGTACTGCAGTAAATATAAAGCTGACCTAATGTTCTCGTCGGCAACAGTCTGATGCAAACTCCAGATAAGTTTTAAATGCCTTATATTAACGTCAGCCTCTTTTGGGGATTTTCTTTTGCTGTCAACTACAAACAAATCAACATTAAAATATCAGTGGCACATTTTATCAAACATAGAGGAAGCATAATTTCAAAATAAATAAAATGAAATAACAATAACCTATCCCATTCCCATGGGGAGGGCATCTGGGACCCTGATACACTTCATCTCCAGATAAAGGAGAATGTTGCAAATTTTTTATAACAACCCCGTGCTCAAAATAGTCCCTATTGGCATCCGGTAGGTTGACCACTAAAGCCCTATTTAAAAATCTAGTTTTTAAATAAAAAGTGTTATCACCAACAGCCCATCTATAACAAAACATGATTTCTGGAATTTCTATGCGAGTTCCATGAATTTGATTTAGTCTATGAACCCCATTAGCTATTCTCCATGTATTGGGGGCTATTCTTGCAGGAACCACATCAAAGTATTGACAGAATTCTAGACATAGAGGGTTTGGAGGAAAAGAAAATCCACACTCAGCAACAAAGAGACTGGGGAACCAATGTCCCTCAGCCAAACGAAAATAGTCTGAAGGCTCAGAAAGCTCTTCCAAAACAACCCAGGAGGGAATAGAAATATCAGAGCGAAATTTATCAATATATTCTACAGGATAAACCATGATGAAAGAGGGAAATGAAGAAGAAGGAATAAGATCTTACAGAAAAATAGTGGATCTGTTGACAACGAACGATGAAAAGGATGAACGCAAGAGAGTAAGATAATGGAAAACTCGAAGATACAAATTTGAAAAAGTAGAAGACGATGGGATTGTCTGTGACGCTTAAATATCTTATCTTGGGAAACGGTAAAGTTAATGATTGCAAAAAGAAACGATTACGCTACGGGCGGCTAGAAGGACAAAAAGTACGCGAAGATCGAGGTGGTTATAAAAATTCAAAAAAAGCCTGAGTGTACGAATTTGGAAGGAAAAATAAATACAAAGGAAACACTCCTAAAAATCAGGAGGACCATTTAAAACTGCCATATTCCGAGAAAGAATGTTCCACACTCCTCAAATTTTGAACTATGAAACATTGGGGGCTTCTGTTGATACCAAATTTAGTCTGCTGACATGGCTCAATTGAGTGACACGTGGCAATCTATGTGGAAAAAACAAACACTTCCGAGGAACTCAGACGCTCCGAGGAACCATACTACAATGAGGAACACTGCTTCCCCGAGGAACCCAGACGCTCCGACTAACAAGAACTCTATGAAGAACTCTTGAGTACCGAGCAACTTAGGCGGTCCGAGCTGCACCTCGAACAAAGCATTAATAGAAGGATAACCAATAGTTTGATTGTTCATTAAATGCTTATCATTCAGATACACTTAAGGGCCATTGAATGTATTACTCTTTCACATGTACAACATTTAATGTATTACCCTTTCACATTACAGCCTCACGGCTATAAATACATTATATTACCCTCATTGTAAGGGGATCGGAATTTCTTGATTAAACTTGTAATCGAGAATTCCCAAACAATCATCAATAACAGAAACAGTGGACGTAAGCCATTCTTATAAGGTTGGACCACTTTAAAACTTATGTGTCTCATTTATTTTATCTGTGATTAAATAATTAGATACGATCTAATTTTTTACATCAACACTGAACTTTGCTGGTCCTCGAGCAAAACTAAAATTTTAAAATCTAACTCACTTTCGTTGGGATCACGATTGCACTTAGCATGTGCAACAAGCCGTTAAACCTTTAGGTTACCCTAGTGGACGAGTTTTGTCTCGTGAGGGTTTGCAGTGAATATACCCACAAAATTCAAAAACATGACGTAATACAAAAGACTCAAAAGTAATATAACCAATTTTGAATGCAAATTTCATAAATATAGTATAACTTAACTTTTCAATCTCAACATATCTCGTGTGTGTGTATAGCCAATATAATCGTCCATTTCAAAAGATTAGATCGTTACATTTCTTATCCGAAAGTTCGTTTTGATTTCAAAATCTCACGGTATGCACTCGCAATCGAACACTTGGACATGGGCTATTTTCTTTCGGTATATGTGAATAAAAGAGTAAACTTAAGTGAACAAATTTCACATATACATAATAAAAAATGGAATTTTTTAATAATAGATAAATATGATCTCATGAAAGAAAAATCGATTACTTTTGAAACATTGAATCACACCATAGATCCTATTCATCTTCTCTCCACACTATAACTAACTTCACTTGAGATCGATTAGGACTTTATTTGGTTGTATTGTAGGCTCAGATTTTGGCTAGAAAGAATGTCTTTTGGAGTTCAAAACTTTTGAGAATATAGAGGTTTTTCGGCAGTTTGACTTTTAGGCATTTTTTCTTCTAACCTCCATTTTTTATCTTGTACGCCTTTTTTTCTTTCTTTCCATCTTTTCATTCTTTTCTTTTCCCACATCATTCTTTTGCAACCTTTTTTTTTCATTTATGGCATTTTTCCTACTGTACTTTTACCCTGGTATTCTCAAAAAATGGGTATGACTTCTTTTTATGGGCTTTAAAGTCCTAGTTGGAGTTGGGAAGGATAATGGGTTTTGAACAGAGGGCTTATTTTCTTTTTGGCTCAAATGGGTTTGGAATGTAATAATGTAAAAAGGTTGGAGTTAGGCTTAATTTTGGGGTTTCAAACAATGGACTAATCTCATTTCTCAAGTTTTGTTAAGTCTATTTGTCTCTCAAGATGACTTACTAAGACTTCTAGTGCTTAAGATTCACATTTCGACCTTTTATTTTTAGTAATCGAACAAAACAAAGAATTTGAGATCATCAACGAATTTATCACTAAAAGAAAGTTTGAGTTATTTTAACTCGGATTGATTTAAATCTCTCGAAATGATGAATGGCATAAAAATCTCACTGGGCTAAAATCTCCATATTTATTCGTTAAGTATATTAACTTTCGCCTCAATATCCATTTTTGTAAGAAAACAAATTTCCAATTGAGTCCTTTGTAGTTTTGGCTCAATTTCGGACAAAAATGTTTGAGTCATAAGATAGAGTTCTTGACCATCCTTCAAGCCTATGACATACTAAAGTTGAAGACGTAGCGGCCAAGAGTATAAAGTTTCATCAAATGCCGAGTTTATTGTCCCTCGTTTCTACGTCAACAACATTTGTTCCGTTTACTCCCAAGGTATGAATGCATTATATATTTATATAGGAGCTTGGAATAATTAGTATTGGGTGTAAATTTTGTTTAAACTGTTGTTTGTTTTCAAAAAGTTACTTTAAAACTTTAAAATAAAGTTTCTGGGATAAAATTGAATTTTTAAGCTTTCTGGATTTTCGTTCGATATTGTCGTTCGAACGAGTTTTTCGTTTGAACAAGAATATCGTTCGAATGAGGTTTGCCAACGATCTTGCCTCTGGAACTTCGTTCGATATTGTCGTTTGAACGAGTTGGTTTGTTCAAATGAGAATGCCGTTCGAACGAGTTTGACAACGAGATTTCCCTTCAGGCCACTGGAACTTCGTTAGAAGGGTCGTTCGAACGAGACTTCGTTCGAACGAGATTTTCGGCGAGAAATTAAAATAGCAATTTTGGGTAGTTTTTGACAGCTTTCCCACTACTTTTTCCCACTAACTTTTGACTGACTTATGTAGTGAGGGAACAAACTATTTTGAATTAACTTCTTCATACCCTACCATCTCGAAGATAGAGTTTGAGAGAAAAATTCAAAGAAGAAAAAGTTCATGTTTGAGTGTTCATTTTTCAAAGAAAAATCTTTAAAACACTTTCGTTTTACACCCATAGTTTGTTTATTTCAAGCTTCCATATAAATATCTTGCTTGGAGTGTTTGGCACCGGTTTATCTCTACAGCTTGAAGAAGAGAAGTTTGGGTTTACTACTACATACCTCAAAGAAGAAGTTCATTATTTTGTTGCGGCATTCTCACATGGTGAAAGGCACTATGTGTGGTTGACGGTGTACCTAACGTCTCATTGGTGAATTCTAAGATTTCAGTGGAGCTCCGGGATTGTCAACTAGGCAGAGGTGTTTAAAAGAAGACGCGTCAAGGCTTGAAAGAGGTCAAGCCGAGGATGTAACTCATCTATCTTGTAATTGTAAAACCATACTTAGTGGACTTAAGGATAGGGCTGTCCGAGGTTTTTTCCCGTTGTGGGTTTTTCCTCGTACATCGCGGCATAGTTGTTATTTGTTTATTTTATCTTTTACAAATCTCACCTTAGATGCATACTTAGGTAAAAAGATAAAATTGGTTTAAATCACTACTCTTGTTTAATTTGGTGCTAATTAATATTTTGGGTAAAATTGATATTAATTTAATTCAAGTCATCGTTTATTTTTGTTAAAATCGATTTGGCCTAATTTGGTAATATTGAAAATATGACTTAGGCAAATTTCTATGACTTGGATTAAATTAAGTTGGTTTAAGTGAAATTAAAAATATGTGTATGTTTAATCTTATTTTACTTGGTTTAATTTTAATTTGAAAAGAAATTAAAATTTGTTGTTTGTACTTGTTTAATTGAACCATGTCGCTTCCGCATCTTTTAAAAGGAAATTGAAATTACTTTTTGGTAATAATTTAAAATTGGAGGCCTCATGTTACAACAAGTGGAATCAGAGCATTGATTGAGAAAGCCTCACGTTTTCAAATTAGTATCAGAGCAGGAGTGCTAATTTATTGCGTTAAAGATCCATTTTTTCGGCTTCTCTAATTTTTGTGCTCCTTGCATTTTTAGGTGGTTCATATTTTTTTACTCACTCTCATTTTTTTGTATCTCTCGATGGGACATCTTAATGATAATTTGTCCTTTTCTAATGATAATGAGGTTTTTCCTATCCGAGAGGAATTTAATGGGATTAATAAGTGTAATGAAAAATTAAGAGAATTAAATTTGAGATTTGCAAAAAGAATTAAATTTCTTGAAAATGAAAATTCTTGTTTTAAAGATAAAGTTGAATTTTTGCAAACCTCGTTATCTCAAAAGGATAATTTTCATGAAAAGCTCATGGACATAAATTTTAATATTTTAGAAAAGTCCAAGAAAGAGAGTGATTTTCAAGAAAAGAATCTTAGGGATAAGTTAGCTCACATTGAGGGGGAGCGTGATAACCTTCTAGGTGTAATTGAAAATTTAAAGAAGGAGTCCTTAAATTTGAGGAGTCTAATTTATTACTTGAGTCCGAAGTTTTAAAAATGAAAAATGATTTACTTGACTCGAGTAGTAGTTGTAATGGTTCTGGTTCATCTTGTTCAAATACTTCTGTTGCTAAAGCTAAGACCATTATTTGTTTTAGAGGGTCAACTTTAGAAAAGGTCACACCTTAGGTAGCATTCCTCGTGTTTACACATGCTTGCATTGTGGTAGGAAAGGTCACCCTAGGTCATTTTGTTTTGATCTTAAAAGAAGTCATAGGAAGTCTATGTCTAGCATTTCATTAGTTCCCAAATCCCATCATTTTAAATATACATCTATATGGGTTAGGAACTCATTTTTAGACGCGTTAGATATTAGATTTGTTGATTCTCATTTGCTTTGACATGAAACCTCCCTTGCTAAATTTAACGGTTGAATGTGTTAGTTTTGTTTTCATACTCTAGCTTTTTGTGCTTCATATTATATATCATTTTTAGGTGTATGCATGTTTAATCATTTTCTAGTCTATGATCCATACTTAATCACATGCTAGAATTATGATTCTTATTTATCTTTTTGTTATATTTTTTTTTCATTTTAGGTTGGATTAAATGAAAAATACAAAAAGATTTTTGTTTATCATTTGTGTTTTACCCTTTTCATAATTTATGCTTAATGAAAAATACAAATGATTTTTGTGTGTCTTTTGAGTAAATATTTTTGTTGTTTGGTTTAAAAAAATTTCAAAAACTCAAAAAGATCTTTTTTGTGTTTGTGTGTATTTTAGTTTGACACACTTTATGTGGCATATACTTATGTTAGAATCCCTTATTTTTCGCTTCTATGTGGCTAGAACTTTTGGTTAGATTGTCAATCCTTATTATGTTCTTTACCATGCTTATACGGAGTAGTTAGATTTTGTGTTGATTTAAATGGATTCTATTTTTATATGACTCTATTCACACATGGACGAGCTCTTTTGAACTTTAATCATCACATGTTATATTTGAGCTTTGTGAGGTGTTTTCCTACCAATCTTGTCATTTACATACTTGTGGCCTAGGAGGACTAGTGCATGTCAAAATCCGTTGCGCGTGAGATTTGTGAGAAATAAAAAATATTATATATAAATGTGCACAGGGAAGGGCTCCGAAAGGAATTATCATCCTCTGCGAATAGTAAGCCACCGTTTCTTTGGACCTAAAAGAAATAAGTGGTCCAAAGACCTAAAAATAGAATTATTGCATTAAAAAGAAAAATAATTGCCAAGGCCTATTTTTGTTTGATATATTCAGTCAAATATATATGCTTATTGAGGGAGATTAGATGGTATATCAACAGTTTGCACAATGCTCATTTATCCTAGTTGTACTTTCAATGTCATGACTCTCTTGGTTTGTAGAATCATCAAAAGTCTAGGCTCGTATGCATTGTGTTTGTTTGTTCATTGAGTTCAATCTATATTGTCACGCGAGGTTATATTCAAATGTGATGAAGTTTTTAATCAATTGAGAACTCCGTGAACATGTTTTAAATGATTGGGTCTAAATTTAATTGTTGCTAGTTCACACCCCAACACTTCTATTTCCATGTGACACATTTTTGCCACGCGAGAGTGAAAAGCTTATCTTATTTTGTGTCATTTGTGTTTATATATATATATATATATATATGTGTGTGTGTGTGTGTGTGTGTGTGTGCGTGCATCTTTGGTATATCTAGAGTATGTATATATATGATATTGTTTTTGGTCTTTGCCTTGCTTTCTACTCCATCTATGCTTCTACTTCATAATTGGTATTTATGTTATTGCATTCCTTGTTGATATCACATGCTTAATTCTTATGTATTATATTGATATCAGTTTCTTGCATCTTAGTTGGTCTCCATTATTATTTGTTGGATTAGTTATGGTTTTTTTGCCTATATGCTTTCATGTTCTATGCTGTTGTATGCACTTTTGTTAATTCTATCACCTTTGCCTATTCCTAAACAAAAAGGGGGAGAATTATAGGGGGAGAAATGGTATCTATTCCTATTATAATCGTATCTTAGTTTGGGGGAGATTTATCTTATGGGGAGACGTCTTTCTAAGTAGGTCATTTGTTTCATAAAGGGGAGAATTAATTTAGGGGGGGTATTTATTTTATGCATTTAATATTCTTGATATTCCCTATGCGTTTGATAGTTTGCTTAAGTGTGCAGGAATTCTTCTAAGTGGCAACTTTCATCGTCGGCAACGATATTGATCCTTGGGTTGTTTGAGCCAAGCTATTGTATTTTTATTTTGGGTGGGACATTTTTTTAGTCTCGTAGAGCTTGATGGACCTTTAGGATTTTTGTTGGTTTTTCTCCCGGAATAGCCAAAGGGGGAGATTTGTAAGGACACAAATTTCCAATTGAGTCCTTTGTAGTTTTGGCCCAATTCCGAACAAAAACGTTTGAGTCATAGGATAGAGTTCTTGACCATCCTTCAAGCCTATGACATGCTAAGGTTGAAGAAGTAGCGGCCAAGAGTATAAAGTTTCATCAAATGCCGAGTTTATTGCACCTCGTTTCTACGTCAACAACATTTGTTCCGTTTACTCCTAAGGTATGAATGCATTACACATTTATATAGGAGCTTGGAAAAATTAGTATTGAGTGTAAGCTTTGTTTAAACTGTTTTTTATTTTCGAAAAGTTACTTTAAAACTTTAAAATAAAGTTTCTGGGCTAAAATCTAATTTTTAAGCTTTCTGGATTTTCGTTCAATATTATCGTTCGAACGAGGTTTGCCAACAATCTTGCCTCTGGAACTTCGTTCGATATTGTCGTTCAAACGAGTTGCTTTTTTCAAATGAGAATGTCATTTGAACGAGTTTGGCAATGAGATTTCCCATCAGTCCACTGGAACTTCGTTAGAAGGGTCGTTCGAACGAGACTTCGTTCGAACGAAAATCTCATTCGAACGAGATTTCCAGCGGGAAATTAAAATGGCGGTTTTTGGTAGTTTTTGACAGTTTTCCCACTACTTTTCCCCACTAACTTTTGACTGACTGATGTAGCGCGGGAACCAACTATTTTGAATTAACTTTTTCATACCATACCATCTCCAAGAGAGAGTTTGAGGGAAAAATTCAAAGAAGAAAAAGTTCATGTCCGAGTGTTCATTTTTCAAAGAAAAATCTTTAAAACACTCTTGTTTTACACCCATAGTTTGTTTATTCCAATCTTCCATATAAATATCTTACTTGGAGTGTTCGGCACATGTTTATCTCTACAGCTTGAAGAAGAGAAGTTTGGGTTTACTTCTACATTCCTCAAAGAAGAGGTTCATTATTTTATTGCGGCATTCTCATATGGTGAAAGGCACCATGTGTGGTTGACGGTGTTCCTAAAGTCTCATTGGTGAGTTCTAAGATTTCGGTGGAGCTCCGGGGTTGTCGACTAGGCGGAGGTGTTTACAAGAAGATGCGTTAAGGCTTGAAAGGGGTCAAGTCGAGGAAGTAAGTCATCTGTCTTGTAATTGTAAAACCATACTTAGTGGACTTAAGGCTAGGGTCGTCCGAGGTTTTTTCCCGTTGTGGGTTTTTCCTCGTACATCGCGTCGTAGTTGTTATTTATTTATTTTATCTTTTGCAAATCTCACCTTAGATGCATGCTTATGTAAAAAGATAAAATTGGTTTAAATCACTACTCTTGTTTAATTTGGTGCTAATTAATATTTTGGGTAAAATTGATATTAATTAAATTCAAGTCATCATTTATTTTTGTTAAAATATGTTTGGCCTAATTTGTTAATATTAAAAATATGACTTAGGCAAATTTCTAGTACTTGGGTTGAATTAAGTTGGTTTAACTTGAAGCTCTCATACTCTTGACTCACTTGAGTTTATATTGTATAAGAGTTCATCTAGTTTGGAAATTAAGACAAAATTATGTCTATCCTAGAAACCAAAGAACCTCAGAGATTGGATTGCTATTTCATTCATTTATCTTGTAGTCATCAAGACAAAATTACCAACACTTACACACAGTAGAATGCATCATATACATGTCATATTGCATATTAATGTGTGCACATATGTTAAGTATGTTTAAATCCCTAAATTTGATTTTTAAATATTTTTTGGGATTCTATAAACATTTTTTAAATAAAGGTTTTATTAATTAAAACATAGTTTTAAAAGTTTGTGGGTTCAATCTACAATTATGGTTAAAGGGTTTATTGGCTTAAAGTTGGTTTGTGTAGAAACCAAAAGCGGCAGAGAATTCAGGGTGTGGTTGTAATTACTTTTAGACGTGCGTTTTATATCGCCTTACTGATCAACACCTGTTACTTGCTGATTGGTGCATTTTGTGCTTCTTTACTGAGTATATAAACGCGTATGCTTACAACCGTTGGATCAAACCTTATCAACGACCTGCATGCTTTCTTTGGTAATCCCTGTGTATCCCTCCTGAACTAATTAGGTGAATTTTAATCACCGCATGATGTGAGCCCTTGGATTTAAGTCAATCCAGCTTGATTCAATCCTAACCATTATTTTTGAACTTGCTTCTCGATCCTTCTCTTCGTCCTACAAAAGAGACCCTCCTCTCAATCGTCTAAGACTTTTGGCCAGTTCATTCCTGAGAGAAAAAAAGAGAGAGTAGAGAGAAGAGAGAGAGAGAAGAGAGAAAACATAAAGAGAGAGAGAGTTAGAAACCCTAACCCTAACCCCTGTTCGTCAATCCTCTTTCAAACCAAACACTTCTCTAAAACTCCTACATATCCAAAACACTACCCTGAGTGTTCTTGAGTTTTTGAGAGATATTTGTGTTGCTGTAACCTCTTATTCGTTAGATCTTGTTCCCAACTTAAACTGTTTACTTACATCTATTTTCTTCTTCATAGAAATTTCAGATCTATGTTCTGCATGTTACATCACACTTAGATTTACATGGTTTATTTCTCATCTTGAGAAATATATTGTTGATTCTTTTCTGAAAATCGTTTTTATCTTTAAATCAACAATAAATGTTTTCTGTTTCTAGTTCTCTTAAAACTAAACCTTTGACCTAGTTTGGAATCACACTTGGAGGTTTTCAATCTCGAAAATCTTTTCAAAACTCTGAGATTGATTAAGATCTTGACTGTCTTCTAAGCAAGATATCCGTGGATTCTGGGATTGATTTAAAGGTCAAAAAGGTTCAAAGTTTTGTGAGAAGAGAGAAAAAGAAAAATCACTGCATATAGCCTTATATGTAATTTGATAGGACTGTTTGTACTTATTAAGTGTGAGTGTGTGCATGCATGTGTTAGAGAGCACCTCCACAAACACTTTCACCCTACAACACGAAAAGTGTTGGTAATAAGATCTTGTGAACACGAGCCGACGTAAAGTGCTGGAACAAATCAGAAGTTAACAAACTGGGAGAACAACATCTACAATCAGAACTGCAGAGAAGTTATAAGGACACCAGAGGGTACATTCCTAAACTTATATAGGTCTGAGTTGTATGCATGTTAGTTATATAGTTTGTAACTGGTAAATTTGTTTTAGTGGATGTTTTTTATTTTACTCCGTAGAGGGAGTCGTGGATGTTTCCTCAGTTGGTGAGGTTTTACCACGTAAAAAATCGTGAACTTAATCTTTCTACATCTCCTCATCTCATTCTTGGTTGTGCTGAGTTTAAAGTTTGTTTAAACTGTTTTATAAACCTATTAGTCAAATCTTGAATAGATCTCGTACATACTGTTTTATTAAACACATCTTGTGTTCAATAGGTTTGATTTTTAAGAAAAGAGTTTCTTCAAAAAACTGCTCGGAGTTACTTAAATAGTTTATTTTTAATAAACGACTTTAGTAACATATTTTCATAAGTGAAATTAAAAATATGTGTATGTTTAATCCTATTTCACTTGGTTTAATTTTAATTTGAAAAGAAATTAAAATTTATTGTTTGTACTTGTTTAATTGAACCATCTCGCTTCCGCGTCTTTTAAAAGGAAATTGAAATTACTTTTTGGTAATAATTTAAAATTGGAGGCCCCGTGTTACAATAAGTGGTATCAGAGCATTGATTGAGAAAGCCTCACATTTTTAATTTTCGATCATATTATATGGCATATGTGTAAAAAAAATTCATAAGTTGAGAGATCCATAAATTAATTCTATATTATTAATAAATCGTTTCAAAACACAATTATATTGAAAATCTTTTTGGATTTTTGAAATTTTTCTGATTTTTTTCCAGAAATACAATCCTTACCCCCAAACCTAAATCTTACATTGTCCTCAATGTATGCTCAAACTAAAAATATGGACAAAGTAAATAAAGTACAAAAGTAAAAGGACAATATTACCCGTGAATTTCCTCTTGTGTTACCAACTTCCCATCGATCTCAAATGCATTGCATGTTAAATTAAAAGTCTGAACAATTGAAAGTCAACCCAATCGACAAAGGATACACATGAAGGAACATAATGAATGCGGTGAGTGAAATTATCGAGGTGCGCAGTCACATTATATCATAGGTGGTTAGACTCTAAGAGACTATCATAATGAAATTCCGAATGACACGCTAATCGTAGATACCTCAAACTCGAGAATGAATAAGTCAGGCTCTAAATCAGACGATCCTCAACTCATGTCCTCGATCTCATTTAAAGACTCAAATGACACGGGTGGACATGATGGAATAGGACAATATGGCATGAAAAAACATGTGTCACCAGGTGGAAATGGTCGAATGATTTTTTTAATCTCATCACTAATAGATAAAACCTCACGTGTCAGCATACTCTCAAAAGGATCGGGTTCACGTTTACAGATAAGGAATTGATCGATCTTATCGTCCCAGTCTCTCTCATCTAAATGATAAAAATAATCCAATAAATGTTGGACTTCAATAGTAAGATCCTCATCAATTGGAACGAATTCTTTCTCAAAATCTTCAAGACTCATATCTAGAGATAGATCAGGTGGCCAAGCATGTATATCGATTGTGTCACTATCCCGTGGGGTAGTGACATCGTTCACTTCTTGCACGTACTTAACTTAATTCTCTCCCTCATCAGATGATGGATTATCTAAATTAAACACATTTAAATCCATTGTCATGTTCCCAAACAACAGGTTCAGTTTCCCACTACGACATCGAATGACAGCATCGAGGTGGCCAAAAAGGGTCGACCGAGGATGATCAGGATTTGTGTGGATGAGTTTTGTACGTGTTATGTGTCTAAGACCACAAAGTCTACTGGAAAGATAAACTCGTCCACTTTAATCAAGACATCATCTATAACACCTCTAAGCACCTTAATAGATCAGTCGGCTAAGGACAAGCTCATCTTAGTGGGCTTTAACTCCCCCAAGCCTAGTTTCTCATACATTGTGTACGACAGAAGGTTCACGCTATCTCCTAAGTCTAAGAGAGATTTCTCGAAGTGATGCTCCCGTATCTTAATAGAGATCGTTGGCATATCAGGATCCTTGTACTTAATGGGAGTTCTATAGGAAATGATTGAGCTAGATTGCTCGGCGAGAATAGCTTTCTTGGGCACATTCGTGTTTCTTTTGAAGGTACAAAGGTCCTTAAGAAATTTGGTATAGGATGGGACTTGTTGTATAGCGTCAAGCAGTGGAATATTGATTTGTACTTTCTTGAACACTTCCAACATCCTATCAACTTACGCCTTTTTCTTTTGGGCCACCAATCGCTGGAGAAATGGAGCTTTTGGAACATATATATATATATAGACGGCTCGAAAGATAAGGGTGGGAAGGAAGTTGGATACACATGTGGATCTTCCTCCACCTTAAGTTTCTCGAATTCTCTCTCTATCGGTGGTGAGACATTCTTTTTGACTTCCTTACCAGACCTAAGCGTGATGATTCCGTGGACATCCTTTTGGGTTTTTGTTGAACCGACATTATCTTGCACAAAATATTGGCCTTTAGGTAAGTTACCTTTAGGATTGGGCTCAGGTTGACTCGAGAAGGTTCCCTTGTTTCTCTCACTCAACGCGTTCGATAATTGACTCACTTGAACCTCGAGTTTTGCTATGGATTGAGTGTTTACATGCAAATTATATTGGGTGGATTAGAGGACACTCTGAGTCAACTGATGGAATTGAAGGGTACTTTGAGCAAGCAAATTCATCATATCCTCTAAAGCTTGGATCTTTTGGGATGAAGGAGACAGTGGCTCAGGAGCATTCTTTTGGAAACTCAGGGGTGGGATAACAGGATATTGACTCCACTTTCTTGGTATTGACCTTTAGAACATGAAAAATTAGGGTGGTCTCGCCAACGCGGATTGTACGCATTGGAATACGGGTCATACTTCAGCCTATTTTGGTAAAGGGAATTAGCTTGCTCGGTGAGTGCCTTGTGGGTCGAAAGGGTGGGACAATTCTCAACTAAGTGGTCGAATGCATCGCAAAATATATACATAGGGGAATCTATATGTTGAATGACCGCAGGTGTGGATTGATTACCCTCTTTGCTCATCTCTAAAGCTTCTAAACGTAGGGCCAATGTGGCCACTTTGGCATTTAAATCATAACTTTGTTCAACTTGGTGAGCGAAACCCTCATTGGACGTGGTGGACCTAGATTCTCTATTGGATGCCCTTCGCTAGGACTTTTTTGCTACGACTTTTAGGAATATCCACGTGTCAACCTCACTTTTCTCGATAAAATCACCATTACATAGTGACTCGAGCATATTTTGAGCATTACAATCAAACCCCTCATACAAAATTTGGACTTGCTGTACCCTCTTAATACCATGGTGCGAACATTACAGTAGAAAGTCCTTAAATCTCAGGAAATACATCCACAATGTTTCTCCCTCATTTTGGCTAAATGTGTTGATGGCGTGACGTATCGACGCCGTCTTTTGGTTGGAAAAGAATTTTTGCAGGAAGGCAACACTCATTTCGTTCCAAGTGGTGATGGATTCGGGTGCTAACGAGTTAAAACAACTCTTGGCTTTATCTTTCAATGAGAAATAATTTAAGTTTGACAATCTTATCGGTGAGTTGTTGATACTTAATGGTCCCACATATCTCCTCGAATTCCCAAATATGAAGATAGGGATCCTCTTTGTCGGTACCTCAAAACACAGGCAACATTGATGGAATAGGAAATTATTCACAGTGTGATCGGGTAGATGTATGCACGAAGGTTGACTAGACCTGGTCGGGTAAAGATAATCTTTAAGGGCACGTGGCGCTAACTCGTCTCCCATTTCGATGAAAATAAAAAATCTACCTATGTAAGTGTAATACCCCATGATTTTTGGGACTGATAATTCAATTATTTTGGGGGAAATAAGATTTATTTTTATTGGAGAATAATTAAATTGGCAATTGAGGTCAAAATTTGGGGATGTTAGAAAGTATCTCGAATGGCGATTCTGAATGTGCGGCTGATCCTAGAACGGTCGAGATAGTCCAAATGACTGTACTTGGGTCTTATTTAGGTTTCAGAATATATTAAGTTCGTTTGGCTCGAACTAAAGTAACCGAGTCATTTAAAGTGTGTATTATCATTTAATGTTGGGTATTTTGGGAGATAAGGCTTAAAAAATCCTACGGGAGACGAAAATCTCATTAGAGAGCGATAAAGTCCTAGAGAGAAAGAGAGAAGAGAAAAGTAAAAGAGAAAAGAAGAGAAAGAGAAGAAAAGCTTTGGAATTCCGACAAACCCGCAACTTCGAGGGAGATTCAGATTCTACAACTTTGAGGCAAGTGATTAAACTTGCTAAATAATTCTTGTGCATCATTGATTTCATGATTTCTGAATAAGATTGTGGATTTAGGGAAAAATTGTTAAAACCTAGATTTTTGAGAAATAGTTAGAAGGTTTGGGGACTAAGTTACGGAATGGGAATGTGTTAATCACCCATGCATCCCTTTCGGTATCTCATGGGATAATGTTAATCTTCTCCCTTTTAACTCTGTAGTGTGGGAGTACATGTGTATAATCTAAGTAATGGGAGAATGGAATGATCCAACCTGCATCACGGAAGGGACGGAGCAAACTCATCCGTAGGAATATTCCCAAAAATAATAATAAAAATATGATGTGAGTGTTTGTCGAATCACAAATCGCTATGAAAGAATGAGTGTGCACATCTGAAAAGACACAGGGATGTAGGAGTCTAAAACTCACAAAATAAATATAATAAGATAAAAAATATGTATATGAAATGAAAAGCCTAGGACTCAAATCTCAGGATTGGCCCAAGATGCCTATGTAGCTTAGTGGGCATCAAAGTCCACATAGTTCGAAAGTAGCATAAAGGTGGGGTTCAACCCATAAATATAAATGTGGTACTCATCTTATGTGTATGTGAAGAATATGTGTTTTAAGAGTGAAAGTATAAAAATGGAAATCCCTCTTTTGGGGTTTACGGATAAACCCTCCTTTTGTCTTTTTGGGATTTTTTCTGAAAATAGGTAATGTCCAATACTACTAATAAAGAGTAAAGATTAGTGGATGTGATATATTGAAACAAAAGAACAAAATAGAAATAAGACAAATAACATTAAAGTGGATAAATTAGAGAAAGGAGTTGAGAAATAGACCTCCTTATGGATGTTTTTTGCCGAATTTGGAATGCAAGTGTGTTGGGTTTGAAGTGTTATGGAAGTAATGTAAAGAGATGAAGTGAATTACCAAGTGGGTTAAAGAGGAGAGGTAAGAGAATGTGGGGAAAATTTACTTTTTGGGAAAGGAAAAGGCTCTGATTTCGAGGAGAATGTTCTTTGATTTTCTTAAAGGGGTCTCTTTCTAATAGTGAGGTCATGGCCTATTTATAGGGGAATTTGGGTCAAGGGAGTGCTGATCAGCGTGGCCCCTGTCCTACCTATAGGCATGGGGCTTTCCTTATCAAGAAAACAAAAGGACACACTACCGAAAAGCAGGGTTCTAATGATGCCTATAAGCAGTCCGAAATGATTTTTTCAAAAAAAATGGGCATACAATGCAAATCGTAAGTCCGAATTCGTGTACTGGGCAGACTGTTGGAAATGGAATTAAGAGACCTTAAATAATCCATTGAGCCATTCCCGGGTCCAGGAGTTTACCAAACTCAAACGGGGATCGAAATCACCCAATGGTCTCTTGACGGGAAGTTTTCGAAGGAGAACGGATCGTTCATCCGAACCGTAAGTCCGATTTTTGCATAGGGATGAGCTTTGGAAAGGGTATTCAGTACATTTCAAGATTTCATTGAGCTCTAATCTGTCTATAGAGTTGACCAAGGTCAAGGCAGGCTCGAAAGCGACTAATGGCCATTTAGAGTAAAATGGATCATTCGTCTGAACCGTGAGGCGGATTTGTGCACGAGATTGACCATTGGAAAGATGATTCAGATCCCTTTAAAGATTCATTGTGATTATAGTAATAGGGAGAGTTGGCCATAGTTGAACGGGTTCTGGGAGCACCCGACGACTTCCAAATTAGTACTCAGAGTATGACCTTGGGTTTACGGTGAATGGATAAGTGATAGGACCATAAATAGGTGCTTAGGGGTGGTCCTAAGATTGGGTGTCTAAACAACTTAGTTTTTACCTTGAACATGTGGGTAACCAAAGAAATATCCAATATGATGAGTTAAAAGAAATTAGGAACGATGCTTATGATTGTGCGAAAATGTGTAAAGAACAAATGAAAAGGGTACATGATCAAAATATTTTTTGTAAATTTTTTTAACCCGATTTAAAGGTCATTCTATATAAATCTCATTTATAATTTTTAGAGGTAAATTAAAGTCTCAATAATATATTCCTTTTATAGTACGTACTGTTTATCCTTATGGGGCCATTGAGATTGAAAATCTAAAAGATTGTAATGTTTTTAAAGTTAATAGACATTGATTGAAACCATTTTGGAGTTTCAAATCAAGAAGTTAATGTTAAGATTCTAGAGTATCCCGTTTACAGGGATCGAGTTTATTAGTGCCACATGTGTATATTAAGTAGCATAGTTTTCTTTCGTTTTTAGTTAGTAATTTCTTTATACTTCAGTCTCTTTTATTACTTCAATAATTTTATATTGTTTTTCTTATTTTGGTTTATAATAATGAGTGTTGGTAAATCATAATGGAATCTTTCACATCTACATATGATATCCCATACTCTTTAGAATTTACTTTTATTGACTTTGAGCATTTATTAGCGAGACTGGGGTCTTTGAATATAGTGGATCTGGTGAGGCGTGACCCACTCCCATGGAAACTGCCTTCAAGGTGTTCAAGGCTTCAAGAGCAGTAAGAAGATAAAACCTAACTTTTCTAGTAAAATGGTGATGCTATGATTTCTTTATGAGGAAGACAATGATTATCTAAAAACTTTATAATAGAAACAAAAAATAAAAGGGATCATTTGGAAGTGTTGATTCTTGGAAGTGAAGAGACAAACACTTTAAGTACCAAGGAGAGAGCAGGGAAAGAATACTTTCTCAGTTTCTTTGTGCAGAATAATAATGCTTAAGTTGTGATATTATTTTGACATTGTCGAAGTGCTCTATTCATAGGTAAATACTAGGGATGAAATCATGTGCACACCAAAAGGATGTTCTTTAAGACAATATCTGAGTTGTACTTTTTTTACCATTTCACTAATTGTCGTCTATCCACTCTGACAGATGGCATCTAGCATAACCCAAAGTCAAAAACCATATATGTCGGGCATAATTCCAAAAAGTATGGTTTGGTAAATAGTTATTCAAATGGTAACTTGGTAAACAATCTTTTTAGAAACTTGCGAGTGGCTTTGATGTCCACTCACCAATATTTATCTTAAAAACACTTTGTGGGTTGTGCCTTGGCTGCTCACCTATTTGACTAGGTGTGAACATGCAAGTTTGTGAGTGACCTCTTAGTCCGTTCCTATTAGTATTCTCTCTTTTCTAAGGTACTGAAGTGGTTGGGACTTAACTTGCCCAATAAGATCCAAATCAAAACTCCCAAGGGATCCCAACTAGCCATCTTCTTGAGACCTACTTGCTCGACTAAAGCTTCTTTTTAAGCATTAATGTGTATAAGAAATAAGGAAGTATTAGTAAATAGTTTAAAGAGACTTATTTGTGACTTGGTCTTGGGGCTGCTCGTAGAGCACCCCCTCGCTACTTTGGGGATTCTTCTAGAGCACCTCCTCTTTTGGATTTGATCCTCTGTGATGGAACCCTCTCGTTATATTTGAGGCTATTCTTTCTTCCCTTTGCAATCTAGGATTGGGGTTACTCACAGAGCACCCCTCGCTTGTCACCTTTTACCTTGGTACCTCCGCACATGGAACCTACTTCTCTCGGCACCACTCGCTTGACATCCACTCGTGTCCAAGTATATCTTTTTGTGAGATTAGGGGGTACCCCTCTACATTATCCCCCTCATGAAAAAGTGTTCATTTGGGACTGGAAATGAAGAGTTTTGTATTAAATAAAAGAGTCTCTTAAGGAATTCGACGTGATCCAAAAATTCATCATTACCTCTATTATGCATTTAATGCTCTCAGTCATAAATTCGTATCTAGGTGTCTTTTAGTGTGTGAGGTGACATGCGTCTTCTTTGGCACTCTCTTTTCATGATTTCGGTAATGATTACCCTCTTTTTTTAGCCTTTAGGCGTGCGCATTTTACAAGCTATAAACACCCTCTCAATTTTTTTTAATTATTGCCATTTTCCTTCAGGTTTCCCCAAAGATAGATGGATAAAGAGCATTTTCATTCTTCAAAACCCTTTTTCCCTTTCAATCTATTCCTAAGATTTTTACAGTTCTAATGGCTTCTTTTTCTTCAATGTTGTCATCCACCTTTTCTACCTCCGTGAGTGAGGTTTTAGTGGGTTCTCTACCCATCCAAGTCCATATCTCTACTAGCACCACCACTGGTGCCACCACCATCATTACTTCATTGTTTGTTCCCTCTACCACCTCCGCCATCTTTAGTGGAGATAGTTCATCCATAGACGACTTCCCTGCCTTGCCTAAAGGGAAAAGGCAATTCCTCAAAAATAGGTCCAAGAGGGAATTTTCGTCTTACCGTCTCGCCCCCTTATTTGGCAAGGAAGATAATTTCATGTCCTCACTCAATCAATTTGAAGTGGATTTTGTGGAGAAGATCAATGAGCAATCACTGGCAGGTTTTGTTGAATCTGAAGACACCCCCGTTGTTTTAGCTAGTAGCATAGTAAGAGTTCGAGTGAATAGGGGTGACTTCCCTTTTTCCAATGTAAACCTTGACGTATGTGTTCATGTGGGGGGGGGGGTCCTGAGGAATGAGATTTATGTGTGGATTATGTGATCAATGTCCCATTCTATAGTGTTATTATTGATGAGCTGGTACTTACTCGAGCGATCACTATTCTAAAAAACTACACAATCTCCAAAAACACTAGTTCTTATAACATTTTACTCTCGCACCGGAGTGTGGAATCTCACACCTTTATATCTAGTTGAGGGGATTTCACCATCATCTTGGAGCATATCTACGAGTTGACTGGCCCACTTGTCTTAGGCAATTACATTTTCACTAATGGATATGAAGACCCTCGCGAGAAGGAGATGTGTGAGGAGCTTTACCAATCTTTGTCAAAGTGTCCTCACTATATTGCTCTTACTAAGACTGGGGAAACTAAACACTCTTTTTCTAGGTGGAAACGATATTGGTTCTGGATTTCAAGCCAATGCCCAAAGAAGGGAGTTCCAACAAAGTTCCTAGGTGTCAAGACGATCCCAAAATCAATTCTGGAACTCACTTAGCTACCTCCTTTGTCACTTTTCTAAGAAGGATCCTTTTCCCACTAAGACCAAATGACACCCCTTTCGAGTTGATATTTCAATTGGCTATCAATCTTTCTGATGGGGTGAATGTCCCGCTTGCTTTCCTTACTTTAAAGGATATTTACACTTGGTTGGATTTCACCCACATAGATATTGAGCTCTCGAACATCGTCAAGATATGGTAAATTTTGTCAATTCCCTCTTATTGATGGGTTTTCTGTTCAAGCGGGTCCCAACTGGGCACCTGAGACTTGCTTGCTTCATAGCCAAGCTGCTCAAATTACTAGGTGGCACAAGAAAGCCCCTAAGCATTCTTTTAGATAATTCTTAACTACATAGTTGAGTTTTCTTTCTGCCCCTATTCTAAGCGAATTGGTGGAATATTTTCGTGGCGTTTCCAATTTTCTTCATCTTGGAATTTCCTCTGTCCTTCCAATGCTGAGTCTGTAAGTGATTGTCCCCATATTTTTGTGATGCCTTCATACTTCCTTGCATATTGCCACCACTAACGAAACTTGGTTGTGGACATCCCCGATCCTCGCGGTGGGGGGATGAAGAAGAGGGAATCTTCATGCCGAGAGGATCTTGGTCCCGTGCATCCCTCTTAGGAGCGTTTCGGCCGGCATCGGTGATTAAGTGAAAAATGTAGAGAGATGTAGTCTCCAATCTATTTTACTCAAAACAGACAAAAGAAAATAGAGCCATCCCGAAAGACAGTGTCCAAAGGCATACTGATATATACGAAACCAAAATGATTCAAAAAGGGTCCAGAGGCTAAGTTAGGAAATGGGAAGGTGTTGGGTGCCCATTCCGCCCTTCTGATCTCTCATGGATTGTTTTTATTTTCCTCTATTTACCCATGATATATGTAGACACCCCATTCTAATATCCCCTAACTTCTCCTAAGGTTCCAAGCACCTCCCTTCATCATTTCAAACCTAACTTACACCCCGAGTACTGGGCTAAAGGCCATCGGGCGCTCCCAAGCTCTGTTTGACCAAAAGTCAAACTCTTCAGATCGAATGAGACTAAATGAATCTTCAAATGGAGCTGAAATCCCTTTTTAACGGTCTGTCCCATGCGTGATTATGACTTACCATGTGGACGAACGACCCAGTTTCCCCAAAACTCGATCAGGAGGTCACTAGACGCTCCCAGACTCTGTTTGACCAAAGTCAACTCTTCAGCTTAATCGAGACTAAATGAATCTTTGAAGTTCACTGAAACCCCTTTCCAACGGTCCGCCCCGTGCGTGATTCTGACTTACGGTACGGATGAACGATCCGTTTTACTCCGAAAGGTCATCGAGCGCTTCCAGGCCTCGGTTGACCAAAGTTAACTCCCCAAACTGAGTCAAGATCTTTGGAATGTAGAAGTACATATCCTCACCTTTTCAACGGTCTTCCCCGTGCGCGATTCTGACATACCATGCGGATGAACGATCCGTTTGCGTCCGACGATCCCCCTTCCAAAGGACCGACGAACACTTTCGAGACACATTTGATCCAAAGTCAACTCCTGGACCTGGGAGCAGTCCAAAATAATTTAGAAGGTATCTAAGGTATCTTTCCAACGGTTAACCCTATGCACGATGCAGATCAACGATTTGCGCTATACGAATGATTTTCTGAAGGAACCTGAAAGAGACTGCCAAAAGGGCAGGCTCTTAACCTTGCCTATTGGCAGTGTGCCTAAACACACCTATCGATTAGAAGGACCGAGTCTATGCCGATCGATAGTGCCCTGGGCCTATAAAAATTAGGGCCTAACCTCATTTCAAGGAAGAGGAAGATCAGAGATCCATCACTCTCAGGAAGCTTAGAGAACCCCTCTCGAAGTTAGCATGATTTCCACATCCAAATCCCTATCCAACCTTCAGCTTTCATCACCTTTTTCATCAAAATTGGTGAATTAAGTACCCTCCATCATCACCCAAGTGCAAGGGCTGCTCTCAAACATCCAAGATCAAGATAAACATCTTTAAGAAGGTCCAACTTTCTCCACTCTCTCCTTAAATTCTCCTAAATTCGCATTAGTTTGTTTTGTTACTTTGTACTTTTATTCTCTCATCTCACATATCCTAATATAATTTTTATCTAGTATTATTTCACATATCTTATTTTCATATAAATAAAACCCAAAAAATAAGAAAAAGAGGATTTGCTCATAAATTCCAAACGGGAATTCTCATACTTTTCTCACACTTTTCTCATAACTAAAACACTTTTTTACACACACACACACACATACAAGAGAAGTCCCCGATTGGATTTATGGGATAAATCCCACCCCTTGTTTTGCATACGAACTACGTGGACTTTGATGCCTCTATAGGCTACGTAGGCGTCTTGGGGTAAAAACCTGAGACTCGAGTCCTTTTTCTAATTTTTCCTATTTTTTTCTATAAACTTAACTCTCTAAGATTCTATATATTTACATATACATATAATTTTGCTTAGTGGCGTATTATTCCATATGTGTTATCATTCCACTATAACGATCAACACTAAGTTAATTTCGTAAATCCTATTTTTCTAATATTACTTTTAAGAACATTCCTATGGATGACTCGCTTTATCTCTTCCATGATACAAGTTGATGATTCCTATTTCTGCTACATATACACATGCACACATATAACGGGGAAATAAAGGAAAATAGCAATAAACCGTGAGAGACCGTACGGGCAAAATGGGTGCCTAACACCTTCCCATTTCGTAACTTAGCCTCCGAACCCTTTTAGAATCATTTTTGTTTCGTATGTATCATTATGTCTTTGGATGTTGTCCTTCGGGATAACTCCCTTTTTTCTTTTGTCTGTTTTAAGTAAAATAGACTAGCGACTCTATCTCTCTACATTTTCACCTCATCATCGATGTCGGCCAAAACGCTATCGAGAGGGATGCGCGGGACCAAGATCTTCCCAAGACGAAGGGGAGACCCGCCATCTTCTTCACCTCTCCTACCGCGAGGATCGTAAAGGGGATGGCCATAGTGGCGACTCCGCTGGGGAATACTTCATTTTGAGGGCTAGACTCTATTTACATGGATGTTTTATTTTCTTATATATCCCCCTTATTTGCATGCCCCTTTTACTATTCATGTGTAAATCATGCTTATGCTACCATTCACACACTTGTAGAAAAATTCTCCATGTACACTTCACACCACGTGCACCTAGGATCACATATATCCCCATGTTTCACGCATCATCCACCCAGACTTGGTACACCATTGGTACTCATACTTTGCTCCTTGTTAGTCATGATCAAGAAAGATACTCTTATAAGGTACTAATAAGAGAATCATGCCTGATTCACACGATATCACCAAAGAGCATTGTGATTGACCAAATTTTGTCCAGTAACTGGAGGGTCACTTCGTGATGGGCGCTGGTCTGGCAGGGTGCAATTAGCCTAAGCGATATGACTCTCACCTTCCATTGCCAAGTACCTTTAACGTATATCGAACGGTTCCCCCGCATCGTACCGCTTGATCTAAGTAATGACGGGAGGTATATCGTAGGGAACTCGTTCACGTATGCCGAGTATATCGAATTCGCTCTCACACGTACCATCCCCATAAGGTATATAGTGAAGCAATTCACATACACTCAGGTATATCAAATAGCTTGTCCACACGTACCGATTTCCCTCAAAAAGCAATACGTATATCGTGGAAGCCACGCCAAAGGGGGGAACCCTTTCCGATTCACCCAAACAACTGCATACTTGCATAAAGGTGTCAAGCCTAGGACACACATGTTAGATTGTCGGTTTCAACCCGAAACTCTATCAAAATTGCGGGTCGGACGGCCGCCTAAATTTTTATGCATTTTTAAAAAGGAACCCTGCCCATGAGCCTGGTTACAAGTCCAGCCATAGCTTTGCATATGTTACAAACCCAACTTTTCCAGGCTCGGGTCCTGTCTAGCATTTCATTTTGCATTTAGGAGAATTTAATACAAGTGAGAACATAATAATAATAACAATAATAATAATAATAATAATAATAATAATAATAATAATAATAATAATAATAATAATAATAATAATAATAATAATAATAATAATAATAATAATAATAATAATAATAATAATAATAATAATAATCATACTGAGACCCGTCTCCAAAACATTCCTTCCTTCTTCATCAAAAATTCAAAAATATTTCTCTTTTCTTTATCAAAAATTCAAAAATATTTTGTATTTCAATCTAAAAAAAATGTTAAAAATATTTTCCTTCTTTCTTTTCAAAAATAAATCTCGTTTTATGCCTTCTCAGCTCGATCACACGTCCGTGGCTTGGCTCCTTATTGGCTTCGATCTTCAGTCAAATCACCCCGGAGTTCTGTCTATTCCCTTGCTACTTCTTCTGAGTTCGGTATTCATCCGCTTTCCATGGAGAACACAGATCAAGTACCAGTTGCGTAACCAAATCTGATGGCATTTTTAGCTCAGCTCGTGTCCAAGATTGACAACCTTCAGACTGAAGTCCGAGAGATGTAACGAAACCAGGTTCCTGTTCCTCAAGAGCCCGAGGCCTTATTCCCTTGCGCTATGGGTCCACCCGAGCCTATCTGGGTTCCCTAAGAGTATTTACATGCTCCACGTGCCCCTCATGTTAATGGGTCGCAGCCTGCCCAGCTTCATATGCCAAACCTTGCCCATCTTGGGGCTAACTTGCTTGTGATCATTGATCCAAAAGAGGAAGAATTGAACAAGGCCAAAGAAGATATCAAGATGCCAACTAATAAGTTCGACCAAGTCAGAATATCTGGCAATTACATGGACTACACCCACATGTCTCCTTATCCAAAGGTGAGGTTACCCGAGAAGTTCAAGATGCCGAATATCGAGAAATTGGGAGGAAGTGGACCACCGATTGTTCATCTTCGCAGTTATCACCGTTCCATGACTCTCCTAGGGGCTTCTGAAGAAGTGATGGCCTAATTATTTCAGCATACTTTGAAGGATAGCGATCTTCCATGGTTTTTATCTCTCGAGGAGTCCAGAATTCATAGCTGGGAGGATGTAGCCCCTGAATTCATGTCGCAGTAAAAATATAACGAAGAGGTTGCGGTCACCCACCGTGATATAGAGCTGCTCAAATAGAAATCTGGGGAATCAGTCAGTAAATTCATAGCCCGATGGAGGGAAAAGGCAGCCACTATGACTAATCGGCCATCCGAGGAAGAACAAGTCAACATAGTGAAGAATAAATTCTTACCCCATGTCCGAGCAACCATGGGAGGGAAATATTATCCCCACTTCCGAGCTCTCGGAGAAGCATGAGTAGAAATCGAGGAAGGTCTTGCTAAAATAGAGGTTGAGCTAAAGAAGTGTTCGAACAGTTCACCCTGAGAAAATATGACAAACCTGCCAGTGCTGCAGTCTCAACCATCAACAACATCTCTCGACTAAACATTTTGTGGGCACCAGAAAGCCTCCCTGTCCCAGTCCGAAAGGAATACACCGAGATCCATGCTCCCCTCTCCAAAATTTATCAAGCCCTGTTAAGTAAAAACCTCATCAAGCCCTCAGATCCCCGTCCATTTCCCAATCCACTTCCAAGAAACTTCAGGGAAAATTCCCATTGCACCTTTCACCAAACCACTGGTCATACCACCAACCAACGCTTACACCTTCAAAACGTAATCCAAGGTCTAATTGACCGGGGTACCATTGACCCACCAGCCAAAGCCAAACACTACTCACAGCCCACTCCCAAATCATAACAATGCTATCTTCCTAGAATTAAACACAAAATTTGATCCCTCAACCCAAATCACACCCATACACTCTCCCAAACCTCTCCAAACTTTCCCATATTTCCTCCTACACCCTGTTAGCCTCGTTGATCAGGCACTGGCACTCCTTACCAGAGCATGCATCGCTGTTCGTACCCGTTCTAAAAATGGAGGTATGGAATTATCAGAAGTGTTAAACCAACTCATAGAGTTTGGACTGAAATTATTCTCACAGATGATCATTGATTACCATAGGTTAAGCATGCTATTATTATAAGCACGGAAATGGGACCGAGAGTCAGACATTTGGGTGGTACCAAACGATGAAGTCAACTGAGATGATGTCGTCCAGATCATGGCAAAATTATTCAGGGAAACCAACGACATTTGCAGTATGACTGGGTTATAAGATACTATGAAATTACAAGGGCGCCTGGACCCTTCACCCTTACATATCCCCACAGAATGGGAAGACCTGTATGAAGAAGCCGTTAAAGTTATGGAATGCATTGACTTTACATGGAAAGACTGATTTGTTGCCAATAAATGGGGGGGGGGGAGAATTCAAAGAATCGAATGAAGAACAGGCTTTCGAAAAAACTGGCCCGGTAGCCGACATGTGTGGGATGATATCATTTGAGGAGATCCTCGAAGAAATAAACAAAGTGGCAGAATAACCCGAGATTGACGATGAAATAAGGTTCATTTTCTTCCCTTCTTCAGTAAATCACATGACCAGATAAGGGAGGCATTACTAGATCCCAAGCTCACTACCACCCAATGATAAAGGGAAGGGTGTTAAAAACCTTCCTATTCTCTAAATGACCCTCGAGGAGAGCAAGATCCTCGATCAACTGAAGAAAAATCAAGCTAACATCACTCTGTGGGGGCTTTTCATGTCTTCCCAGCTGTATAGAAATGCTTTGATCATATTGATCACTGGAACCACAGTTCCTCCTTCTACTACACTAGAAGAAGCGGTAAATTTAGTTGGATTCTTGACCTCTACCCGAATGCTATCCTTTTTTGAAGAAAAAATCCCCAGAATTGGGCCAATCCACAATCATGCACTCAACATCTCCGTCAAAGTTATGGATCCGCCTTTAATGTCTGCCCATTAATAACCTTCAAATGCTTAGGACTGAAGGAAACTGACCTCGCTCCAACTTCCACTGGTGTACGTGCCTACGATAATACTCGTTGGGAGGTAATGGGATCCATAAAACTTGTAATAGGGGTTGTCCCTATAAACCATGTCATTGAATTCCAAGTTATTGACATCCCAACTTATTTCAATATATTGCTTGGATGACCTTGGCTCCACAGTATCAAGGATGTATCTTCCTCACTCCATCAGAATTTGAAGTTCTTCACCGATGGATGAGTCATCACCATTTTGGGCGGTGACGATAATGCCGAGGGTGCAAGTACCAGAAGTCCAATCTTTGAGATACAACACGGGTCAAATGATATGCTCCTATCAGGATTTATGAGTTGAGACACTTCTACTCCCGGCAGGGGACGATTTAAAAGAAAGAGTTTGTCCAGAATATGACCCTCGTGGCAATGTCAACGTGATTCAGATGTATATAAACATGCACTTCATGCTCGGATTAAGGCTAGGGCAAAGACAACAAGGGCTACTTGATCCCATTGAACTCAAGAAAGCTTTTACCCCTTGTGGTTTGGGCTATCAACCATCAGAATAAGAGCTCAAAATGATCCGCCAGTCTCGACCAAAGAGAAGACTAGACCGCATTCAGACTATCCCAGGTGACTCCTTGAATGGATGATTCATCAAAGAGGTGGAAGACTTCCCCTTTTGCGACTTTCCAAAACCATGGTATGACCATACAGACAAGAAGATGAAACCGAGAATGGAGATCTTTTTCCAAGACAGCTACCCATGGGCCGAAAGTTCCTAACACCATGTACAATCGTTCATCAAAGAAACAGAAGAGACTGAGGAAAGTGACTCCGAGGACTCGTTTAACTTGCAAACACTGGGGCTGACACTCTGCATGGCTCATTCAAGCACTACATCACTGGATCCATCCCACTTGATTAAAGTTGCTGATACACCTCTCATCAACTGGCATGCTACGTCGGTTCTACATGTTAAAATCCCACATAACCCCAATGTTTACCTCATTTCTTATTCTATTGTCTATCCTTACTTAAATGTAATTGAGACCTCTTTTGATGAGATTCTCAATATTGTTTTTCCTATCAATGAAATAAATGAAGATTTTGAGTATCTTGTTGTGCCTTACATAAATTGTTTAGATTCTAATCAAACTCTTGATGATGATGATTTTGCAAATGAAAAATTCTTAACTGATCTAAATAAGGTTAATAACAAACAACATAATTGCGTTCAAGTTAATGAAGAAGAGACTGCTACTATTAACCTTGGTTCTAGTAGCCAACTGCGCGAGATTAGGATAGGGGCTACCCTCGATGAGCATGAGGGTGCACAACTCAAAGAATTATTGAAGGAATTCATGGATGTCTTTGCATGGTCCTACGATGATATGCCCGACATTGAGCCTGAAATTGCTCAGCATGATATCCCCACTCTTCCAGATTACAAGCCACTTAAACAAAAGTTGAGAAATCTCTGCACCGAATGGTTGCTCAAAGTCAAAGAAGAGGTGGTCAAACAACTGAACGCGGGCATTCGCGTGATCGAATATCCCACATGGCTAGCTAGCATAGTTCCTATACCGAAATCGGGAGGGAAGGTTCGGATGTGCATAGACTATCGGGGTTTGAACAAAGCCTCTCTACAGGATAATTACCCGCTACCCAATATCGACATGATTGGGGACAACACAGCCAGTCATGCTCTCAAGTCATTCATCGACGGGTTTGCCGGATACAACCAAATCAAAATGCACCTAGATCATTAAGAAAAAACCGCGTTCATCACCCCATAGGGAACCTTTTGCTACACTGTTATGCCATTTGGTCTCAAGAATGCTGAGGCTACCTACTAGAGGGCTTCCATAATCATCCTAGTTGATCTCATTCACAAAGAAGTCGAGTTCTATGTGGATGATATGATTATCAAATCCAAAACTAAAGAAGGTCATGTTCCCATTCTTCGATAGTTCTTCGAATGACTGCGATGATATCCGATGAGACTCAATCCATATAAATGTGTCTTCGACGTTACAAAGGGAAAACTCTTGGGATTCATGGTTAGTGAAAAAGGGATAGAAGCAGATCCTGCCAAGCTAAAAGCCATACTTGATATTCCACCTCCCTGAACGGAGAAAGAAGTCCGTGGTTTCCTTGGGAATTTACGATACATTAGTCGGTTCATCAGCCAGCTAACCTCCATCTGTGAACCAATTTTTAAACTCCTCCGAAAGAATTCAACCAAAGTTTGGAACGAAGCCTGCCAAGAAACTTTTAACCGAATCAAACAGTACTTGACTCAACCTCCAGTACTCATGCCACCATAGTCTGGTCTCCCCTTAATCCTATACATAACCATAATCGACACTGCAGTTGGGGCTTTGCTACGTCAATACCTTGAAGATTCCCATAAAGAAAGAGCCATCTATTACGCCAGTCGCAAACTGGCCAGGTACGAAGTCAACTACACTGCTTTGGAGAAAGCATGCGTCACGCTTATTTGGGTCACCCAAAAGTTGCGACATTACATGCTCGCCTTCCCCATTAAACTTGTATCCCAAATGGACCCCATCAAGTACCTACTTATGAAACCCTCCTTATCTAGCCGAATGGCCCGGTGGTTGATGCTCCTATCTAAGTTCCATATCATGTATGTCATGTAGAAAGCCATTAAAGGAAGAGCCATCTCTGACTACCTCGTTGATTACCTCATGGAAAAAGTTGATGACTGGATTTCTGAATTACCAGATGAAAACATCCTCTACACCGCTCAAGACGACCTCCGATGGTAAATGTTCTTTGACGGAGCTGCCAACAAAAAGGGATATGGCATTGGGATACTTCAGATAGCCCCAGATGACTCCCACACTCCCATTGCCATTAAATTAGATTTCTCCTGCACCAACAACATGACTGAATACGAGGCGTGTATGGTAGGCCTCAAAATCACTCTCAAGAAAGGTATTCAATTCCTAGATGTCTATGGAGATTCTACCCTCATCATTGGTCAAGTTCTTAGAAAATGGAAAATCAAGGATGAGAAACTCCAACCCTTCAGTGCCCATTTAGAAGAACTAGCCTCTTAATTCCAAGACATCACCTTCTATTACCTACCTTGAGCAAAAAATAACCTAGCCGGTGCCCTTGCTACCCTAGACTCTATGGTCAACATGCCCGAAGGAATAACAATGGCCCCCTTCCTAGTCTAAAAGCAAAAAAAAACAATAACCCACTGCTACCACATTGAGCTCATCACCAAAAAAGATCCTGAGCTAGCCAATTGTTGGTATTATGATATATGGCACCTCCTCAAGCATGGTAGGTATCCCTAGGGTTCCAATAAGAAAGACCGGTTAACCCTTCAAAGATTGACCGCCCAGTACATCATTTGTCACAAAACACTATTTAAGAGAAACTTCAATGGAACCCTTCTACACTGCATCGCAGGGGTTGATATTGAAGAGGTAATGCAGAGAATCCAGAGTGGGGAATTAGAACCCCACATGAACGGTCACATTCTTGCCAAGAAGATCATCCGACAAGGCGATTACTAGACCACCATGATCCAGGATTGCACCGCCTATATTCGAAGATGCCTCAAATGCCAACAGTTCTCCAACCTTCAACACCTGCCTCCGCGTGAATTGTACAACATGACTTTTCCATAGTCGTTCTCTACCTGGGGCATCGACATTATAGGTAAGGTTACACCCAAGGCCTCTAACGAGCATGAGTTCTTCTTGGTTTCCATTGATTACTTCACCAAATGGGTCGAAGCCGAGTCATACGCATACCTGAATGCCAAGAAAGTGGCTAAATTCATCAAGAAAAATAGCATCTATCGATATGGGGTCCCGTACGAGCTAGTGTTAGATAACGGGTTGCATTTCGAGGCAAAAGTCACAAAAGTGGTCAACGAGTATGGGATTCAGATACACAAATCTTCCCCCGACCGACCTCAAACCAATGGTGCAGTCGAAGCCACCAATAAGAACCTCAAAGCCATCATCAGTAAGATGACCAAAAGCTATCAAGATTGGGCTGACCGAATCCCATACGCCCTCTGGGCTACCGAATCTCAATCCGAGCCACTACTGGGGATACCCCTTACTCTCTAGTCTATGGAATGGAAGCAGTCCTACCCGTGGATCTAGAAATATCCTCATTACGCGTCATGCTTGAATGCAAGGTCAGTGAGGAGTGGCATTAAAGTCGCCTCGACGAGCTGTCAATCTTGGACGAAAGGATACTGAAGGCATTATACCATATACAAGGGTACCATCGCCGCATAACGCATTCATTCAATAAGAGAGTCAAGGACTGAGATGTCCGAGAAGGGGATTTAGCCCTCAAAGAAATAGTAGAGCCCATCTGGGACCCCGGAGGAAAATTCAAGCCCAATTGGAGCGGCCCATGCATTGTCAAATAGATCTTGTCCGACGGTGTTGCCATGCCCACTGATGTAGATGTAGAAGACATGGCTCGTCCAGTCAACTTGGACCGTCTCAAAAAATTTTACTCCTAGTCCGAAATTTTGGCGCACTACGAATCTTCTCATCTCCCTTCTATTCTAAAAAAAATCCCTTCATTTCCCTCTGCTCAGAACTACGTGGGCCTGATCCTCTATAAAAATCATTCCCAGAAAAAATGAAAATTTTCAAAAACCCCCAGAGGTATGTAAATACATTTGATGTGTATTTAATTAATTTGATCTTGTAAATTAGTTTGGTTGAGTTATTTGATGTGTATTAATGTTAGTAATATGATTGGGTTGAAAAATTGTGATTGGGAGTAGGTATTTTGAAGTATTTTTGGAAAGTTGGAGTTCTTTAAAAATGGAGTTTGGTCGAGGTATCTAGTAGGGCTGGTCTACTGTGGCCAGGGGGACGGTCGACCGTGACTTAAGGGAAAAGCCCATTGTCTTCATTTTTAGGCATAATTGAAGACCATGGTCAACCGAAGCCAGGGGGCGGTCGACAAGGCCTCTATTTTAGGTCCAAGTTGGGATTTCAAGTTTATCCCCTTTATTTTTGGTTTATATTTATGGACCTTCTCAATTATTGTATCATGGAGGGTTAAGTGATGATATCAGAGGATTGATGAACTTAGGAAGGTGAGGAGATGTTTGGGGTCTATTTTAGAATGGAATTGAGTGTGTAGTGGCCCTCTCATTAAGGAAATGAGAGTCGGATTAGTAGATGATTTGATTGATTGTGGGGTTGTATTAAGTTATTGTGAGAGATTACGAGTTTGAGTCATCGTATCGATTGAGTGGGGAACCCCCTTAGTGTCGAGGTTAATATTTGAGGAATATTGAATGTTGATCGATGTGCATACAGATACAGATAGTATCGTTAATATTTGTTGAATTGGGAGACTAATCATACTAATAGGAGTGATGAATGAACTTCAAGTGTGGAGTCTTAGTATGAAATTTATGGGATAGTATGCGAGTTAGCAACGGTTAGTATATCGAGAGTAATATACTTATAAATGAAATTATTTCATTCGTATATACGATCGTAATAGAGTATGTATACCTATATGTCGTGATATATAAATACCTTGTGTGATGGTTTGCATTTATATGATGTGATTTTATGTATATCTAGTGTGAATGATATATGTATATTTATTGTGTGAGCATACCCTCCAGTGCTATCATGGGAAGTTTCGCGATGTGGGTGAGGCCCCTGGCTTGAGGAGTAGGGTGCGCATAGTCCCCAGGTCATAGTTGTCCATTATTATTTGTGTGATTTTATTTAGGCGTGATAAGTCTTGGGTATGATTCGTTCTCACTTTCCGGTTAGGAACTGTGACCGCTTCCCATACATTATGATTTGTTTTATTACCATGGTTGTGTGATAATAGTCTGATATATGGTAACCTACGATAAAGTGAGTAATTCCTAAAAGATGATAGCATTGTGAAGTATTTTGTATATCCATGTGTGATTGGATTTTGGATATTAATATGTACGCTAAGTGTCTTATGTGTACTTAATTAATGGGATTGAATGCTTGTGCTTTATATTAGAGTAAAGTTATAGCCCTAAATGTTTCGGAGCATTATCTTATTTATATGATTAGAGAATATTGCTCCCCATATGCATTCGTAGTAATTGTGGGGTACCGAGGGCATAATGGACCTTGACAACCAACATTGTCAAGGAGTAGTGTATAGGGGGATTCCCTGTTTGGATTTCGCTTGCGAGACGTCCCACGCACGAAACACAGTGCAATGTTGGGAGTTCGGAGAAGTTTAGTCCTAAATATATTTCATAAGTAATTTGGGGTTATATGCATCATGAATTGAGGGCATAATGAATCTTGATAATCAACACTTCCAAGGAGTAGCGTATCGGGGGGGTTTTCTTATTTGGATTTCACTTGCGAGACGTCCCACGCATGAAACGCAGTGCAGTGTTGAGAATTGGGAGAAGTTTAGTCCTTAGTATTCAGATTATAATAACTCGTGTATGTCAATAAAGAGAATCCGATAAATCCTAATAAGAGAATACATATATATATATAGTTATAAGTTAAAATAACTTTAGATGCATATGTGGGGTATGGTAGAATCGGAGGTCGGTGGTTATGTTTTAGATGAAGGTTTACGCGAGTGTTGATTTGGCATAGGTTAGATTGAATTGAACCTAGATAGTGTTGGGAAGTTATTTTGAGGATCATGTGCATACGTTTAGGTGCGCGCTCGCATCACCTCCCCTTGATAGGTTAGTATAGGGCTGGCCACCCTTTATTATTTTAAGGGGGGTGTCACAGGTGGTATCAGAGTATCAGGTTCTAGTGTCTTTAGGATCTGTGTGGGTTTTCTGCGATCTTCCATAAGCATTATTGATATAGAGCCCTATTATTAGGACTGTTGTGCTCACACGTCTATATTTTCTTCTGCGATGTGTAATCATTTGAAAGGCGTTCTGATACACTTGTTATTATTTCAGATGCCACCGAAGAGAGGTTCTCTAGGCAGGGCAAATAGAGGGGCTGATAATATGCAACCCCAAATGCCTCAAGGGACTATGACCACAACCGAACTTTCTAATATTGTGTCACAAGCAGTAACTGCTGCCATTTCTGCGATGGCACATCAACTTGAAGTTCAAGAAACCCAAGCTCACGTAGGGTTTTATACGTGGGAAAGAGTACAGGAAGATTTTAGGAAGGGGCATCCTCCATAGTTTTCAAGGGGAGGTGATGCGATGGATGCAAGTCGTTGGAAGAATAGTATGCAAAGGCACCTTCGTATGGTTGAATGTAGTGAGGTGCATAAGAAATTTCTCGCCACCTTTAATTTAACGGGAGAAGATCTCCGATGGTGGGAATAAATCACCACATCGGAGCAGAGAGATGAATTGCCCATATCAGATTTTTGGGAACTCTTTGATCGAAAGTATTTTCCTTCCTCAATCCAAAAGGAAATGAGGAGGAAATTGATGGATGTGTTTCAAGGTGATCGAACGGTAGCCGAGTATGAGAAATAATTTACTCGATTAGAGAATTTAGTGACCGATGAGGTAAATACAGAGGAGAAGCGTATAGAGAAGTTCATGGGAGGTTTAGATTGGCGAATTCGACAACATTTGTTAGGGAACCCAGCGTTAGTGGATTTTGCCGAGGTATTGAATGCGGCACTGTTATAGTGTTACGAATATTGTTTTTGTTAGCAAGGGGGTAAAAACTTTAGATACTCGGGTTCATCTAGTAAGTCTGGTGAAGAGAATGTTAGTAAAGCAAGAGGGTATAAGTTGGATTATCGAGGGTAGCAATAGCGTTTTGGTCCTCAAGATGTGCAGAGATGATTTGTTGGTAGATGTTTCTTTTGTAAAGAAATAGGACATAGGAAGAGAGATTGTCCCGAAAGAGGTAGAGGGCCACATTTTGAGGAAGTTTTGTATGTGCAACCCCTACAGTAGTTCTAAGGCCATTTTAAATTGGAGGACTTTGAATGGGAACCCATCGATGAAGAGGTGCAGTCGGATTAGAGCGGTATGATGTAAATTATTTTTCCTTTGTGATTAGGATTATGCTTTGTGGGGCATTGGGAGTATCGTATGTAAGATTGTAATGAGTGGTTAGTTGTTATAACCCTATTATGTATGGAATGAACCGGTAGGGAGGAGTCAGCAAGTGAGGCTCCTAGATGATAACTTTTTGGGAGAATAGATTATCTTGTGATGTGCTAGTAGAGAGCAATGACGTTGTTTTGAACGTAGGAGTTATTGAAAACTGTTGGAAAGTAACAATAAAGCTATTATTTTATAATTGTGCTGGAACTATGAATACGTAATGTTCTAGTTATGGAAGATCCTAGTGTATGGCAATGTTTTGTTAAGATGTGAGGAATTCTTGTTACTGAAGAGATTCAGAGTTTAGTGGATTATTGTTGAGCGAGGGATTCAACTCATAGTTATTCTAGTTTTGAGAACTATATGTTAGTAAGAGTATGGAAATTGTTAGAACCTTATGGCTTGCGCATAAGGTATTTATTTGGATGTCGAAAGACACAAACTGTTTTAAACATAAATTAATTTTTTTTTAAATTATAGGCCTTCAGGCAATATCAAATGATTTAAAAATATTTTTCTTAAACTCTAGTCCCAATCTAACTAACCTCAATCCCTGACAAAGCTACATAGTAGTGTATTGGGAGGGTTCCTTGTTTCGATTTCGCTTGTGAGACCTCCCCCGCATGAAAGTAGCGATTGTCTGAAATTGAGAGGAGTTACATCTTTGGACATTTCAAAACTTTTATATAAGTAGTATATTAATATGGAGTAATTTATTTTGAGTTATTGTACGATTTGAGGCTAAGTGAAGCCGAGTTATGTTTATACGAGTAGAGCTCGAATGGGTGTATGGGTGTCCTAGTTGGTAGATTTCGTTTTATAAATTAAAATGATTCGCCGTGAGAAGTGGGATGAATAGGTATAGTGATCGTGAGTATAGGTGTCGTAGGAACTACTTGAAGTTTGGAGTATTAGGCTTAGCTTAAATTTCGAGGACGAAATTCTTGTAAGTGGGGAAGTCTGTAATACCCTGTGATTTTTCGGACTGATAATTTCATTATTTTGGGAGAAATAATATTTATTCTTATTAGAGAATAATTAAATTGACAATTGAGGTCAAAATTTGGGGATGTTAGGAAGTATTTCGAATGGCGATTCTGAGTGTGTGGTTGATCTCGGAAGGGTCAAGATAGTCGAAATGACTATACTTGGGTCTTATTTGGGTTCCGGACTATATTAAGTTCGTTTGGCTCGAATTAATGTAAACCGGTCATTTAAAGTGTGTATTATCATTTAATGTTGGGTATTTCGGGAGATATGGCTTAAAAAATCCTACAGGAGATGAAAATATCATTAGAGAGAAAGATAAATCCCTAGAGAGAAAGAAAGAAGAGAAAAGAAGAGAAAGAGAAGAAAAGCTTGAGAATTTCGGTAAATCCGCGATTTCGAGAGAGATTCAGACTCTATAACTTTGAGGCAAGTGATTAAACTTGCTAAATAATTCTTGTGCATCATTGATTTCATGATTTGTGGATAAAATTGTGGATTTTGGGAAAATTTGTTAAAACCTAGATTTTTTAGCTAAATCCTACATTTGATGTGTATTTGATGAATTTGAGGATGTAAATTAGTTGGGTTGAGTTATTTGATGTGTAGTAATGTTAGTAATATGATTGGGTTGAAGACTTGTTGTTGGAAGTATGTATTTTTGAGTTTTTTTTGGAAAGTTGGAATTCTTTAAAAATGGAGTTTGGCCGAGGTATCCGGTAGGGCCGGTCGACCGCGGCCAGGGGGGCAGTCGATCACGCCTCAAGGGAAAATCCCATTGTCTTTGTTTTTAGGCATAATTGAAAATTGCGGTTGACCGCGGCCATGGGGGCGGTCGACTGGGCCTCTGTTTTTGGTCCAAGTTTATCCCCTTTATTTTGGGTTTATATTTATGGACCTTCTCAATTATTGTATCATAGAGGGTTAAGTGATGATATCAGGGGATTGGTGACCTTAGGAAGGTGTGGAGGTGTTTGGGGTCTATTTTATAATGGAGTTGAGTGCGTAGTGGCCCTCTCATTAAGGAAATGCGAGTCGAATTATTAGATGATTTGATGTATTGTGGGGTTGTATTGAGTTATTGTGAGAGAGTACGAGTTTGAGTTATTGTATCGATTTAGTGGGGAATCCCCTTAGGGTCAAGGTTAATATTTGAGAAATATTGAATGTTGATCGATGTGCATACAGATATAGAGAGTATCCTTAATATTTTTTGAATTGGGAGACTAATCATACTAATAGGAGTGGTGAATGAACTTCAAGTGAGGAGTCGTAGTATGAAATTTATGGGATAGTATACGAGTTAGAAACGGTAAGTATATCGAGACTAATATACTTATAAATGAAATTATTTCATTCGTACATACGATCGTAATAGGGTATGTATACCTATACGTCGTTATATATAAATACCTTGTGTGATGGTTTGCATTATATGATGTGATTATATGTATATCTCGTGTGAATGATATATGTATATTTATTGGGTGAGCATACCCTCCAGTGCTATCATGGGAAGTTGCACAATGTGCGTGAGGCCCCTGGCTTGAGGAGCAGGGTGCATATAGTCCCCAGGTCATAGTCGTCCAATATTATTTGTGTGATTTTATTTGGGGGTGTGAAGTCTTGGGTATGATTCGTTCTCACTTTTTGGTTAGGAACTATGACCGCTTCCCATACGTTGTGATTTGTTTTATTACCATGGCGGTGTGATAATAGTCCCATATATGGTAACGTGGGAAAAAGTGAGTAATTCGTGAAAGATGATAGCATTGTGAAGTATTGTGTATATCCATGTGTGATTGGATTTTGGATATTAATATGTACGCTAAGTGTGTTATGTGTACATAATTATTGGGATTGAATGCTTGTGCTTTATATTAGAGTAATGTTATGGACCTAAATGTTTCGGAGCATTATCTTATTTATGTGATTAGAGATTATTGCTCCCCATATGCCTTCGTAGTAATTGTGGGGTACCGAGGGCATAATAGACCTCAACGACCAACATTGTCAAGGAGTAGTGTATAGTGGGTTCCTTATTTGGAGTTCACTTGCTAGACGTCCCACGCACGAAACGCGATGCAATGTTGGGAGTTGGGAAAGTTTAGTCCTATATATATATATATATATATCATAAGCAATTTGGGGTTATATGCATCGTGAATTGAGGGCATAATGAATCTCGATAATCAACACTGCCAAGGAATAGTGTATCGGGGGGTTCCTTGTTTGGATTTCGCTTGCGAGACGTCCCACGCACGAAACGCGGTGCAGTGTTGAGAATTAGGAGAAGTTTAGTCCTTAGAATTTAGATGCTAATAACTCATGTATGTCAATAACGAGAATCCGATAAATCCTAATAAGAGAATACATTTATATATAGTTATAAGTTAAAATAAATTTAAACGCATATGTGGGGTATGGTAGAATCGGAGGTCGGTGGTTATGTTTTAGATGAAGGTTTACGCGAGTGTGGATTTGGAGTAGGTTTGATTAAATTGCCCCTAGATAGTGTTGGGAATTTATTTTGAGGATCATGTGCATACGTTTAGGTGCGCACTCTAGTTGAGAGGTGAGTTGGATTTTCTGGAGAGTGCGACTCCACTTTAACCATATCATAGTGCATTTATAACTAATATGCATTTTAATGCACTTGCTAAAATGTTTTCACACCTCAAGCTCTGACCTATTTATATTTTCTTCTTTCTGTATATATTGTATTGTTTTAGGTGTTCTTCCGCAAGGACGCCATTGATGTTATCTATCCATTGTATTCGTGGAAGGTGTGGCAGTTGCGGACTATTATTGGATTTTTTTTATAGAGGATTCCTATATTTGTATATATAGATTAGGATTCAGTTTGTATATCGGGTTTACACCCAAGTGTTGTGGTTGTAGCATTTAGTTTGTATTTCTCTTCACAGGACTATTTTATTGTCTGTGACCTGACAGCATATTCAGGTATTTTCTTTTGTGTATATTTGGTTTACTATAGAACTATTCTCTTTTATCTCAGTATGTGTGTGTTCATTGTCATTGTTCTTTAGTTATTATATTGTTGGTTAGTTATTGTATTGTATGTTTTTTTTTGGCACCCTCTTTTGTAGTAATGGGTAGTTAGCTGTGTTTATTTTTTTAGTATCGTCAGTTGATGCTGAGAATAATCCACTTGAGATTCCTGATTTATTTTAGTATAGGGTTGGCCACCCGTTATTATTTTAAGGGGGGTGTCACAGTAAGTATCGGGGAAGCTAGACTCCACACTCGACAAACGACCGGTATGATCTCGAAACCAACTTCTCATACACTGAGCTCACTGGAAATTTTCTTTTTTTTATATCTAGTTTTTTTTGTGAAGAAAATAAAGAAAAAATTGTCTCAAACCTCGTAATTCCTATCTAACACAAAGCAAATTGAATTATCTAATTTAGGTAAGGGGAATTTCAAATTTTAGAATCTATTTTTCCCGAGATTAATCGACGACAGCAGGGGTCTCCGAATTAATATCCCTAATTAGACAACTCCTACTCTTTGACAATGGAGAATTTAAAAGACGATCAACTAGGGTTATCGCGTCAAATCCAGTTTGTTCCTTCAGATAGGTTATCGGTACGAAGACACATTAAAAACCACCAATCTTACACAAGGTGAAACGGGATCGATTTGACGAGTTCGCGTTGGAGTATCTTTTAATTCTAGCTTCGTTAAGAGATTTTCTATGAGCTATGTGATATCCTAAGGCCAATGTCTACTTGATTTTAAATTAAATGTGATGGCTCGGGATATGAAATTACTAGGTTAATTAGTGATTTTCGGGCCAAGGAAGGGTGATTAAATCCCCACCTTATCTTCCATACGGGTTCTTGACCTTAAGTCAATTTATGCAACGTGCTAAATTAAATGCGAAATTAAACCACGTAGGAGCACACCAAAACGTACCTCTGAGCTGGACTTTTTAAGGTCAGTTGTTTACGTCGAGCCGAAGTTTAAGTTGACGTCGATCGGAGGAAAACGCTACCTACGTTTCAGTCGTCCTCAAGAGTTTCTTGTGCTCGTGGCAAGATTGCACAATTTTTTCTTCACGTTCGCGCACCGTTGAATAGTTTTTCGAATTTTTCTTCATTTTTTTAATATGCTTCTGAAAAAAAAAACTACACCAAACGTAAAGTGCGACAAAAAAAATTGAAGAAAAGAGAAGGAAAAAAACATGACACACGCACTAGTTGTGCATTATTCAACACACAGAAAAAATAAAGCACACTTATGAAATAATTTTTTTTTAAACTAAAAAAAAATAGAATTACTGTTGAGAAAAAAATTTAATTTTTTGATTTTTTATTTTATAAAGTTTTTTTTAGGGTCCACTAACTGAAAAAAAATGAATCTGGAACTTTCTAGAAAAAAAAAATTTCTAGTTTTTTCAAATTTTTTATGTATTTTAGGATAAATTAGTGCTAAAAGTGTTATTTATTAAAAAAACTTAAATCTAATTTTTTTTTAACCCAGAAAAATAGAAATATTGTTGTTGATTTTTTTTCCCAGAAATTTCTACCCTTTTTTTATGAATTTTTACTTACAAAAATGTGAAAAGTAAAAAAAAACTAGTCTGAAAGTCACCACCCTTTTTTTTAAATCGAACAAATCCCCGACAACGGTGCCAAAAACTTGTCTGTCAATTTTATCAAATGCTGCAAGTGCACAGGCTATTATAGAATAGCGAGTGTAAGTACGGGTTGAACTCACGAGGATTTATCAAATTTTTTTCGTCAAAAATTATTGTGACTGTCCAACTAGATGAAATGGGTTTGGAATTGGGGTGTGATATTAACTAAGAAAAACAAACAAAAAGTAAGACTATGAGAGGTATAATCAAGGGAGCGTGAAAATTAGGACGTTGGATCCATTTATCACGTTTAACTAACAATCTTCAATAATTTAAATTCGTCATTCCCGATTTTATAACTCAAATTAAACCGGCTCTCGTCGTATTTAATTCGAAAAAAAAATACATTACAAGTCCAAAATAAAATTTAACGTCTCTAAATTTAGACGCCGAAAATCCCTATTCCCTTAAAAAGTTCACTTTTAAATTTCAAAATATAATCTTTAAGCATGGGCTATCAATCAATTTAATAAAAATATAACTCATCAAAAAGTGCTCATACTTAAAATCAAAAAGATGGTTTTTTTTTCAAACAATGTTGAATGTTTACAACGCATTCTCGTGTCGTTTTAAATGAATACAGAATTTTTTTAAAACTATTTAGCACATGTCGGGAACAAAAACGAATTTAAATCACACACAATACTGATCACACATGAAATTTTTTGCCTAGTCCTAGTAAGGAAATTAAGCGAGTATAATTGTAGACATAATAAATTTGCAAGAATGAATTCTAATTTTCAGTAAATAATCAAACTTACAAATGGTGTGTCACAAATATTCTTGACAAAATTTCTCTCACAAAACAATTATTGGCCCTCAATATAAATAAAGTACTCAAACTAACACTACCAACAATTATTCTAAAGTGGCTCTCTATAACTCTCTGTACAAAATAATGAACTCAATGTTCCTATTTATAGGCTTAGGGGTAGGGTATTTGGATGAGTTGCAACTCTCCCTGATTGGTTGTATTTGAGATGATAATTATCTCATGGAGTCTTGGAAAAAGTTAGAAATAATTATCCCCAATTTTGGCACTATTCACGTCATTATTCACACCACCAACTTTAATCGCATTTTTGCCTCCAACACTTCAAAATCTCATTTTCGTCCGAACTTAAAAGTTGTGAGTCTTGCCAATACCCTTCCGAAAAGCTATGTCATGGCCTCAATGAACACTCGAGCGATTTTATAAAAAATATTTAGTACAGGTGTGTCAACCGTGTCGTGTCACGTCGCGTCGCGATGTATCTTGACATTTTTTGGATATCGACTCCTTTGTTGTCAACATTTCTGGGGTGCCTATAAAAATGCAAAATAAAAATAATTAATTCAAATTTAGATTCATTAATATTTAAAAAATTACGAAATTACCCTTCTTTGCATTTTCGCCCTTGAAATTCAAAAATTTCTTGTTTTAATTATAAATTCAACCAAATTTCAAAGAGAACTTTATTTTGCCTAGATAAATATTTTAAAAAAAAATTAGGCCCATAAAGTTTGATAATTATGATTTCACCGTCCAGATTTATTAAAGTCACATTTTCAACTCAAATTTTATTCAAACTTGTATTTTTTTTAATTTACGAAAAAGACTCTAAAAGCTCATTATTTATGATACAACGAGCCTAACAAGTCATAGATTTGAGCATATTTCATACAAAGTAATACACTCATCATACATCAACAAAAAAAAATGGTTGACATGTTCACAAAACCATTGGATAATATTAGGTTTGAATCAATTAGGAAAGCCATTGGGATGATTATTTTTACATAATATGAATATTTGTCATTTCATCGGTATATATCGCGCTTATAAATGGCTTCTGAGGATTTAGGGTATGGTAGTTTAACAAATAACAAAAGTCACCTCTTTTATCTTGATTATAGAAAGCCCTTGATTTTACATTTGTTATGACAACTATATGTAAAATAATTTCTATTATCTCCCTTGTTTATATTTTTCAACCCGTTGTCTATTTGAGAAAAAATACGGGAGAAGACCATGAGTACGACTTAAACTTATCATGACATCTCTCTCTATGATTCAAGTAATGTGCCTCAAACTATTTTTATTTCAGGAATCCTTATATAGATCCATTTTACATTCTACCATATTAGGGCATTGTTTTGTAATTACTTGAGTTATGTAATTTTTTATTTATTTTAATTTCGATTATAGGTTGGGGAATGGGTAGATCAGCTCTTTTGTATAGGATTCCAGCAATTTTTTTTACCCACGAGTACGAGGTTACTCAAGGGAATTTTGTCTCCAATATCCAAAGGGGGATATTGAGAACATATATGGTTGACTTACTTGAGTCTATGCCATATAGGAGTTCCAACTAGTTTGGATATGCTGACAAAATATTTTTAAATTTTGATCTCTTCTCCATGAGTGCTATAAAGACATCAAACTAGCATCAAGCCTCATCAAGTTTACCAAACAAGGCAAAAGGGAAGTGAAATCATACCCTTTACGGAAACATATATATTTCATGCATGGTTTCTGTGTTAAAATGTTTTAGAATATTTTTTAAGGAATTGTTAAACATTTTTAAATAATTTTTTAACATTTAAATTAGGGTTTAAAAATTTATGGGCTAAAATTATAATTATTATTTTCTTTTAAAAAACTGCCCTGGGTAGAAGCCAAAATCGACAGATAAATTTGTGGTGAAAAGTAGGTTTCTAAAATCTTCAAAAATATGCATTTTGAATCAACTTAAAATAGGACCCATGTGTATAGCTGGTGTATGGTTATTGGCTGAAGTTATGTTTCTTTCCTTTCACAAACTTAAGATAATTTTTTAGCCTTTGGATTAAAATTATCAACGATATGCATGCTTCCTTGAGTGATCCCAGTACAACCAATTCTAACCAATCAGGATACACTTTAGTGCGGTGGCTTGTGAACCCTTATATTTAATCTTGAATTAACATTTTAATTTCAGCCATCTATTTGCTTCATCTATCTAGAATCTTCCAACCTTAGTATAAATAGGTCCCTTTGCCTAAGCCTGAGAGAACTTTTGGAAGCCGTTTAGGTTGAGAAGAGAGAGAGAAGAGAGTAGAAAATAGAGGGAAAGAGAGAAGAAAAACAGAGTGACTTTAAATGTTTCCATTAAAATCCAAACATTGTTTCGTTCATATTTAAAAAAAACTAGGATTTTGAGTGAAAACATTGTAAGGTTTTCTGTGGGTTTGAGTTTGGGATTTTATACACTCTTATAATACTTTTTCTCTTAGAAACAACCTCTCAAAGTTCTTATCATATTTATTTTTAGAAATTGTGAATAGAACTCAAGAGATACATTTTTCAACACTATATTAAGTTGTTGCTATCTCTGTAGTTGGATTTTGTATTTTGTTGCTTATATTTTTCGATCCAACGATTTCTGTTTTCAAACACCTTGAAAAAGAGACTTCTGCAATGAATATGTTTTTAGATCTGAGTTTGTACATAAGGTTTTGCAGTTTGTAAAATTTATTTTGTGAATAAATAATTTCTTACTTAGATATGGATATTTCAAGATCTAAATAACGCACAGGATCTGAAAAATTATTTTTCAACACTGAAATATGATTTTCTTCCTTTTTTGAAGATCTCGTCTCAAATAGAACTCTTGTAATTCATAGGAATATTTGTATAACTAAAGAGAGACATGAGGCTGCATACTGCAGTTAGACACTTCACAGTTACAACCAATCTCACACACTATCACGTAGAGTAAATTATATTGCTTCTTAGAGAGATTGGGCTTAACTGAGTCCGCTAAAGGATCAAGTAATTAAATTTTTAAGGATCGGATAGGGAGGATCAAAGCATCAGAAATAGTACCGTGGTGGAGATATGCTTGTTAGGTATATTTATGAACTTAGCTTAAGATCTTGTATATTTGATTGTGTGCTTGTAATTCTTGTTTATTATAGTGGAATTTTTTTTATTGTGGCGTAGAGGTCACCGTGGATGTTTCCTCATATTTGAGGTTTACACGTTAAAGATCTTGCGTGTCATTTACTATTTTCTATCCTTAACTCTTACATTCTTGGTTTCTAACACAAAGACTTAATAAGGTTTTTATTTAAAAAAAAACTGGTAACGAAGAAACTTAAGTTTGATTATGCACGTCTTTTTACACATCTTGTATTGTTTATTCAAAAGGATTTTTCTAAAAGAGTTTATTCCGTGTTTTCCTAAAATTTAACTTTTTCTAATAACTTGGTGAACGATTTTCAGATATTTCCCCCTTCTTGGTTAGCAAGAAAACACAAATCATAAACCTCTTCCACATTCACTCTAATAAATTCTCTAAGCTTTCAGTATCATTAAATATTTTGGATTATAACATTTTTTATTCCCTTGTGGATGTTTACAAATTAGTCACTTTAGTCAAATGGAGACCTCCTTCTAATAGCCTTTTCAAGCTTAATATTGATAGTTGTGTAAAAATAACCCGGGAGATGGAGTGGAGGTGGCTTAGTTACAAATCATATGGGTCAATTTCTTAAAGAATTCGCAACCTTCTTTGGTAGAGTTTCCAACATGTAAGCTGAAGATCTTGCTATTTTGTACGGGTTACAAATTTGTGTGGGATCTTATGCTCCACGTATTGATAGTCGAATCGGACTCCAAGATTCTAGTGGATATTCTTAATAAGACAATTTCATGTCCTTGGGCCATCAAATTCGCTATCAATCAGATTCAACAAATCGTTATTAACAGACCTATTTCCTTCTCCCATATTTACAGAGAAGGCAATCATGTGCCGACTTGCTTGCCAATCATGGATGTTCCTCCAAAAGGTTTATTATTTCAGAATCTATCAAAGATTTCACTAAACTGGTCAAAGGAGAATGTAGAATGTATCTTTGTGGCATACCAAACCTTAGATTTTTCAAAAAATACTTTTTCTAGTGAGGGAGTTTCTGTAATTGAGTTATTTATAAAACCCCTCTTTTATTTTTTTCCGTCAATCAATACTTTGGGCTCGACTATCAATTGTCTTCTTTTTGCCACTTTGGAGAGGCTTTTTATCCTCCCATTTGTTATCATTTTTATGGGGGATTTTGTTCCTTTTTTTAGAAAAAAAACTCATATGTACTTTAAGATAAGATTTAGTTTTGATATTTTTTAGTACATACTTTTGTGGTGTTGTAAAACTCATGATCTGAACTTTTTGTATACAAATTGTTCTTTTATTTTTACAAGGTTGAAACATCAAATCATAAGTCAAGACCCTTTATGTCTTTGACTTTAGTTTTTCATTTTCCAACCATCTGTGAAAACCAAAATTATTAAAATTTAATTATTTTTTGTGTTTCCTCTTCACTGCGTATTTTGGACATGAGTGTAAAGTTATTTGTGTACTATTAATCTACGATTTTATTTTTTGTTCTGTTTTAAGGTCTTTTAGTGCTTGCCTTGGTATGCTGGATGTATTTAGAATACTGATTAATTTATACATTGTAAATTGTCATTTGTACCTAATTGATTGTTATAGTCGACTTGTAGTTTTTGTGGTCATGGAATTAAAAGATCCAAAAAAATTTAGTATGCTAGCTTCCTCATTATTAAAACTATTATGTTCAAACCCCTGCTTCCCATCTCACTATATTTACAACTTTTATTTTTTAAACTTTGAACGTCACACAAACCTGAACTGATTTTTTTGTATGTGTGTGTATTCAACCATTGAAGTTTAAAGGGTTTTTACCAAAGTGTTAAAAAATAGTCTTTAATCTTAACACTTTTATGTAATATGTTACTTTCAAATTCAACCTTATATATGTCCAAAAGGAAATGGATGATAGTTTGTTTAATATGCAAAATGGTAATTTGGAGTGCTACGTTTTCTAGCTAAAATGCAAATTATAAGTGCAATGTGTGCAATTTGACAATTTGTCAATATATGCCTCCTCCTAAAAAAGGGTATTATTTATACAAAAAAAGGTCATAACTAGTCCCATCATCACATGTGATAAGCATATCATTTATCTTATCTTCATCTCTATGATTGAGTAAGTAGAGGAGTGTGATTCTGTAGAAACTAAATGAGCATTTTCTTCATGAGATTTGAGGAGTTCAACATTTATCAACCTCTATTGAGTCTGAGGTTTCTTACAACTTAAGGAAAGTTTGGTAAATCTATGCCACATGTTATGCCTAATGGGATAGGTCGGTCTTGCTTATCTTGATATGCAATACAAAACTTCTTATTTACAGCCAAATAACACAAATGTCTATTTTGATAAACCTTCAACACTACACCAAAACAGGTTCAATTGTAACGGGCAAAAACCGTTATAAAAAATATTTACAACGGATTAAATTCGTTAGAAAATTGGCGTTATTTATTTTACTAACGAAATTTGTAACGGATAAAATCCATTAGAAGTTTTATATTTGTAACGAATTTGACATTGGTACACATCACATATATTAGTAACGGATTTACTAAATTGTAATGGTTTTAACCCATTACAGATATAGGATTTGTAACATATAAAACCGTTACAAAATACATTGTAATGGATTGGGAGTGTCATATTTGTAACGGATGTTTTATTTGTAACGGTTAAAGTCCGTTAACAATATCATTATATTTTTAAAAAAATATTAGTTTCTCATTAAACAAACAGATATGAATACACTAGTAATAACTCGCGTCGTCAACCAATGGCAATGCAGAACCAATTCCCACAAATTTCACTCAAAACATAATTCCAAAACACACGTGACAAAATGAATGACACTACATTTCCATGATATTAAACCATTCTCAATCTATATTTTATTCATAACCATTAAAATTCCCAAAACAAAATGTAGTACAAGATAAACCATGTAGCTTTTAACCACAAAATCTAAACGAAATCTAACATCGTTAAATTTCTACACATATTATTCTCTCAAAAGTAGTCTTCATTATATTGCCTGCAAAAGTAGACTTCATTCTCCCAAAATTAATCTTCATATTTTCCAATAAGAACCTATTGAACAAAATCGACCTTAGTAAATGTGTAATCATAAATGAGTAAATAACACAAAAGACTAGTACATTCTCATGCCATTGACACACATGTAATTATAAATGTGTAATCTAAAGGGACTTGTTGTCTATTGGAGTACGTCGGCCACTAAAATTTAATAGTGTAGCAACATGGCAATAACCTCATTGCTAAATTATATACATAATGAAAATGCAAGACTGATATAATGAAACACCATGCATAATTAAAGATGGAATTATGAGAACATAAGTACATAATGCAGATTACACCCGTGATTCGTCTTCATCATCCTCCTATACAAAAGACAAGCCATTTAGAATAGCATTGGCAATCGAGAAACACAACAACTGAGTATTAAAATGATTTATTACTAATTTCATTCTCTTATAATTTACGGGGACAGCCCGTCCCCTCTCCCGTTGTACTGTATTTTTCTCAATAAAATCCTGCTTATTATAAATAAAAAAATAAACACCGAGGAAAGAAATTAAGAAACTAAGCCCATCCTACTTTCATAAAATATTGCAATCAGTCAAAGAAAAAAAGAACCCATTATTCTCTCTTGGATCTCCAAGAATTCTTGGGCGAAAAATGAAGTGTGGGTGAGGACGGAGAAATGAGAAAAATGAAGTTGTATCTTATAATGATAGTAATAAAAAATTGTTTCACTCAAGATATCATCATTATATAAAAAATACCATACAGTTAATTTCCCCATTTCATGAAGTAGGAATACCTGCCCTCTTTCCTCATCGTCTTCATGATTAATTTCAGATTTTGGCATATCATATTCCTCATCACCATCGTCAGTTGTGCTTTCCCGTAGTTGAAATAGAGAAGTTACAGACTAAATAAGGCTTCTTATACAATACTTTAAATGTTAATAGTAAAAATCTTAAAACTAGAAAACAACATACACTACTACTAAATTTTTTAGTTGATATCTTATTCCTCATCACCATCGTCAGTTGTGAACCAAAGTCGATGCACAGGCCAAGGTTGAAGCTGAAGTTGAGGTAGGTGAGTGGTTTTTTAGTAGTGTTATCTTGTTGAATTTTACAGTTCACCTTTTACTAATTTTTGTTCTCCTGTATAAAATCCATTCCTTCCAGTTTTGAGTTCCGAACTAAATCCACTTGGGGGATGGCACCAAAAGCATCTGATCATGCATCTCTTAATCTTCTTCGCAAGTTGCAAGCATATACAATTAATAAAAAGACTAAGGAGGTTCAGGCTCACCCTAAGAACAGGGCAAATGAGCCTTCTGCTTCTTTGCTTGGTCGCAAGAAGGAAAAAGGTGTTGGACTCAAGATGGCTAGAAAGTAGTCAATCATGATCAATAGGCATTAGTCTCGGTGTATATCCAAAGATGTTCATATTGAGGTTCATGTTTACACATACTGACGTGGTTGCCTACAAAAAGGACCCTGACTCTCCTATCACCTACAAGATGTTGAGAAAGGATGAGAAATCCATTTTGGGTCATATGGTGAAATCTTTTGAGATGCTCGGCTATCATGGACATAGTCATGATTTTGAGTACCTTAAAACCATGAACGCTAACACCATTTGGTGCTACACACATCTCAAGGATATCCAATTATCCTTTTAACCATTTCATTTATTTTTATGCTATTCTAACTATTCAAACGATCTCATATTTCATATTTTTATATCAAGATATAACGACTACGATCCTTCAAGAGCATGCCTCTGTGTTTGAGGAACATGCCTTGACTTTTGAGAACGAAAAGAAGATGAACAACATGTTTCAAACTCAGGTTACTAGTTTAGGTAAGGAGTTGACTGCTGCTCCGACCCAGGATACTTAGGTCGAGTATCGACTAAAGAAGAAGACAAAAAAGATTGTCGAAGTTGAGAAAAAACTTAAGAAAATCGAGGAGAAGATGTAGTTGGATCCAGACATAATTCAGATCTTAAGGGATGGTATGACCAAGACTTGTGTATTCGTTGTTGTGAAGTCTAAGGCTTGTTCGAAGTGTACTTCGAATTACCTCTTGAAAATAAAGTCGTGATACTCGGCTCTGCTCCTTCAACAATGTAATAACACTAATTGCAAGCCTGGATATTTTTAAAACTAGATCATACCATGGAGCGTACTGTTTTGAGGGTTTTCTCATCCTATACCTGAAAGAAACAAAAAGACAGCTACATAAGCATGCATCGCAATCTAAACACGGATACATATACGACACAAGACATGCCAATACGGCATTCTTCAAAAAGTCATGATATATATATATATATATATACATATATATATATATATATATATACATATATATATATATACATATATATATATATATATATATATATATATATATATATATATATATATATATATATATATATATATACCCACACAAATAGACATATTAAAAATTTGTATAATGTGAAAGTGTATATAAAGTATGTAACCTTTCATCATATATCACAATTCACTTCCTCTGAAATAAATGCAACAGGTTGGTTTCTATTATCAGGTGTTATGCAATAATCAAATTCTTTTGACCCTTAATAGACACCACGGTATAGGCATTTATTATATTTAATTGATCTTAGAAAATATACACCAACAAACCACGTGGGGGAGAGAGGAAATATAAGAAATTTACCAAGCCATATCTATTTGGATTGAAATGAAAAGCATTGATGAACCAAATTCAATCATTCACTCCTTTATTTCACTCAAATATATTAGAATATCATCTACATTTTGTGCTCCCAAAGAATTTGAAGAGCAATTAGATTTAACATCAAGACAAAATTAGCTTCCATCATCAGGCGTCATAGTTCCCAATCCTTAAATTGCCACATTAATATCGACACATCGTTTCATAGGGAGAAGCTCCAAGGAAATCAATCTTGAGTCCGAATTATATAAAGACCAGTTATAAAGCATGCTCCGGGGAAGCTGATCAGGATCATTGGTATCAAAATTATTGTCAAAGATAATATATTCATTAGTTTCCAGCGTTGTTTCTTTATAATACGCAGGAAGTGGATAGTCATCTGCTATCTCATCTTCATTGATCTTTATAGAGAACTTGTTAGAAGAAGTAACTTGTCGCTGCCTCTCGTTCTTCTTTAATAATTACAAGCTCCCCTTTTCCTGCAACAATCTAGCCAAGTGAGTCAATCAATTCACTTATGTACGAAACACGTTTCTCTATTTGCATACTTCTAATAAGTATGTTACTTCCTCACTCCCCCATTCACTATCTCTATTCTCAGATCCATACCAAAATTATAGGTTTATATTCTTAACTGTCCATTTTTTTAAATGACAAATCATGATTTAATATAACAAAAATATTGATGAGACCAGTATCACATAACCAAAATCCTTTAAAATCACATTATTCCTAAAGAGAAATCAAGTTCCAAGATCATTTAAAATAAGATGGGGAGAAGATAAGATTATGATATCATTAAAAATTGCATAAATCCATGACTACACTTGATGGATTTCAACAACAATAAAAATAATTTTGCTCCCACAATAATAGTGTATGCAAAGTAAGTCTGTTTCATCTCCCCTTGAGTTCCGTCCATGACAAAACTCTTGTGTAGCTCCCAAAAATCATATTTTTACAGCTTGTCAAACATTACAAATCTTTCATTTGGTTAAAGGATAACGCCTATAGAAATATATAGTCCCACACAAAAATTAAATTCTAGGCGCATATAAAATTATAATGATGCTTCCTTTCAACCTCTAGAGAGAGAGAGAGAGTTGCGAATATGGTGCAGCATCTCACGTATCACAAACGCCATAGCTATGCCACCAAATCCAATCACCACAGGGTTGTCAAAAACCCAGGTGGAAGATTGGTGTACCAGGGTACAAAGAAGATAGCAAGCGGACCCAAGTGCCCCGTTACTGGAAAGAGAATCCAAGGGATTCCTCACTTGAGGCCTACCGAATACAAAAGGTCCAGATTACCTAGGAATAGACGTACAGTGAACCGTGCTTATGGTGGTGTAATATCAAGAGGTTCCGTGAGAGAGAGAATCATCTGAGCCTTCTTGGTCGAAGAGCAAAAGATTGTGAAGACTGTTTTGAAGATTCAGAAGGCGAAAGAAAAGCAGGCATCAAAAAACTAAACTGAGACTTTAAGAGGCTTTAAAACGTGGTTGGTAGAAATTTTTACTTTTAAACGATGATTATATGTTGTGCACTTGGTTAGTATGAGATAATAGTTATCTAATTTGAATGAGCATTTTTCTAGCTGATTCAGGTTACTAAATTCATCAAAAATTGGATTAAAAAAATAGAATGGGTATATTTTAGGATCATTAAAAAATTGCGTTGTATGTCATTACAACTAATTAAACCCAATCACATTACAATTACATTCACCTAAAATAACGATGTACACATTGTAAGATCTTATTTTTGTTTTATATAAATTCGTTATACCTTGACTTATATTATTTTTATCTAGATAGTGATACTAAAAGGAGTATTATAATCATACAGTATGCCTATAGTTGTGTAAATAAAAACCCAACCATATACACCCATTTGATAAATAGTATCCATGTTGTGCATAATTTCTAAGTTGCACCCAAAAAATGCAAGAAGCATCTCTAAAATGAGGTAGTAATTTTGGATAAGAAATATGTTAAATTTTTTAGTAACTCATGTGACATGCTGGTATTTTATTTTTTTTAATGTTATTGATCCAAGGAATGTAACAATTGTGACAATTCTCGTATACTTCTCAATGCAAAAAATGATATACTATGTTCCTGAATTAGAATACTTGATTGAATTAAACGAAATCTCTCATTCATCACTGAAAAGATATCTAAATATATGGTTTAAAATCACTTTGTAATTAAAAATTGCTATAAAATGCAGAAATGATTATCTTTCATAATCTAATTTTCTGGGTGATATTCATAACATATGTAGAGATAAAGAATAAATGATGACTTGTATGGTATTTGAAGAATGTGGATTGTATCCCTTTTGTCTTGAGAATATATTTAATTGATTACATGGATTGGTTAGCAAAAACAGAATTAAATTATAAATGTGCTTATGGTGTTAGGATCTTTGGTACTCTCGCGTTTGATGTCAATTTCCACCTTAAAAGGACCATTCAGGTGGAGTTTATGACTACGTCATAGATCAGAAAAGGCCAAGTGAAGTGTCTCTTATTGAAATGCTCCCGTGTGCGATACCTAAAAGATGACCAACTTCTCGAAGATATAAACGGAAGCACATAAAATATGCGTAAAAATTATATGATTCTACTTGTCACCCGAATACGAATTATTTAGGCACTCTTTTATCGGAGCCTATATCTTGTGTGTCCCTCTAGATAAGGTTGAACCTCTCCGTATGAATTACGTGAAGGCATATGTGGGGCGGATTCACATTAGAGGAAGGTCCTTAACATTTTGAAGGAGTGGCATTAGTGGCATTATATATGTAGAAGGATTAAATTTTGTATGTATGATTGGATTTTTATATTATATAATATTAAAAAAATAGAGCTTCTTCCAGTGGTGTTGACTTTATCTTCTATGTTCCAAACCCAGTTTCATAATTTGTCCCTTCTAGCGTATAGGTTTTGTCTAATTGAATATGGAGCCAACGATATTTACAGATTTTAGTTGCATTGGCATTGGAGAAGTTATCAAGAATTGCAACAAAATGTTTTCGGATATAGAGACGACAGATAGAGGGGGAGTGTTTGAAATATTATTTTAAGTTCAGTATATATGATGTAATGAAAATATTTAATGGAGAGGTTTTGTTTTGTACACATCTCACTAATTTGAATGACCTATGTTTTCACGTGTCCTCTTTAGAAAGAATGCATTTGTATTTTGTCATATGCTAATCTTGAGATCTTATATGGGATTGTTGGAATGGAGAACATAATTTGTATTGTAATTTGTAAATATTTAGAATTTCACATTATATTTTCTGTAAGCTTTAGGACTAAAATCAATCTAAACTAATCTAGTTTTGTTCAGTTTGGTTCTTTCACTGGCATGTTAGTCTTTATCCCCTCTTAATGAAAATTTTTGGGGGATTTTTTTTTCAAGTATTGGTAACCTTATATATTTTTTGAATCGACCGAACTTAAAAGAGTTGCTCAAATTCCTATGATGTTTTAGACTTTATAAGAAGGGATATATAACTAGTTTACTTTTAATCTATGAATTTGGCAAGTCTAGGTAATTTTTATTTAAATTCAGGTTATGCTATCAAGAATTATCTTAACATATATGGTTGTTTTATTAGTTTTAATTTAACTAAGACAAGTAATTAGAACAAAATCTTGCATGGTCATATGTAACTCTTAACCTGTTTTATAACTTCCTACTAGGTCGACAAGAGAGAGAGAGAGAGAGAGAGAGAGAGAGGGAGAGAGAGAGAGAGAGAGAGAGAGAGAGAGAGAGAGAGATGCCTTTTTATATACGGGAAGATGTATTCTCCTTATTTATTTGACTTGAAAATTAGAACTAGGACATACTTTGTCATCAAATTATTAATTGAAATATTTAAAGTTTAATACAACTTTATATTTGAATTTGTCCAATAGGGAATTTCGAATTAGGGGTACTACATCTTTTTTTTATCTAAAATCCTTTTGGAAATCTCCCATTCAAACTTAATATGATAACTGACTCTAATAAACCTTAAATAATAGACAATTTATCTTACAATGTAACAATAGCGTAAATTATGGGCAATGGGTTTAGGGTTTGACACAAAAGTCCCGCCTGGAAAGCTAGGTCACGGCCTTTAAATTTTAAATTTTGGCAAATCACAAAATTATATTCTCATTAATCTATCAAACATTTGGTCTTTTATACTCTAAATGATCTAGGACGATGGGCTAAAATACGAAACGTATTAAGTTTATAAACTTTAATAAGCAAACAATTTCTAAAACAGTAATGTTTTTCCTATATTATGCAATGATGAAGCAACTAATTGTGGAGAATAACGAGTACAAAACTCTAATATTTGTAAAAAATAATTATAAGGAAGTACTCACTAAACCACTCTCTCAAAACACTTAAAGAAGACCAACTTATAAAATACTACACTCAAACTAAGATACAAATGTTAATTGCCTTATTGTTTTACTTCTTCTTAGATGGTTTTAACCAAATGAGAAGCTTATCTATTTATAGGCAAAGTAAGTAAATTATAGCCACAAATTTCTTATTTTCCCTTCCACCACTTGTTCAATTTGTGGTGGCCTAACTTCTCCATTAATGATAGTGGAATTAATTAGTGGTGGCCTAATTTCTCCACTAATGGTAGTGGGCGTAATTAGTGGTGGCCTAATTTCTCCACTAATTGTTGTTGATATCTTAACACTCCATCTCAACACCAACTCCCATTCCTTTCATCATGCCTAAGTGACAATGAAAGTTTTCGAACTTGCTTGCACTCAACCCTTTTGTGAACAAGTCCGCAATTTGATCATCTGTCTTGATTCGTCTCGTCTTAATTTCTTCTTGCAGAACCTTCTCTCTGATAAAATGATAGTGTACTTCCACGTGTTTAGTTCTTTCATGAAAGACTGGATTTTCAGCCAAACGAACTGTCAACTGGTTGCCACAGTACAACGGAACTGCATAATCTACTGGTTGATGTAGATCGTTTATCAACTGTATTAACCACGTACTCTCTTGAGATGCCATTGTTATTGCTCGATACGCTGCTTCAATAGTTGACAAAGATACCGTCGGTTGTCTCTTACTACACCAAGAAATTGTTCCAGATCCAAGATTGAACACGTACCCGATAGTTGATCGGCGAGTGTTGTGATCTCCTGCATATTCAGCATCACAATAGCCAACTAACTTGCAACCTTCACCTTTCTTGTACAAAATATCATAGTTAGTTGTACTATTCACATATCTCATTATTCGTAAAACTGCTTCCAAATGAGACTTCTTTAGCTTTTGCATGTACCGACTCATCACACTAACAGCATAAGAAATGTCAGGTCGAGTCAAGGTTAGGTAAATCAGACTACCTACCAATTTTCGATACATCGTGGCATCTTCTAAATATTTTCCTTCATGTGCACACAACTTGCCATTTGGTTCCATCGGTGTCGAGATTGGCTTGCATTCGAGCATCCCTAATTTCTTCAACAAATCTTTGGAATAATTTTTCTGACAAAGAAATATTCCTTCTTGTGTACGATCAACCTCTAGACCAAGAAAGTGCTTGAGTTGTCCAAGTTCCTTCATCTGGGAACGAACTGATAAATTCTCCTTTGTTCAAAGAAGTTTTGCCTCATCATCATTGATTATGATCAAATCATCCACGTATACCAGTACAATAGCTAACTTTCTTCTATTAGCTTTGACAAATAAGCTAGAATCTGTAGGTGTTACTGAATAACCACTCTGAGTTAAAAATTCAGCAATCTTACCATACCATGCCCTTGGTGCCTGTTTTAATCCATAGAGTGCCTTTCGCAACTTACACACATGCTCAGGATGATCTTGATTATAAAAACCCATTGGTTGAATCATGTAGATCTCCCGATCTAACTCCCCATGAATAAATGCGTTCTTCACATCCATTTGCCATCAATTCCAGCCTTTGTTCGATGCAAGTGCAAGTAGGACTCGTATAGTTGTAAGCTTTGCCACTGGACTAAATGTTTTATCATAGTATAATCCATATTGTTGAGAGAACCCCCGAGCCACCAGTCGAGCTTTGTATCTCTCAATTGATCCATATGAACGACGCTTTATCTTGTAAACCTATTTACATGATATGGCTTTCACATCTCTTAGCTTCGGCACGAGATACCAAGTCTGATTTTGCTCCAGTGCAGTGATTTCTTCTTCCATCGATTTAATCCACTCAGAATTCTGGGATGCTTCTTCAAACGTATCAGGTTCTTTTACACGTGCTTCTTCTTCTATGGATGCCTTGCCATATTTGGGATTTGGATTTCTGATTCTTGTTGACCTCCTGAGTTGTGATTGTGGAGTTGATACTTCCGTTTCACTAGGTCCACCTTCTTCATCTGGTTGGTAACATACACTAGTTTGCTAAGGATTCTGAGTTACTTCTTTCTCCATATTATCATCATCATATGAATCCTTAGCTTCGTGTGAGCTTGATAGGATTTGAGGGGTGTGCTCTCCCATTTCCTGTTGTAGCTTCTCTTCAAATTCCTTCGAGTTTGATAACACCTCCTTTTCTGAGGACCACGAAGAAGATGATTCATCAAACACCACATCTCGTGACGTGTAACACCTTTTAATCGTAGGATCGCAACATTTCCACCCTTTTCTCTGGTTGTCGTATCCCACAAAGATACATCTGAGTACTGTCTTGTCAAACTTGCTATGTAGATGGTTAGGAACAAATACATAGCATACACAGTTGAATACTCGAAAGAAACTAATCGTAGGTTTCATGTCCCATAATTTCTCAAAGGGTGAAACAAACTCTAACCTTGGTTGAGGAAGTTTATTAATCACATGGGTTGCAATTCTCATAACTTCAGCCCAAAATCTTCCCGGTACATTCTTAGCATGTAGCATACTCCGACAAACTTCTGCAAGATGTCGATTCTTTCTCTCTGCTACTCCATTCTGTTAGGGGGTGTTGGCACAAGTAAATTGATGACGTATTCTACAGTCTCTTAGATACTGGAAAAACTCATTTGAGGTATATTCTCCTTCATTATCTGTGTGTAGACAAATGATATTCTTCCCCACTTCTCTTTCAATCGTCTCTCTGAACTCTTTAGACTTTGAGAACGTGTCAGATTTTTCTTTTATAAAGAAAACCCACACATACCTGGAGAAGTCATCAATAAACGTTACCATATACCGCATCTCACCAACTGATGGTTGCTTGATTGGTCTGAACACATCAGAGTGAACTAACTCTAATGGTTCCTTTGCTCTAAAATTTGATTCCTCATATGATAATTAAAGTGCTTTAGAGTACTGGTATCCCGCATAGACCGTGTATGTCCTCACATCAAATTATGGAAGTCCTTTGAGCATCGACTTCTTTTTTATCACGCTTAGATTAGAATAGCTAACATGGCCCAATCGCATGTGCCATAAATCCATTATGTTATTTTTTTTCTCTTGTCTTCTCTACATATGTAGACTCAGCTGACATCACTTAGACTGACTCCAATCACCATCCCTCCATTGTTGGCATTCCTGAGATCTTGAGGTCTTGATATACCTTTACATCTCATGGACCAAACAAGACAAAGTGGCCTGATAATGTTAACTATGCTACTGAAAGAAGATTTTTCCTCATACATGGAATATGGTAGACATTTTGAAGAGGCACCTGGTTAGAACTGTATTGAGGTGCTACTATCGTCTTACCGATATGAGCTATTGGTAGCCTTAAGTTTTTGGCTGTTAGCACAACTCTATTTCCCTTGTATTTTGACAGACTCTATAACTTCTATTTATCACCCGTCATGTGATTTGAGGAGCCTAAGTCGACAATCCAATCATTCTCATAGTCGATTTGCTCAACTATCGAGACTGTGAGAGCTAACTCCTCATCTTCCATAGCAAAAGATTCTTTAGCATCCCAATCATCTTTGTTTCTCTCCATTGAATTAGAAGTAGAATCATTTCTCTCAGCGGGCCTTTCGTTGGACCAACAATCTTTTGCCATATGTCCCGTCTTGCTGCAGTTGTAACATTTGCCCTCAAATCTTTTACCGTAGCCACGATTCTTTGAAGCTCCCCTGGACGAGAACCTCCTTCTCCTTGATGACTTTTTGCCTTGTCGTCATCCTTTTTATATCCACCTCCGATGTGCTGCTTGAAGTAGCCTTTGCTTTTGTTGGTGTAGAGAATTTCCTCCTCACCTTTAAGTGAGACTCCTCCCATTTGCTTAGCCATAGCTTCTTGACTGGAAAGAAAATTTTCAAACTCAATAAGTGATGGTTGAGTCGTCCATCCTTGTACAGCAACAACAAAACTTCTGTATTCGGACCTCAAACTATGGATAATTATTCTTTTTATCCTGGTTTCATCGATAGCAGCTATTGGATCTAAATTTGAAATTTCGTGGCATATTTTCATCACCTTATGAAAGTACTTGGTGATAGTCATGTCGCGTTGCGCTATCGATAGCATCTCATTCTTAAGAAGTTGTAGTTTTATGCCGTTCTTTATTGAAAAACGTGTAGTGAAAGTGTCCCATGCTTCTTTTGGTGTTTTGGCATCCCGGATGTGGTCCAATATTTCTTCTTCAATTGTGGTCTTTAAGGCAGACATCGCTTTGCCCGCTTTAATCTTCCATTTTCGCAAAGTGCCATTAGCGTCATCAACCTCCGGTTGTATAACCTCACTACCGCCATCGACCTCCTAAAGGTCTTGTCCTTGCATATAAGACGTCATATATGTTGCCCATGTATTGTAATTTTAGTGGTTGAGCTTCTTGATTCCTCCAACTACTTAAAGATCACCCATCGTGTCGGTAAATTTTTGATAATACCAAACAAGCATGATTTCATGATATAAACTTGCAGAATACGAACTTCTCACAGCTCAAGAAAACTCACTCCAAAAATACTAGTACACGACCGTCCCGCTCTGATACTAATTGTTGAGAATAATAAGTATAAAACTCTAATATTCTCAAGAAATAATTATAAGGAAGTACTCACTAAACTACTCTTTTAAAACACTTCAATAAGACCAACTTATAAAATACTACACTCAAACTAAGATACAAATGCTAATGCCTTATTTTTTACTTCTTCTTAGATGATTTTAACCAAATGAGAAGATTGACTATTTATAGGCTAAGTAAGAAAATTATAGCCACAAATTTCTGATTTTCCCTTCCACCACTTGTTCAATTTATGGTGGCCTAACTTCTCCATTAATGGTAGTGGGATTAATTAGTGGTGGCCTAATTTCTCCACTAATGGTAGTGGGCTTAATTAGTGGTGTCCTAATTTCTCCACTAATTGGTGTTGATATCTTAACACTAATGACCATCCATAAGTACCTCATTTAGACCCATAGCCAATGTAATCCACATACAGAAAATGTAACTCTAGATCGAAATAAAAAGATCTGAGTAGTTCTACAACACTATCACTAAGAACACAACGTTGCCTAGAAATGATATGCTCCATAATGAATACATTCATGAATTGAAACAGTGTATGGATGTTCTCACCTCACAATAATTCTAAAGTTGGTATCTTGATATAATTTGAGGTGGCGCTTGCATTGGTGGTGGTTGTCGTTGTTGAGATTGAACCATTAATTGATATTGTCTCGACGATCCTAGAGTATCAATATTGGCATCATCGAGAACCTATAGAAAAAATGTTATATATAATGCGTAACTAGTAAATTCTTCATATAAAGTTTTACTGTCGGAAGAATTTGAAAAGAAAAAATGAATAAGTAGGAACAAATAGTTCACCTCTCCAGCGTTTAAAGATGAATCTTATGGATATTGGTTAATAACTCCTATATTACGCATATGAGAACTCCCATATTATGCATATGTATGAAAGATTCAGGGTTTTGGCTGACATGGTATCAAATTTACTAGTAACTGTATTGGATTTTAAGCACTAAAATTACAATCTGAATTGTAAACCAATGATCGTTACTGTCTATGACACATTCACAGTTTTTTATCATGAATGAAGACTTGGATGGTTTTCACTTGGGACCATACAAAAGTTGTTGCAAACTTTAAATGATTCAGACCTCAAATTCCAGGTCTTACAATGAAGAAAACACAGGGTTAATTTTATTTATTATTTTTTTTTACCGGGGGGGGGGGGGAATGGAGAAGTGGGGAAGAAGGGCAGGAATTTTTGCCAAAAAATATGTAGGTCTTAACTTTAATAACCCATTAGAAAACTCGTTGACAAAAGAGGAATGTCGTAAATAGTTAAAAGGCAAATCAAATTAATAATGTCTAATATGACATTAGTACTGAGGAGGTAAGTAAAAAGAACTATTAATGAGAAAAAGGTGTGACAATACTTGTCATCGGTGGGGAAGAGAGTAGTAAATATGACAGCTCTAACCTCTTGTGTGGTTATTTACCACATATTTCACTTTATTTCTTGAGGCACTCACATTATCTATTTCCCCTGAGGTGACGTCTTCCCTGATAATTATGCTTATTTAGCTCAATTAAGTTTACTGCTATGAATATATAAAAACCATAAAAGATAAAATACATGGGAAATAAAATTTGTAATTCAAGGCACATTCATTAGCTATATCCTGTGGTGACATGTTTACTGATCGTTATAGTTCTTTATCTAGAATAAGTCTTCACGCTCAACACTCCCTCGGTCTCTTCTTCACAAATTTAGGGCTTTACCTCACCTATAATAGCAACAATCACCCTAAACATAAACTTTGTTAATGAAGGGCATTAGTTAATCAAGGTCTTAGATTCAACCAGACATCTTAAACAATGCTAATTGTCAGTAGGCAAAAAGATGAAAATAAAAACATAAGATCTACCTTCACCTCCCCACCAGCACTCAAAGTAACCATACTACCTAACCAAACAACTTTCACTAGAACTTGCAGTGATGATGACCAACCGTGCTGGAACATACTTGGATAAATAGATAAATACCCAAACATCCTACAAGGCTCTTCAGTAGCTATTGCAAGTGTAGATCCCAGCATCTTGAAGCTTATTCACGTCTCCGGCATTTATTCTATGAGAAGTCACTGTTGCAAAACAAATTTGTCTAAATGATAATTATCTAAGTCTACATTAATACATGAACTGCTATTTGTATTAGCTGAAATCAAAAGCTGATAAGAATTTAAGGTTGGAAAAATTAAGTTTAACTGTACAGGAAAATAAGGTAATAAAGAAGATGCAATATTATACATATACATTTGTCGATCGCTTCGAATGAATATTCTTCGGCATCGATGTCTTCTCTTTTGACGAGTTATAATTGTTCTTCGGATCTGAAAAAAATATACACAAAATAATACGCTAATCTATGGAATTGAAATAAGAAGAAAAACACATCTAGATATCATGGATTCTTAATTGAGATCTTACTTCAAAGAAAATATTTTCGTTTGAGAGAGAGGAAGCGCGGTTTGAGTGTGAGTTTTTTGAATTATGAATGTCGTGCTTTATATAGATGCGAAAATTGAGCCAATCCCTATATCGGATCAACAAGTGGAAACAATTAAGGCACATGAAGAGGGGACACTAGCTAAAATGAAATCTTTAAAAGTTAAGCAGCTTAGAAAGGGATATGTTTTTTTGTGAATTAAACGGTAAGGTTCGTTTCCCAAAGGTTTTCTAAATAACGAAGATACTGGTAACAAGCAGTAAACACCAATTGGATGACAAGATCTAGATTGAAATTAACCAATAAATTGATTTTCACTCTCAAGAACAAAATAAAAACAATGATAAAAAAATAAAAAAGACCAATATGGCAGTTCTAGAAGCTAACCAACCATGAAAGTATGTCAAGACAAGATTTTTCAATTATAATTTTCTTTTAAAAAAATGAAGAAGAGGATGCAAGATTAAACAAATAAGTGAAGAGGGTACACTCAAATTATATAAAGGGGCCCCATACACGAGTCCACTTTTGATGGCTGGTATTCAATCTTACTGGCCACAAGTTTTGCTACTTTTTGCATTTCTTACATGGTAGAAGGATGAGTCTGCAAGAATGAATAATCATCATTTATAGGAAATTATTCCACATTTAAATGGTCTATATGCTCCTTAATTCGACATGGTAACATACTTCATCTTTTTAAGGTTAGGTACATTTCCATTCAAAACTTGTTAAAGTTATCAATGCAAAATGTTAGGGGTGTTCAGAATCCAAACGAAAACGATTAAACCGACTGATATAATCTGATCCAATAAAAAGATGATATAAATTGGATTGGATTGGATGCCATTTTCAAAAAAACAATTGTAATTGATTCGATTTCAGTTTTAGTATCCAAAACCGATCAAAAATCAAATCAAATCGAACCGACCTATTTATTTATTATTAAAATTGCCACGTGTTATTAAGGTGGGCATGGTTCAAATCCCCTAGGTTTCACACCCCTTTGTAACGTATCTTCTTCTTTAATAAAAATAATCTCTCTAGTTGAGAAAAATATCACAACTAGTGATTCCTTAAAAAGCATGTAAAGTTTGAGTTTTAGGAAATAAATTGACATCTTATTTGAAATTGTTGACATGAATACGTCCATATGCATGGTTTTGCTAGGTTGTACCTAGTCAACATATTGAGTTGTCACACAGAGTTGATCTCAGGTGGAGTGACATGTAGTTACTAACAAACTCGAGACAGCTTCATCGGTGCACCATGGTGAAGCTCAAAATTAGAGGATTGTAATTAAGACACGACAACACAGTTGATCAAAAGTTTAGCAGGAACTAGTAGAGGCCAGTAGACTCATGGTGGATCCACTGTTGCACCATGGTGAAATTCATAATTAGATTCAGATTAAGATGACCATTTAGTTGATCAAAATTGAAGACAGTACAAATACTGCCAACAAATTCTAGATGAGCAAGGGGTTTTAGACACCCTTTGAGATAGAAAATCGGTAGGGATATGGTCCTAAAAGATGGGTTTTTGAAGAATAAGAGGCGTCGCATGAGAGTCTAGCACTCTTTCCTTCCTCTATGTCCAACGAAATAGCTACTGTGGTAGCAAATATAGTGAAAATTGTCTATTATACCAATAAATTGGAATTTATATATGACAAATGTATGGTTCATCGTCTCACCTCAACATCTTCATAGTACGCTACTGGCTATGTCAAATCTTTGGAATTTTATCTTTCATTTTTAGGAAAGGAATAGGAGTCATTATACCTCTTCATCAGATCAAGAACAAGTGGGGAATTTTGTAAGGAGATTCGATGTACTTCCAGGTGGATCTTAACCACATACTACGAGATCATGATTTCCCTAAAACATAAATAAGCTATGCAAAGGAGCTCTGAGGTGTCAGTAATGGCCCTCTAGAGCAAGGGATACCCTTACACTTTGCAGCTTAAGGGGAGTTCCAATGAAGGTTTTCTAGGGCTCAAAGACGAAATATATGCTCATTCGGGTGGGGATATTGTGAAACCGGGCCGTTCCTCAAGCATCGAGTCACATGAATCTTCAAACGAGTTCTATAAAAATTCCCCACGATAACATGACTTTGGCTCATGGTCAACCTTCCCTCATGGTTATAATAAGGTACATATATGTGCCAAATGAACGTGTTTGATAGATAAATGTACCCATTTTCAGTGGATAATCGATTCCAATATGCTCCATTCAATATGTTCAATCAGTGTCACGCTTATGAATCCCAGTTTCAGGAATTTCATTATTTTGTGGTCATTGACTTTGAGGATACATGTGAAAAATTGAAAAATCCTCACCCTCAAGAGATAATCGAGTTTCCACCTGTAATAGTGACTTGCATGGCTGGTCAACTAGAAGCTTGTTTTCAAATGCATGTGCGTCCTATGTGTAATCAACATCTGAGTGATTTCTACAAGAATTTGACCGGCATCCCGCAACTTCAGGTGGACAGAGGTGTTACTCTAAAAGAATCTCTTCTTAGGCATGACAAATGGCTTGAAAATAAAGGTATTAAGAACACTAACTCTACTATGGTTACATTGTCAAATTGGGATTGTCGAGTGATGCTGGAATCAGAGCGTTGATACAAAAAAAATCTGGAAGCCTCCTTATTTTAACAGATGGATCAACTTAAAAGTTCCTTTATACGAGGTTTTTAGTGGCGAGAGGTGCAATTTAAAGGAGGCGGTACAAATGGTAGGCCTAGCGTGGCAGGGTCGTGCTCATTGTGGCCTCGACCACGCAAAAATACTGCACGTCTTCTATCTCACCTCATGCGAAACGGCTTCAAATTCTCAATCACCAACTCAATGATGTCTAACTCCATTGGCCATTCTTCACCATTTAATCAGTCCCTAGAACACCTCCCATTTTCCCCATTCTACCCCCACAAGATTTTGATATTATAATTTCACCCCCATTGCTTTTGCGGGGTGAAGAGAAACAAAGGGATGGTTCGAAAGCCCGACTCGAAATAAGGGAGATGCTTTTTTAGGTGTGGGAATTATACCTCCACTAGAGGGGCTTGCTGCCAGTACTTTGAATGGGTTTCTTCTCCATAAACCTGAAAAATTATATAAACTCTTGTGTAAAAAAGAGTGAGAAAAGAGAGAGTAATCTCTTAGAAGAAGAAAATGTGGGTTTGGTGGGTGAGGCTTCTTTTCTTATTACAAAAGTAAATATGGATAGTTGAGACTTGAGAGACTGACTTCTTGTTTCACAAAACAGACTTTATAAAGTGGGGAATATGTGAGGAACTTGGGTAGTTTTTGGAGGATATGATTTTCACATTATAAGAGACATGCTTTAATTATTTAAAATAATATGTGAAATAGAGACATTTGGTTTTCTATGAAAAAAAATAGGAGTCATTATCATGGATAAAGTTAGTTCAATTTTTGGCTCATTCTAAAAACCTTGTATCATAATAGAGTGTTTTTTAGGTATGTTTGATACAGTTTTACATGCTAAAATTAGTAATCTTCCTCGTTCTCTCCGCTAGGTGTGTTCAATATTCACTACACCAAAAACAGCAATTTGGCACGGTTTAAAACTGTGCCAGATCAAATCTGGCACGGTTTTGAACTGTGCCAAAATCAGGTGTTCCAAAATGGTCAGTTTTTTCTAGCACGGTTTAAAAGTGTGCCAGTTTTGACCAAACAGGTACACTTCTGGCACACTTCATAACCGTGCCAAAATTTAAAATTTTTGGCACACTTTTGGCACACTTTATAAGTGTGCCAGATTGAGTAAATTTTGCTACACTTTTGGCACAGTTCAAAACTGTGCCAAAATTTGATACACTTTTGGCACGGTTTTGAACTGTGCCAAATTTTTGGATCAAAGAAAAAAAATAATTATAAATAATATTACCCAAAAAAATCAATAACATTTCCACTATTTTTTGTACTTGTTTTAGAATAATAAAAATTCAATAATAATCTAAAACCAGCATGGCAAAAATAGTACAACAACAAAACAAATAGTCCGCAACAACACTAATACACGTAGAACATTCCCACTAAAAATTATTGGCTTAAATTCCATTAATAGAAAATTCATGTCAATACATATTAAATTCATCTCAATACATGCACAACCATCGATCCTTTCGAAGAGATTCTCGCTTGCCAACATCTTGTTCGTGGAAACTCAATTGCTTTTGTTCATGAATTGATCATAGTCGGTCAAAGCGTCAACGTCTTCGAACATTTCTAACCATTTGCAATAATCTCCAAGCCTACTTGAGTGAACTCTAATGAGTTGGTACCTGCAGATGCAAAGCAATAACTAGTATTAGCACTAAAATTGTGTGTATAGTCACTATTACTTATGAACCTGAAAAAGACTAAAATATGCATAAAATGTTGGTAAAATAAAGAAAGTAGCAAGTTAGCATTTTACAAAACTAATTCCAAAGTTTCATGTTGAGATAGATGTGAATTGCATACAAGTTGAAAACAGTTTATAAAATTTGGGCAGAGTTCCCTTTGTTTATAGGACTATCCACCCTGTTTAACGACTAAAAACTACTCAAACCACAACAATAGTAATATGCAACAATCGTGCCCATTAGTCAGAGGCATACATGAAGATTTCTCAGTAGACATACATTAATGTCCATTATTTACACGCCTTGATGATTTCTAGGATAACTTTTGAAGAAATTCCGAAAAAAATGATATTAGTAAAGTCGGATAAAATTTGATAAGGTGAAACAATCCATAAACATATATAGAAATTAGAAGTGTAAAACTTTGACTTGATATGCGCATATGAATCTAGAGGCTACATCATATGGATCTCATTAACATCTTACAATACCTAGTAGCCCGTTGCATCTCATAACTTTCTCTCAAAGACTGACCATAAGGTGATCTGAAAAAATAAAAACAAACATTGATTAATGGTAAAAAAAATGCATAACATCGATTTATGATCGGTAAATATGAATCCGTACAAAGTAGGATTATATATATATATATATATATAATAGCAGTGATGTGTTCCTAGCTCGCAGAGCTACATACTGGAAAAATAAAAAGACTCTCTATTACTTTGAGAATAGAATCGTTGGTTTAACCGATGGACTACATGGGAAATAGGAGGATGCTTATAGAGTTCATTATGAACATTCGTGTTATAGAGCTATCAATTGTTTCATGGACTCCAAAAAATAGAAATCACTGCATCTTCCCTTAGAGATTGATGTTGAATTTTGAAGCAGAAAACTTGATCATCATGAAGAACCTACACTTTCATATCAAATGAACCATATTTTGTTAGAACAATTGAAACTTGACCCTACAAAATCCCATTTCCACTAACATTTTTTCAATTTTAGTTGAATCTACTTTAGGTTCAACCAAAGCCATTGCAGGAACCTTATGAAATCTTATTAACTTTTTTATTATTTTAGAAGTAGGTCTATTTGCAGCCCCTCTAACATTCCAATATAAGAAACTTATCATTGATACTTCCCAAAAGTGGAATTTGTGGATACCTTAGCTTTGGATCTTGTAATTCTTCTAAAGAGAGGATCGTAAAGTGTAGCAGTCGGAGAGGGCGGCAGCAACCGAAGAGCCCCATAGTAACCCCATTGCAACTGCTATCATAGCAGCCTCCACCATAGCATCCTCATCAGTGGTTTACTTCAAAGAAAACCTCATCAGGGAGACTTCAAGATTCCAAATAATTAACTCTTATACTACAAATAATATAATTTAGGAAGGAAAATCGTTACCTCTTGTATGGAAAAGTTAAAGAGTTTGTTGAAACTGAACTTGATTCAGTGGCTCCAAACGAATCAGATCAAACCACCAATGGTGGACTTTATCCTCAACTTGTCTATCTCTCATTTTCTCCACCAGAGTTGTCATTTGGTAAGTACCAGGCAGATGAACAAACATGGGTGGACACAATAGAATCTGTGGGACACGGTGAAACTGTTAGAATCAGTATTATGGATTGGCTTGGTCAGTCATAATACTACTCACAAAAAGGCTAGTATACCTGAGATAACTCTATTGAAAATAACCGTCAATCACCCAATTGAATAGCTGCTCCGTATTGCAACACACAACTGGATCAAGTAAACTAAACATACATGTTAACAAATGAATGAACCACTGCATTGACATCCTCGTCCAATTGAATAGCGGTCTCAAGACCATACTCAGCTTTGTATATCAGCATTCTTAGTAAATCAACTTTGAACCATTACATTCTCTTCTACGAATGCCATATAAATGATAGATTTTATATTCTTAATAAATCAACATGTCACTATGTTGTATGTTTCACAGATCTGCATATATAAATATGTCATTATGCTAAATTATAAAAAAAACATTTGAATTTGGGTTTTTGTTGACACACATATAAAACACATATAATTAAGCTCTATTCACCTTACACACGATCGGATGGGTCGGCGGCTATGCGGTCCATAAGTACCATCTTATGGATAATACAGGTTCTTTACCAATTGTTTTGTTCTTGAAGAGTAGTTGTATTGGTCGACCGAGTCGCATCGCAGCAGCGTAACCACCACCACCACCATGTTGTGGTGTTTTGAGAAATCACCTACTTCCCTGTGTGTGCACGCGTTGAAGCATAATGACCAAGTTGAGGAAGTTGAATCGTCTCTCGCCCTCTCCCTCTCTTTATCTTTTCATCTCCCTCGCCATCTCCCTCTCTTTCAACACTTTCTCGAGCGATAAGTGACATATTGGACTAGTTTATCCCCATAAATGTTTGCACTCACCCTCCATAGACGGCTCCCATGTCCATAGCGTTCCTCACAGTGAACTAGTTTATCCCCAAGACACTTATATATGACTTGGTAACCACACATTTCCAGTGTTCATAATCTGCTAGTAAAATCCTGTGGTGCGGGTTTCCCATAAACTCCAACCTGTGAACTCGACAACCAGTAAGGTGACGTCTCCACCCTTGAAGACCATTATTTTGTTCATTATGACCCGTGTTCTGATTCCCCACTTTGTGCATTCACGCTTGCAACGACATACTCCTACACACATTACATTACTATGGTGCACATTGATTTTGTTAGTTTCTTCATTGCTGCCAACAATTTCCAGAAGAATGCACAATTTTTAACAATCAGTGAACCCCATCTCTAATATTATGTAAGAGAATCAATCACCAACCCTGAAAAATCTCAACATCTTCAGGAAGTTTTTGGTAGATAGAAGTAGCAGACCACACAAAGAAACCACGCAATAGACGATTCAGCTCCAAAAGAAGTTTACCGCCTGCATGTAATACTCGTGTGACTAATTTCAAACCAAAATTAAAACAGGCTACAATGATATTTTGAAATAAAAATATAAAGATACCTTGATTGAATTGGAGTAATTGAAAGAAAAAACTTTGTTATGCAATCAAGAAGTATCAGGTCTTTGATAATCAAACTCAAAAGCTAGATTACTTAGTGAGTAATGGAAAATCAGGGTATGGTAAAATTGGACTTGGTTTTGAGGCTTCATCTTCAAAATATAAACAAAAAGTCCCTGCAAAAACTGTATTTGTTACTAAACATTGGGCATGTATTTTTTATAGCTTGGAATTGCCTAAGACATTTAAAGTCCTTATCTTGAAGACATGAACTATGTTTACTGAAAACTGTTCGAATAGATGAACCAATATTCCTAGATAATCAAGTAAAACATTTAGTACCTGGAAGGGTTCTTCATAGGGTATAGTTTACCTTATTCCTTATGTCATAAACATAGGCCTCAACATCATTCTTTTTGTCTTTTGATTCTTCCATAACTCGATCTTGCAACGCCATTTCAAACTCCTTCTCAACTGCTTTATGCACATCTGCAGGGAGCATTCCTCTATACACCAACTCAGTTACAGGTATGTTTGTTTTCTTAACCTTCTTCTTTGGATCGTCAACCTACATGACAAAAGAATACGCTCGTTAGATGTCTAAAAAATCTTACTTTCTTTATAAAAGCTTATAAGCAAGATTGATACGATTACATAGAAACATAACAAATAGTTTGTGTACGATATTAAAATGAAAACTATAGATACTAAAGCATTTAGAACATCTTTAAATTCAAATGACGAATCAATATATTTTCCCATATTAGCATTATTAGTAATTTATCATACAACTACTAAGATAAAATTCTACAAATGACATCAAATAAACATACAAGTACAGCAAGTAAGTTTTTAGCACTGACCTGCAACAACTTCAATGCCCTCTAAAGAACTTCGCAACCTTTAATGTAATTCGACAGTGACACGACCATAGCATATCTGGACATGTCGACATATGCAAGCGCCATTGCCAAAACTACATCTTGCTTGAATGATTTGGGCAGCCTCTCTTTCAACAAACTCTCACCGATTTGAAAAACCATCTCAGTCTCTCATGCTTCTTAAAATTAACTAAAAAAACTAGGTGATTAAGGAGGAATATGTAACTTAAGTGGTATTGTCCTAATCAGATCTTTTGTGAGGGACACTGATTGTTTTTCAAATTGTAGCATTGTGAATCATCATGTAAAAAGTCACACTTATGAATAAGCACAACATATACGTTTGTATGTAATTATGGTTAACATATGTAAATATAATTAACAAAGAATATCAATGTTGTAAAATAACTATCCCTTTTTTTGTCGAAAGAAGAGAGTTACATGTCAAATACTCTCCTTACAATTTACCCTGCTTGAAATGAAATATCTATATGGTTAATTACTACTTCATGTGATGATATAAGTTCTGTAGGATGGGAAAAATGACTCTCCGGGAATTGTTCCTCGGGTCCTTGAGGAGCTGTTTCACCAAGCTTCTTTACATAGCACCACATCATTTACCTTCTCAGCTTTATGGAAATACCCTCCCCCCAGAAATAACCCCCTGAATATATGTCTATTACTAAACACCAGAAGCGACTGTAAAACTATTTTTCTGTGTTTTACTAATGATTCAAATGCCTAAGGGATCGGTGGAAATTGAGGGTCTCATAGAAATGGAAATCTCAAATAACACAAAAGTAAGTTGGTACACTAAAGAGAGGAGGGGTATTATGGATTATGTTACCGTAGACACCGCATTGACCACTGCACATGCTTCCTTCAGTTATTTAGAGGAACATAACACTAAACTCTCAAATTTTATAGTTCAGTTCATCCACCCCATATGTTATAGTCAACTCCAAAGTTATATGTCCATTACACCTATTAGACGTAACTATTCTAGTAAACCGAATTTGTCGAGTTTCAAATGTGTTTTTTAGTGGCCTCTCGGGGATGAAAACCTTGTCATTTAACATGTATATACTCATATACAATCACATGTACTAATAGGTACAAATAATTGGCAAAATCTAAGAAGGCCCTGATATCAATTTGAAAATAGCGAAACAACAAACTAATTATCTCGACGCCTATTAGTACATTTAAAATAATGTGATTTAAGCAATTTGTACAATTCATTCAACATTCATCCAATGGATGTATGCAAATACTCACAAAATGGTATCAAGGTATATAAGCGATGTGTGTGTGTGTGTGTGTGTATGTGTACTCTTCCCGTACAACCCATATATAGGTTTTGAATTCGAGCAAGTCGATAAAACACGATGAAAGTCCCATTCAGTGTCTTATTGCATCCATCAGTCTTTCAATCCTGCCACCTCTTTTGTTGTCCCAAACAATTTGATTAATGACAAAATAATTATGTTAAGGGCTAACCCCATACATCACAACCCATGGATCTAATCTATATTCTCAAACTACTATGTTAATGAATCAGCCATGACTTTTAGGAAGCCTGTTTGTTTTAAAGCCAAAACCAACTAAATGTTCAATGGTTCCTAAATTGATGCATAAGGGGGAAGTAACGTGTGACGGCCAACTCAGAACTGGGAATGAATTGGATATAATACACCATGCCCTCTTCCACATTTTCAAATGTGATACAATTGAATTGAATAAAGTGCAAATTTCTAAAAACAGAGTTGATGCATTGGAGGCTCAGGTAGAATAGATAGATGATGGCTTGGAGCGACTTTTTAGGCTCGTGATTAAAATAAGGGCCTCTCCCTTAAAAATTGTTCCCAACTAATGACACGACAACACATTGCTCAATAAGAATATAGTTTTATTCACATTTAGCAATGCATACTAACTCATTGTAGTGATTAGTAAAGTATTATGTGTATACGTATGCATTGTAGTGATTAGTAAAGTATTATGTGTATACGTATGCATTGTAGTGATTACTCCCCTCTTTTTAGGTAGTAAGGATTATGTGTATACGTGTGCTATACGTGTGCATTGTAGTGATTACTCCCCTCTTTTTAGGTAGTAAGGATTATGTGTATACGTGTGCATTGTAGTGATTAGTAAAGTATACCTGCTGCCCATGTTACGTGAGAGAAGAGCACGGGGAAATATCGATTCATCTTCCATCCTTGAGTTCTAACATCACCTTCATTTTCTAAAATCTACACAAAATATAATTTAATAAAAAAAGCAATAAAGGAACACAACAATTAAGTATTGGGTAATCATAAATAACATAAGGATAGATTTGATTCAAAGATGGTGATTAAAATATCAAAATGGCATGCAATTTACCAGACTAACAGACTCCAAGTCTAAAAATATGTACAAGAACTTATTCTTCCCTTCAGAAAGTCAAAACACTCATCTGATCAAACACATAATAGAAGCCAAACTGAAAAAGGTCATATGATCAGAGAGGTTTGAGATACTATTTGTCTTTAGATTATTTTGGAATATTGCAATACAACACAAATGTAATCAAACAAACACACTGGAATAACTAAATACACACTAAGGGTTCCATAGCTCTCTTTCATATATACTCATAATAACTAATTTCAAAGCATGGGTAATCGATCAATGATAAATACAGAAGACAACACTTTGTTTCGTGTATACTCGCTGAGCTAAAAACATATAAAAAATAGATACAACCCTATAAAATTATGGCTAATAAATTAATATTATTCAACAATTAATCACAGTCGCAATCCCATTACTTGTAACTGTTAACAATATTGTACATGTTAAATCAAATTACCTTCAATTTTGGAGAAAGTGTTGTGAACAGAAAATAAGCCCTAGCTCAACAATCGCATGGGTATAAATGCAAATGGTAATATATAAAGATGAATGTCAAGGATAAAAAAGATGAATGTCAAGGATAAAACATGAAGTCTTCAAGTCCTTAATGAATAAGCACACATTTATAATCATACTTCTATAGGTCTAAAAATGAATATATAAGAAACATACATTCCGAAAAAACAAATTAAGGTTCTCAAAAAGCGTGTGGGGATTTTAGAGAGTGTAGGTCACGGTTTCGAACCATACATGCATCACCAACCCTAGACATTCCATAAACAACAAACATAAAGAAATCAAATATAAATCGGGCATGAAAATGAACTACCAAACATATTATTCAGAGGGAGTTCCAAACTACTCATGAAAGACCTCCACATACATGCATACATCTCCATAAATAAAGAAATAAAAACATAAAATCTACTATATCAAATCACACAAAAAAGTAATCCATTAACCTGGGTATTTTTCCATATACCTTTTGTGCAATGTAGAAAATGAAACATATCCAATGAAAACTAAATGTATCATCTGATGAATAACTGGAACAAAACATGAACGAAGATTAGAAACCCAGCAATAAAGTCAATAATCACCAAAAGCTGAATAAAGAGCATTAATTACCTCCAAAGTAGATTAGATCGGAACAAACCAAAAGAACAACTTGAAGAACGTATGGGTGGAGCAGTAGGAGTGGGAGACGACCGGAGAATGAGATTAGGGAGAGACGAACGACAGAGCAGCTGTAACCAAAACGTGAGAGAGAGCGCCTAGCGGGAAGGTTGAAAAATGAGAGGGATGAGTGAGCAGGAGCCTACAAAGTGAGTGAGTGTAATTTTTTTAAGCATTTTATATTTTAGTCAAGTGTTCTTAATTTTGGCACACTTAAAAACAGTGGCAAATTTTGGCACTGTTTTAAAGTGTGCCAGATTGTCATTAAACCGTGCCAGAATTTGGCACAGTTTTAAACTGTGCCAGATTTTTAATATCAGAGTGTGCCAAATTATTGTTTTTGGTGTTGTGATTACACAACTTATTCCTTTTATGCCATGATTTTCACCTTAAAGACAAAAGGGTTTGAAATTTTAGCCAAGTCTCTTTACTTTAAACTCATTGAATAGGCTTAGTGAAAAGGATCAATCATAGAATACAGGGTTATTGACTAAATAATTCATCGAGTTGATTGACCAACTCAATACCAAACTTTTTGTTAAACTTTTTTGCTCTTTAATTCACAATAACAGACCCATAATCCATATTTCTTCATATCGATTCCAACCCAATATCAAATTGGGTTGGATGAACATTACCCCCGTCTCATTGGACACAAATGTATCTTTTAACCAAATTCCAATATGCCATCATTTATCAAAAATAAGGAAAATATTTAAGTTAGGGATAAGATCAGTTGTACCCAACCAAATAAAAATCAACCCATCTTAAAGATCTACTGTGGTAAAAATAAAGTTTATTTATTTTTTCAGTAAAGAAAACTTGAATAAATATAGGCAAAAGTTGATTACATAATTTCACATAATTTTAAACCACTTAAATAATTTACCACCAACCATATAGAGAGAGTATCATGAAGGAAACTTTAGGAAGGAAAGTTCACACAAAGAAATCATTTTTGATCATGAAGAACTCCATAAAAAATCAATAATGGACGACATGATACCTATCTTCATGTACCAATCTAGGAACTTCATTTTTTATTTTTCTATGACAAAAACAAAACACAGTTGGGAGAGTTCAATAGCATGGATGAGATATATATATATATATATATATATATATATATATATTAATTGAGCTCAACTATGTATCAGCGTAGATCAAAAGAGAGAGGGACTGCTGGACTAATCTACAATATCAAAGTGCTGAAAAAATGATAAAACAAAAACAGAGCATTGACCATTAGAATACATATAGAAAATTAATGTACAAAAATAAACCCAACCTAGACATACCTCTACAATGGAATAAAAGAACCACAACTCATACCTGAATCTTCAAATTTCTAATAAGAATTCTACGAGTTATGCTTTCTCAAAGAAAAAACCTACCCGTACAAGAGTAGAAAATTACGAAGAAGAATAAGAGGAAGATAAAAGGAATAGAGATAGGGTTACATACTCTAAGTTGTATGGTGGGGTGCCGGTGATAATTTTCGATGAGATTATAAAGTGTCATTGAGGAGACCCAACAATGGGAGAGAGAGAGAGAGAGAGAGAGAGAGAGAGAGCACAGAGGAACCGCGACTGGGGGAAAACTCCCGCTTCTCAACATTTGGGGTTTGTATCTTTTTTTACATAAATATATTAAATACAACGATTTATTGTTATTTGCAACGGTTTTAATTAATTTGTAACGGTTTTTTAACGTTGCAATTTTGTAATGGAAAAAATCCGTTACAAAAGATGAAAATAATCCGTTACAAAATGGGACTTTTGTTGTAGTACAAGATCAACTAAATTTAGTTAGATATCCGCCATTCTTAGAGGATCCCAACCATTTATGGAAATAGAAGAATGGAAAAAATGGGATTTTGAAGAAATAAGTACTATTAAAAAATAAAAGACCTAACAATATTGATTTCAAGGATCACTTTAAAAATCTTCCACATAAGGTGGATTGCATTTGTAAAACTTATATATGTGTCATTCTCGTAAATCCGTTCCGACTGCGGTGGATCTCATCATATTTCTATGATAATTTGGCTAAACATTTTCAACACAAAAGTCATTGCAAATTTTGAAAATGGTGCACAAATAATAATTTGTTGAATTTGGTATTATTGTTAAATATGACAAAGAAGAGCGGCAAGGGAAAAGTTGTCCATAATTTTATTAGGAATGATTTTAAATATACTTTAAAGAAATATAACAATCATAGTTTGTCATGCACATTCATTTTTATGATATGAACTCACTTAGAACACATTTACTATCATTTTATAATTCACAAAATATTTGTCGTGTCAAGAAAATTAAGTTTTTCATTTTATGTAAATTTAATTTTATATTTTTGAAGGTTCATTCCAATTTTTTAAGGCTTATCTAATGTAATTCAGATAACTTTTAATTATGTTAATTGGTTTCTTTGCGTCTCTATATGCAATGAATTTATTGTTTACTTCCAGAATTTGAGGATTTGATAGTTCGTTAAGGGTTAATAACACATAGGTCCCCTGAAGTATAGAGGTAGTCTCACTCGGGTACTATATCTTTTAATTTTCTCAATCAATCCCTCTAATTAGCATACTGCTTCAATTTCAACGAAATTTTAACGTACAGTTAACTCGTCTAACAGAATTGATACATGGCACTCATGGGGGAGACTTAAGAGAGACTGGACCAAACTTCAACCGATAGTTTTACAAAAATCACTATCTAAGTAATTTTTATGATATTTTCTTCTAGTTTTAATGTTTTAAGAGCATTAATATATTTTAAGTTTGTTACAATTAAAATAAAGTTATTTTCAAACTTAAACTGAATCTATAATTAATTAATATTTCTCGGCCTATATCAGTCTTCAGTTTTATTATTATTATTATTATTATTATTATTATTATTATTATTATTATTATTATTATTATTATTATTATTATTATTATTATTATTATTATTATTATTATTATTATTATTATTATTATTAATAATAATAATAATAATAATAATAATAATAATAATAATAATAATAATAATAATAATAATAATAATAATAATAAGAAGAAGAAGAAGAAGAAGAAGAAGAAGAGAAGAAGTTTATTAAATTTTATGCTTGTGATACACCTCTCATGAACAAGGTACTATTTATGTAATTTTTTAATTTGAAAGATGGACAAAACACAATTTTTTAAACTAGTAAAATGTAATTTTAAATAATAAAGGGACTAATTGGCATTATATTTAACTAGTACTTAAATAAATAATATTATTTACCCTAATATCTAATAAAGAAAGTTAATTTGATTTGGAATATTCTCATACTTCTAATATAAATTTTGTATTACTCAACCACCGTATTTAAAAATTTGAGATACGCATTGTTAAAACACTCATCATGGAGGTGTACTACAAGCATTAAAGTTAATAAAATTCATTATTATTATTATTATTATTATTATTATTATTATTATTATTATTATTATTATTATTATTATTATTATTATTATTATTATTATTTAAGACATGCAAGTGTGTGAAAATTACTTAAATATTATTATTATTATTAAAGTCTAAGACCTGTATAGGTCGAGAGATATTATTTCATTATAAATATCAGTTTAAATTTAAAAAATAACTCTTTTTTTAATTGTAATAAAATTAAAATATATTATTACACTTAAAACATGAAAAAATAGATGAAAATGTCATAAAAATTACATTTGATTATTATTTTTGTGAAACAGTCTCTTGATGTTTGGTTCAGTCTTAATTAAGTCCATCACATGAGTGACGAATGTTAATTACGTTAGAGAAGTTAAATTTTGGTTAAAATTTGGATGAAATTGTAAATTATATGGTACTTGGAGGTCGTGATTGAGAAAATTGAAATATCAGAGACCCAAGTGAAATTATATATATATATATATATATATATATAACATAACATAACATAACATACAGTGGTGGAGTCAGGAAATGTCCTTGGGTGGGGCACTTGACGAACATGAAAATGTAAAGTTTTCTAAAATTGGTGGGGTTTCGGGGGCGAGAGTACCCCAAATGATTTTTTTAGGGTTAATTTTACATTTTTAAAGTATTCTATCAAGAATATCAGAATCAAATTTTAATTGAGTCAAAGTATCGGATTCAAGAAAGAAAAGTTCAAAAAACGACCATAATAACACCAATATTAGTCCATGGGTAGCAAAAATATAACTTACCACAAATGACAAAAGAAACGAGTGTAAAATACAAAACTAAAAAAAATATGTTTAGAAAATAAATATGTGTAAATAAATTATGGTATTTATATATTTTTTTCATCAAGTTAGTTACAAATATGTCATAAACCTTTAAGTGTTGAAAATGAATAAGGAACGCTAAGGTACACATTTTTTGGTTATTACTCAATTATTGTTTATCCGTCACTTGTAGTTTAAATAGAGTAGTTGAGATGATAGAGATATATAAAGTAATAGGTTTAGTAGAGGTTGAAAAATTATCTGTTATTATATCAAAAAGATCCTTCTCAAATATTAAATAACCTTTGAGTTTCTCTTATTTAATGCACATGAATAGAGTTTAGATTGAGTTAGTGTATATACATTTTTTTTTCAAAACCGGGATGGAGCACTTATCCACCCCCAATTAACACTGTGAGTGCTAACACATATATGACTAACTTTCATTAAAGTATTTATATAATTCCTCATATGGCGCCTACTATTATTGAAATGACAGTTGCCTCATATTACATAGATATGGCTAACAAGCGCTTTTGAGATTGGTAACGAAAGTCGAGCAATGTGGGTGGCATGGATCCAATGCCATAAACCGGAAACTCGTTCCATGTAATCAACTTAATCACAAACTCCTATAAAGAAATTAAAGACCATTGCTTCCTTAACATGTCCTAGTCTAACGGCAAAAACACCCCCAACTAGGGAAACACCAAACACTTGTCAACCATCTCAGCGGTTCTAAACACTATAAGTAAAACAGTTTGCAAACATGAAATCTCAAATTATTATCAGTGTTTTTGAGAAATATTTGCACCTTTTGCTAGTAGTGTTGTGTTGTATACTTACGAAAAATCAAGAGATCATGGACTCCCAGAACATGAGCTACCAAGCTGGCCAAGCCAAGGGCGAAGCCCAGGTGGCCTAACATTTATTTGTTTGTTTGTCTACATATATACCTTAACATTCATTGCATGCAACATGCATAACACAATTGATATGTTTATTTCAGCAAAAGGGAAGCCAGATAGCGGACAAAGCCCAGAGTGCTGCCAAGTCTGCCCAGCAATCTATGCAGCAGGTTCATTTATTTTTCTTTTGCATTATTTTGTGTTTTGAACTCATCCCATAACCCTCAATATTCAAATTGTTAACTTTAACATTTAATCTCACAACTATTAAAGTTTTTTAACCATAAAAATGAAAAATATGTAACAAAACTTTGATAAAAAAAACGCATGATTTATAAACTAAAAAAAATTGTATTTAAATACTAATATATGGTTTATATCCAAAAATCATAATATGGGTTTGATACCAAAAACTATATGGAGCCAAAGTAAACAAACAAAAAAATTATTTTAGAAAACATACGCACAGCAAACATACTTGCGTGCACTCACTCTCTCTCTCTCTCTCTCACACACACACACACACAAACACGGATATATATAATATTATAAATATTAAATATATATGAACTATTTTTGGGCATTTTGTTTGGTTTTAAGTTTTAAGATCCTCATTTGATAACAATGACCATACTTCTTTATTTATTTGTGATATAGTTTAAATTTTGTAATTATCAAATTTATTTTTTAGTTGTGGGACTTGGAAAATACTTTTGCAAGTAATATAATCAATGTTAAAAATAATAGTGCAACTAACTATATTTAGGAAGTGGGGGTGTGATACAAAACTTTCAAAAGAAATGGGGCAACACAACTAATTGTAATGAAATTAAATCCCAAATGACTTTTTTCTTTCTACTGAATTAAAGCATGAGATGAGCATTTCTGAAGTTTTGCAATCGCAAAACCAACTATTCTTTTTCTGCTTTATTTACCACTTTCAGTTAATGATTAGTTATATATATGTGATGTGTGACAATTGTGTAGACTGGTCAGCAAGTGAAGGAAAAGGCACAAGGTGCAGCTGAAGCGGTCAAGAATGCAACTGGGATGAATAACTGAAGTTACAATGATTTTTTCAATCTCTGCCATCCTCTTCAATGATAGTAGTTTTTAATTTCTTATTTAGATTTAATTTTGAATTGTAAAGTCAGTGTTTGAACAAAAAAGAGAATATTCTCGTGGGGAAGTTCTGACCTTGTTCTAATAAATTTTGAAGTAATGAGATGCTGAGAATTAGTGTAATCCTCTTTTTCATATTTCTTTAAGTGGAAATATATACTATGATTGCATCTGTTTATTTTGTTTTTGATTCGGGAGATCAATATTAAGCAATTCCAAATCTAATTAAGACTATTGACTCCTCTCAACATGTAATGAACCATTCTAAATATAAATGAGAATCAAGTAGAACTACGGACACTACAAGAAAAAAAAGTGTTTTCCACATCGTGAAACGTTTCAATGACACTTTTGAAATAGTAATTGAAAGAGGGTGTCGTATAAAGTAAACTCATTACCTCAATGTCTTTGTATTATTGTAAAAAGATTTCATGACACCTTTGGAGTGGTGTTGAAACATTCCACAACCGTTTATCACTACTCGTAAAAGTTATTACCCCCAAAACCCTTTCACGGTGCATTCTTATGTGTCGTGAATACTCTTTTACGACTAAACTTATCCGTCAGTAAGTTGAAGACATCGTAATTATTCTCTTACTAGATTTTAGCTCCGCTCGATGCTCGGAAGTTTCGTAGTTCTTATTATATAAAGCAATACAAATTTAAAACCTAAAATTAAATCAAATTAAGTGTAGATATAACACAAAATAGAGGATAAAGAAAAGTGAAAGGAATAAAAAAAAATGAAACACAATACCTTTGGACAACATTTGGAACGGTGGCTCAACTTGTGGCGAAAACACTGAGAAAGTTTTTACACTCATCAAATGATAAGAACACAAATATCTTGCCTATATAATTATATAAGGATCAAGGAACATAAATTTTCAGAGTGTCAAATTCAAAATAATTATATATTATCAAAGCAGAAAATAAACTTGCCAATAAGATTGACTAACATAGACAATCTGTCAATAATAGTTATTGTAACACAATTACATAGTGCTAAATTATGTAAGCAAACAAACAATTTGCCAATTAAGTTCAATAAATTGGAGCCTCAGCCATTATATTATCATAACAAATTAACAACTGGAAATGAAAACATCCTCTATATCGATTTTTGCAGTTGACTAAATGGTTGGGATAGAATAATACACACACAAAAAACATTATTTGAAGAATAAAACCAAAATAAAATTGAAATAGAGACATAGGATAACTAAATACCTCTAGTTGTTCTTGGGTCAATTGATTACATTGGTAAGAAGCCTACGATAAACCACAAAGGCGTGACTCAACCAAAATATTATCTCAAATTCTCAGTATATATAATTTTGTAAATACAAAGATTTAGTCCTAAATTTAACAAATCTATAGAACCAATGATGGTTGAAAAATTAAAGAAATCACTTAACCATATATAAAAACGTTTACAGAAAACTGAAGCTACATAAAAGAACTTCCTAAAACAAAAATTCTCTGTTCAGAAAATATTCCATTTTGAAACTGACTCTTCATCAAAGGTAAAGAATGTGCACACTAATAGGTGCCTATGAAATATTAGTCATCTCTAGAAAAAATAAAATTGGTCATCTCCATAAGTGTGGTTTCAATCTATTTCAGAGTTTTCAAAAATGATTCGAAATTGCAATTACGTTAATTGTGGCGTTTCCACAATTTTAAGTCGACCCATTTGCCATAATATTTAAATATCAAAACATTTTCAATTGTACACAACTCTAGACAAAGTACTTCGAGATATGTCTTAAAGAGAGACATTCCATTTAAATATTAGGGATCAAATAATAATTCAAGAAAAACTAACTTCAGTGCAACACCCCACCCCACGCCAACAACCCATTTGCCATACTCTTAGCTGCCATCCAATTTTTTTCGTGTGAAGGTTTATTCGATACTAGGTCATGATCAGCAAATGAAAACTGAACAAAACTATAACGTTCTGTTTTATCAAATAATTATCTGTCTCATGTGTTAAGTGTTAGAATTATTTTGAAGAATAATTCAACAAAATATGATTCATAATAAGATTAAAGAGTCACTTTGGTTAATAAAAGAGATACTCCAAATATCAAGTGTCAAAATAACTATTGTTTTTTTTTTTTTTGTAAAAAAAACTATTACTACCGTACAAATATTAGTCACTACAAATTAGTGGCGAGTTAAGAAATAACAAAAGATAGAGGCAATCCCTAGAAGCGTTTACTAGACCTATATATGGCACAAATGCTTGTTCTTACAAAGTTTCTGCCCAAACATGAGCTTGGTCAAATATGAAGCTTCTCCTAATCTAAAGACATTAGTAATAACAACAACAAGAATAGCATTCCATATCAGGATGGTTGGTCACCTCAAGGCCATGTCAGAACAACTTTGATAATCACCTTACAAAAAAGGACGATCCACAAGAGTGTGTGATGATTGCCCAAGTCAAGAGCTTGAAGTTGGATCTAGGATTTGACACCATTTATAAGTATATATATCAGTACGCCGAGCAAGGAGAACATCTTTGAAATGGACATTCTTGGCATACAACAACTTTGGGTATGTGGGGTCGTAGGGGGAGTCATATTCTCTAGGGCTTCCTTGAGGATTTTCAGAAACTTCAAATGTACAAACACGCAAACTTGCAGCGGAAGGATTACGAAATACGGCAACCGAGGCGAACATATTATCTGCGATGTGGCTTACAAACCCAGAGGACCACTTGTCATCAGGAATTTCATCGGTGACAACTCTCAAGCCCCTTACAGGATGAAGCAGAGGTAGTAACCTGTAGTTATCAGCTTCAGGATCAGGGTCCCTGTCACTATATCACTAGAGAGGTCATACTTGGAGGGCTGTGAGGACAAATCCAATGCAATAACTTTTTCCCTCTCTTTGGGGTCTATATCTCGAAGACCAAAAAGAAATATCTTATTGTCCACCGCAAAGGCGTGGGAATTCCACAAACATATTCTCAAATTTTCATTGATCACGTAATCTGGTGATATGTCATTCATTTCATGTCCAGTGTGAGTTCCCCATAAGTTGTCATAATAATACAATATGGAAGGAATAGGCTCCTCCTCGTCCCATGGGATAGGATACTCTAGGAGCTTCAGATAGATGGTGTCGTCAATGACTGTGTGTGAGATAAACTTTGGACCACAATGACCCGCCGAGTAGAGAGAAATGAACGGTGAGTCTTCTAGAGCCTCCCATTTGTCAGAAACGGGATCAAAAACCTCAAATACTGGATCAGGCCTCTCATGGTCCTTCAAAGAATAATAACTAAGGGGAGGAGAAAGCTCGTGTCTACCAAACCCAGTTATGGCATAAATCTTTCCATTGACGGGGACAAAAAGCGCGTTAGGCTTCCCCGCTAGCGCCGGAGTGGCGTTGTTCCAGGTAAGAGGCTCTCCGGGGGAATAATTGCACAACAAGACGTCCGTCGGATAACGGTGATTCGGTTGACGCTCACCACCCATCCTATAAATTGTGGAACCTAGTCCCACATAATTCCTGCCAGCAGCCCAGTTGTCATCCTCTTGTCTGGTTATTGTAGGGCAACCACCACGCCTCAGATCTGCAACGTACACATGTTGATCTAGATGACTATATACTCTGAAAAAAACACCAACCACGCGCAAACATCCTCACATTCATATTCAGATTCAGATTCAGATTCAGCCGACCTCAATTTTTTCTCAGATGGATGCAACAAACTCTCTCCCTCCCTCTTTCCTTTCATATTTTCCCCTTTTTTCTCTCGACGGCGCACCAAACCAAGTCACGCCTTTAACTGTTTTAACTCCACTGAGTATTGGCTTATCTACCTTAATACACGATTAAGATTACATGTTGGGTCATGTTTCTCTCTATAAATAAGTGTCAAATTATTCATCATTTAAACATATGAAAGAATAGCATAATAAAATCATAGGATAAGGGAGAGATCCAAAGATTTAAATTTGTATTTATTTTTAAAATATTATTTTAGTTATAAAAGACGATCTAGACATTGGAATGTGCTGATATTGAAGTACGTTTTTTTCGTATACAAGAGGAAGTCGTGATACGAAATTCAGCTCGATCAGACATCGCTAAGGTCGACTGCTCCGTCAATCCTTCCATTTGTGACATGATGGAGGTATATCATTATATTTTTATTTTGTATTTCTCATAATAATTGTATGTGATAATCATGTTGATCTAAGATTATGATGTTAAGGGCCCGTTTGGTTCGGGGTAAAATATGTTTTAACGCGGTGAAAAGTAATATGGTGAAATACGTTTTCACCTATTTAGAGTCAATTTTTTTTCTATATTCTTGTTTAAAATTTTATAATTATAGGGTGTGCAGTTATTCACAATGTTAACCCAACAAAAAATTAATTTTAAATATGTGAAAACGTATTTCACCATATTACTTTTCACCGCGTTGAAATATATTTTACCCCGAACCAAACGGGCCCTAAAAGTAGAATGCATAACGTTTGTATTATTAAAGATCAAAGACTCATATATCAAATAGTCCCTCAAACTTTTTTTAATACACATTTAGTTCAGGCCTTTTTATTTTGCACCAAAAAGTCCTTCACCATGCTAAAAAAGTTTTACCATGCCACTGGCGCGGACCTTTAAAGATAAGAGAATAAGGGACTTTTTGGTACAAAATAAAAGGCTTAAACTAAATATGCATTAAAAAATGATTGAGGGAGTTTTTGGTATTTGATCCAAGAACAAATAACATATAGAATTAGATATTCATACGTTACATTTAAATATCAATATAAAAATGTTAATTGCGTCTTCTTTAATATATTTTTACATGTGGTAACAGAGCTCAAGTTTCTGATCTCATAAATGTTCATTAAGAATTTTTTTTCATATAAAATATCCACGTAAATATAATAATAATAATGAATTGTTGATTTTTTTTAGGGGCAATTTTTTTTGTTCCGAATATTACGAAATTAGCATGGTCACTTGGAAACGTCGAAATAAACAAAACACATTGTAAACAATGGGTACCACCCTATCTCAACGATTTGACATCGTTTAGATGCCTAAAAATGCGTTTTTATCATTTTTGGTAATAATGTCAACGCTACTAACTCTCGCTTCAACATTGATTTACGATTTCGTGAATTGGAGAGTGATCCTTAAAAGATTTTTTAATGTTACTATAGTGATAACTCAAAAAATTTCATTTTTGGAAAAATAAATTAATTTCCCATATTTTATGATATAAAAAACTATATATAATTTTTCTCATTAAATGGTTGCTCTAATATTCATGTTATGTATTATTTGGTATTGACCTAAAGGTTCAATATAATATTTTGAATATATTAGATATATGAGTAGGGGTTTAATAATAACAATTTCGGTAAATTAGATTATTGTGTATAATCTATATTTGATTGTCGAAATGTCCTAATATAATTATGAATTAATGTTTCAACCCTAATATTTATATGATGTTATATAAAGAAGACCTCAAAGTATCTTAACCTACAGTTGTAAATATTAGATTATTGTGCATGCATTTATATTTGGACCTTTGATTATCCATTAAGTTTTGCGCGTAATATTTTTTGGGGTATTAATTTTTATATACATTACGTAATATGTGTGTGCATGTATGTTCCATGAAAGTAAAAAAATTTCACACTCTATCAATTAAATATTTAAGTGCAATTAATGATAAATCAATTTAGGATATCTGTGAATGCAACCAACTAAATTAATTGGTATATCTATATAATCACATAAAAGAAAATTTCATAAGATGAGATTTTGGGTACCAAATTTTTATGACCAAATTATAATGTATTTGGGTTCCCTTATTGTGATTTCTTTTGTGACAATTTTAATTATGTTTGAAAAGCCGCTTATTTTATAAAACTGTAAGTCGTAATATTTTGATGCATTTTCAGTAACAATTTTCTTATGCCTCTAATAAGCAATAATTGAGATTAAAATTGTCAACTTACTTGGGATTGATGGATTTTTTTTATGTCAATCCGAAAGAATATAATGATTAAAAATCACCATTTTTTTAATGATGAACGATGTTTTGACTATTTGAGCACGTTTAAGCTCTCAAAGCCTTAGATTTGTCATATTTGGTAATAAAGTTGACTGCTATTTCTGTTTTCATTTTTTTTAAATTTCGCTTATTGAAGATTATTTTTAAGAGTTTTCTTATCTCTTTTATAGTGATTACCCAAATTTTCCATTATTGGAAATTATGGATTTCTCCATTTTATGTGTTTTAATTAATACATTGGTTATCTTATCTTATTTGGTTGTCATATTATAGTTATCGTTAAGATTTTGATATCAATATTTGCATTATGTTAGTTTAGGTGCTCATTAAAGTTCCCTAGTCTATAATTGTAAATATTATATTATTGTGTATAAATTTGACTTTCAACAGGATTAAATATAATTATGAATGCTAGATTGTTAGTACAATGATGATGTGACTTGTTCATTGTAAGATTGCCCAAAGAAACAATTTTGATTATCAATCGAATATTAATGAGTATTTTTTTTTTGTATCAACTTAACCTTGAAGGATTTAAAAGTTTTCTTTGAGACTAATATTTACGTGAAGTTTAATCGGTTCTCAAAATAGTAAATGTTATATTAAATGTGTATATGCTTATTATGTCCAATATGAGTAATGGAAAATTAAAAGCATACCGTAAGACTTTCATCTCAGTATTCATTAGGTCAAGATTCCACTAAAGTGGTCTAATCTAATAAATTACAAATGCTGGATTTTGTGATAACATTCAAATATTATGTCTTGGTTGCTCTAAAGAGTCCGGATATGGTTTTGAATGTTTGGATTATTAATGATTTCATTATGATTAAGCCATTGTGATTTGGCTACTCCAAAGAGTCCGGTTGCAATGGTGAAGTTAATATTAAGGGGAAATATATTTGTTTATTAAGCATTGTATCGGTTGCTCCAAAGAGCCCATAACCTTCCTTAATTTATAAGTACGTTGTTCATTTATGTCTTTAGAAAACATTAATGCTTGCTGAAATTATTATACAATCCATAAAATAATGTAATATTCATATAATGGATAATTTGGTAGTCAAAAAGTGACCCAGTTAGAATGATTATGAGTATTAAATTTAAAGATAAGAGTGGTAGTAATAGGTTATCATGGCAAAGAAATTAATGGGGCACGTTTGATTCATTTCGTCAGACGAGATAATTTCCCAAAGGAATTTTATTTTGAGTAACTGAAATAAATATAAAGTAATTGTGCAATTAGGTGGTGAAAAGTTATCCTAGATAACATGTCCATTTAAATTACATAACATGGTACCCAATGAAGTCATATATAAAGTTATTACAAAAGAAGGCCCACGTTTACAAAATGTTACTAATGTACATGTTGTCAACTCATAGCATTAAAGTAGTGATCTCTTTATCTCATTAATTTATATTATTTTATTTCTCTAAAACTGCATGTTTTATCCGTTTTAATGTTCTTGAGACCGACTTCATAAAATGAAATAAATAAGCTAAGTTTCACTTAAAATTGGTAAATCTTAATCATTCTGTTTTACTTGATGAACCCAATATTAATAGATTAGTGTGTAAAACGCTTTTAAATTTTTTGAAGAACTATTAAATGGATTAAGCACAAAGTTTATGCAAAATGTCATAATGTTAGAGATTAAAATATGAGTACACATGATGTAATATACATTGTGTGAATTATAATGTGTCATTCGATATGAATGAAATAATTTATTTTATTTTTAAAACTACAGTGTTACGTAATGTAGTTTTAAATTGATACGGGGATCTTTACAAGACAAACCGTAAAACAAACTATAAACTCTTAGATTCCTTTTCTTATATTATTTTGGGATCATTTCAAGAAAACCCTCAATGACCTTTTCAAATATTTTTCTTTAGTATACAAAAGATTTTTTAGTTTATAGGATAATATATTTTCTTAATTATAGTGTTCTCATTGGTGGTTTTGTATAATAATATTTTTGATAAAAAATTTACAAGAAAAATGATTGTGATCCTTTATCATAATGTTGAACTTCAAAGTAGATTTTCGATCTTTTGGATTGAATATCACATTCTTTTAACTCGAGATCTATTCTGATGACTTAATAGTCTAGGTTGTCACTTATGAATCTTCTTGACACTCTTATTTACTCTTATGGTTTTATGATTTTAAAACGACCTATGTGGCCCAAGTGGGAGATTATTCCTTGGATAGTGGACCTACATAGATCATGTCGTTATAAAACAACAAGTCAAATGCAATAAGTCGATATCGCCATAACATTTATTCACACAAAATTCCTTTTTAAATTTTAAAAGTGTAATATATAAATTTCACTTTACTTATCCAATTTGATACGCCCGCATAATTGGGAATGTCTAGTACATGCATAGATTTAGAATTCAAAAAATGAATTAGAATTTATAGTTATGTCTACATTTAAAAGCAGGTACATTAAATACTTTCGAAATTAAAAATACAAATGTCAAATTTTTTAAAGAATTGTGAAATTAGTGGGAGTATAAAATCACCTAATGTGATTATAAAAGAAATTAAGATACTCGTGTCATTCCTTTAACATCCAAAGTAATTGTTCTTTTGGTTAGTGGACATGAATAGTTTTACGAAGCTCTTAAATGGGTTTGCTATTCTGAATGATTGTGAGATTTATCACAAGAATGCGAATTTGACAGAGGATTGAGAAAATATTCAATTTTGATAATCAACGATAGAAAGCCAAACTTATAGTCAAAGTTTTCACTACGAATAGAGAAAGGGTGTAAATAAATATTTTCACCTATATTGTAGAATGTTAAAATTTTATAGTACCTCCTTTTGAGTAAGAATTACATTTAGTGTGAAAACTTATGAGAGTTTAAGAAAAGAACTGTATACGTTGAGAAATCACTATATAAATTTAAGTCAGTTCCCATTAATGGAATTTTAAGAATACTTTATATATTTTGAATAAGTATATATACCTTGATGTCAGTGGGAGTAAATTTATATATATATTGAATTTCTCTTAATAAGGAATGATAGATTAGATAAATAAAATAGTTTAAGAGTATGAAGTAATGAGATTCTTAAAATATTATATGCTCACACTTATGATAATTTTTCTCCTTTGATCAGGTAGGTTTGTTTTGGCCTAGTGACCAATATTATGAAAGAGTGAGAAAGAATTAAATATTGTATGTAGTGTGCTTTAGCGCTACAATTTATGAATTATGGCTATGAAAAATTTATTTTGTGACTTAGAGTTGTTGACACTATTACCAAGTCACTGAAATATTATGATAATGCCGCTGCAATATTCCTTATGAAGAACTGATAGGTATTTTAAAGAACATAGATACATTATGATATAATACCTATATGTGAATGAAGAAGTTCAGAAATAACAGGTGTGAGTATCCCCTAATAAACATGCTATCACCAAAGAACATTCTTGAAACATGCTTAAAATATGAGTCTTGCGTGTAGCCAAATAAGTATAAGTGTTAGTGGATTGTTTGATGGTTATATTTTGGCACTATACTTAATATCGATTAAAGTGTATTCTAAACATTTCAATTTATGTCCTGCAATATAAGTTTACATACATGTGAATTGATGAATGTGACATAAATAGTCTTTTATATAAGACATTATTGAACCATTATTGAATAAACCGATTATAGACCTTGTTGGATGAAGTGTTAATGTGGTGGTACATGGAAGCGATCATGCTCTTGAATTAATATGTGAGCACCATGACCCGCATTAATGGTTTTTTTGATAAAGATATTTATGAAAAACCATTTAAGAATGACTCAAAGATTATTGCGCGCCTTATGATAATTATGGACCAAGTGGGAGAATGTTAGAATTATTTTAAAGAATAATTCTACAAAATATGATCCATAATTAGATTAATAGTGAGAGTCACTTTGGTTAATGAAAGGGTAATTCAAATACCAAAAGTCAAAATGACTCTTGGTTATCTTCCTTGAAGGACGGTTAAGATTACGTGACTATTGGAGATTTGGGTCATGTCCCTACTTATAAATAAGTATCTGATTGTTCATCATTTAGACACATGAAAAGACAACATAATAAAATCATAGGATGATGGAGAGAAATCCAAAGACTCACATTTGTGTTTATTTTTGGAATACTATTATGGTTATTAAAGAATATCTAACCGTTGGAACGTGCTGAAATTGGAGTATGTTTTTGCCGTACGTATAAAGAGGAAATTGTGGTCCAAAATTCAGTTCGATCACACATTGCTAAGGTCGACTGATCCGTCAATCTTTTCATTTGTGGCATGATGGAGGTATGTCATTATAATATCATTTTGTGTTCCTTATAATAATTGTATGTTATAATCATGTTGATCTAAGATCCTAACGTTAAAATTATAATAAATAACATTTGTATTATTAAAGAATAAATAACATATAGAATAGGATATTCATAGTTAAATTTATATATCAATATAAAACTATTAATTACGTGTTCTTTAATATATGTTTACATCAAGTTGCCACTTGATCAAGGGTGTATCAATGTTCTGCATCATTGATATCTGTAGAACCCTTTTACTTCTTTCAACCTGAGAACAAGTTACTTTTGGTGGTATAAAGTAATTCAAAGTAAAAACTTATCATTACCTCTTAATTTACCTTAAACCCTTTGCATCAATTAATCGGTGAAAATATGATGGGAACGTAGATCCCCAATTTTTAAATTTTAAATATGAATTTATTAAAAGTGTGGAATATAATTGTTTAACACAACACAGTAATTCAACCCAAGTCCTAAATATTTGCCTATAAGATTAATTCATTTTTCTACATAGGCCAAACCAAATTTTATCAAGTTAAAATTAATGACTTAAACTAAATTAATTAAATATTACCCAAACTAATTGTAGCATTAAAATTAAACTAGAGTGTGAATTAAACCATATTTTATCTTTTAATCCTAAGCATGCGTTCTAGATGATTTGCAAGATAAAATAAATTCACAACCACTACGCCATGTTGTATGAGGAAAACCCAAATGAGAAAAACCTCGGACGACCCTAGCCTTAAGTCCACTAAGTACATAATTTTTACAAGTACAAGACAAATGACTTACTCAACTCGACTCGACTCCTTCAAGCCCCTAGTGCGTCTTCTTGTACCAACCTCTTCTTAGTCGACAATCCCGGACTCCTCCGGAACCTTGGACTCCTCTAATGAATCTTTTGGCACCCGTCAACCACACACGGTGCCTTTCACCATATGAGAACACCGCAGAAAAAACTTGTCTTCTTCTTTGTGGGATATAGAAGCAAACCCAAACAAATCTTTGATAGGTAGAGCAGAATCTGGTGCCCAAACACTCCAAGCACGATATATATATATAATAAATTAGGAAACTTATCTATGTCATAAGCTTGGATGATGATGTCATCTAAATGAGTTTTTGGTGCACTACCTCTTTTACCCTCAAATTTTTGATTTCCCCCTCTTTTTTTACTTACCTAATTTATACATGAATTCAAAATAAGGGGTACTTTGGTCCAAACGACTTTATTCTCTACTTCTCTCATTTCTCACACAAATAAGACATTTCTCTCATTCTATACTTCTCTCCCGATCTCTCATAAGCAACCTAAAAAAACCCTACCTAAAACATCCCTTGCTTCAGCTGCCGCCCCTCCTCTCTACAAGTCATTGCTCCTCTATCCACGCCGCTGATTCTCTCTCTATACGCTGCTCCACTTACGTAAGATTCATTTTTTATTTTAGCTTTCGTTTGTTTAATATTGTTGTGTATTGTGCTGTAACAAATTAGACGAATTATTGTAAGATATTAGCCGTATTGCTGTAAGAAATTAGGTGTACTAGTTTAGATTTTAGCTTTGATTTTAAGGTGTATTTGTTTCATTCATTTTAGCTTAGGTTTAGTTTCTGCAAAAAATTAGGTTCTAATTACATTTTCTATTTGATTACATTTTTTGTCAGTTCGGCGTATTGCTGTCAGTTATATGTTTGATTATATTTATTCTTTACTTCCACAATTACTGTTGCTATTTTGTTTGTTGATTAACATATTTTTTTTAAAGAATTATTTTCGTATTTATCAATGGGTAAGCCAACAATCCATTTTTTTAGACTAATCAAGTTTTTTTTCTTTCTATCAGTAGACGAATCAAAGTAACAGTGGTTGGGGTGATGTTGCTACATCCATGAACTGGAAGATTGTTTTAGGTAAGAGATAATCTTTGTTTTAGGTAACATGTAATAGTTAAAGTAATAAAAATCCTCTGAGTTGTGTTATTGTAACCTATGTTTTTATTACATTTTGAGAATGGTTTACTATAATTATTTATAGGTGTATTTTTACAATTAGGAGTTACTATATTTTGATCGGTATGTTGAAGTTTTAAACCTTCATATTTTTTTTTCTCTATGCTCATTCATCCCCATTAAAGAAACAACTTAGAACAATTAATTTGTCTATAGCAGAATAGTTAATTGAGTGTGGCAGAAAAATTAATTTTAATAAAGAACAACGTCATTCCGGTTCATTTGTGTTACTTCCAGTAGGTAATTGAGTGTGGACTACATTAAAGAAACAATTATATCATATGATTTAGGGTGACAATTCAGTAGATAATTGAGGGTGCCAATATGTACGAGTGGGAACTATTTTATAAAACTATTGGATTGTTGTACGTACGAGTGACAATTGTTTGAACAAGGTTATATATAATAGATACCAAATATATGTCGGGCTATTAGGAGTCTATTGGATTTGCATTTCGGTTTTGTACAAGAAAAATGAAACGTATTCTATCAAGTTGATTTCATGTACTTTGAGCTAATTTTTTACCCAGTAAATGCGTTTAATATCCTTTATTTTGCAAATTGTTTTTCTTCAGCAATGGTGGAAGGTATTCTAACATACATTGATGCACTTATGTGCGGATCGTTCAAAAAAATTCACTTATGAGGTAACTTATACATAAAAAACAAATGTTGATTTCAATTGAATATATTTGCAAAACACAATCTCTTGCCACTTATTTAAGGTAGAAATATCCCTCTTACTTACTACCCCTTAATATCAATGAGGTGGATTGAGAGAGGATTCCTTTGTTGATTGTGTATTTCATTACTTACTATGCTTGATTGTGTATTTCGTTACTTACTACACTTGATTGTGTATTCCTTTACGTGATTGTGTATTCAAAACCTGAATATATTTTTGCATATAGTTTTCTCTCTATTTTTCAATTTCAAACGCAACTTACAGTTTTACAATCATGATTTTTCTTCCATTACAGAATCTAATTACTAATCAGAGTATGTTATACTTAACTAAGCCACTGATGAATTATGCAGGTGATCTTTGAAAAACATAGTGGACTAGATTAACCCTTCAATACATTTGAAACTTAAACGATGATGTGTTTCTATTTTCGGGAGACTTATCATATGTCGATACAATGCAGTCACTGTGGGACTTATTTGGACAACTAACACCTTTGAAAATTTCGAAAGGTAAACTATCACCATAGTCTCCGAATCTCTTAAATCCTTCTTTTTATGTTTTCGATTCGTAACTGACATGAGTTTACAATATAATTGGTCTCAACTTTTAGCACTCAAAGTGAGTTGGGTTTACATTGTACCTACTTTGTATTACATAGAAGGGATTTGTATATTTTGTAGCATCCCAAAATACTTATCATGTTATGTTTGGTTTGTTGAGGTTAAATTCTTGAAAGGAGGGAACAAAAATCATAGTGGAAGCTCTAGAGGCATTCGCCAGAAACAGTAGCTGACGTTTACGGTACTTTCTGAATCATTGTTGATTGAGTATGATTTATTGGCATATTTATTCTCTTATAAGTGTAGGCAATTATAAGATACATAAAATTTGTTCTCACTTGAGCCGTTTAACCTGTGTTTATTTACATTTGTTAATCTTGAAGTTTTCTTTTATTAAACTAAAATTACGTATCGTAATCTATTAATATTGAATTTTATAAGGATTTGAACATGGAGGGATGCTCATATATAGGACATTTCTTTTTTTTTTTTCTTCAAAGCTCGGGTAATGGATTAAATATTTAATTCATGATTTTAAATGATTTCTTTTTTATACAGTGTAATGCATAACTATTGAATTAAATTTTAATAAGGGTACATAATGGCCTGTATGAATACGCCTTAGAACATTCGTTTGGTTATTAAGATTCATATAGAAATAAAACTTTGAATGAGAGTCAATGTTTTGTTTGGTAATTTTGTGCATAACTGAATGGCATCTCATATAGATTTACTAGAGTATGCCTCTATGGTATATATTTTTCTCCAAGCCTCTCAACTAAATACTCTATTATGTTTGGAAAAGTTCAAAAGTGGTGGAAGATCAAATTGGACCATTGTGAGCGAATTGCGGAGTTTCAACGCGGGGCCTTGCTCAACTGTAACCAACTGATCATTTTCGGCAAAAACGTTTTTTTCCTAATAGTTGTCAACATGGTGTATAGGTTTTATGTTTGTATTTAATGTGTTAAAATGAAATCAGCATTGTTTTTTGTTGCATTAATAGTTACATATCATATCTAACTCTTTTTGCGTTTATATGCAGCACCAGGATTGTCTATACAGAATTGCTCATCGTCCCGAAGGTCAAGTTTTGTCCCAACAAGAACTATTGGGATGCAAGGGGGCATAATTCTTCAATTAGGTAATCCACTTCTTCAAAACATTTTCAAAGTTAGCCTTGCTAATGAGAGAGAATACCAAAATGAATACATCCGCCCCACAATAACTCAACGTCTTAATCTATTGTAATCCTTCTGCCCAGCTGTGTCCCACAAGCCTAAATTAAAAGTTCTCCTATTGATAACCACATTTGCACTTAAATTATCGAACACAGTTGAGCACATAGTCCGTGGGGAAGGTGTTGGCATAGGAAATTAAGAAATAGGTTTTACCGACGGCGTCGTCACCAACTGTGATGCACTTTATGAACTTGGAAGCGCTCATTTTAGATCTTCTTCTGAAAATCTAATCATAGGCATTAATTTATGTTTGTTCATTTAATTGCACTTCCATAAAACACTAGCTGTTGCTGGAGTCAGGAAACAATGCAGTTGAAGCGTATGCCATTCGCTGGAGGAGGTTTGCTTTCTGCTGAAACTAACTGTATATTTCATTTTTTTTCGTTCTTTCATTTTTCCTTAGTTTTTTTATATTCAATTACAAATGTTAAGTTATGTGTATATGTGGCCGCCCAGGACGATTTCCAGAACACCGTGAATAAGCTTTGAGAACATATCTATGCAGATAAGAAACCAATTGAATGGTATACAGTATTCAAGTAAAACATGAGTTCCTATACATCAAACTAAAGAGAGGCATGAATAGCAACTTACTCATAAGATGAAACAGGGTCAATAATAGGAGGTCTACACATAATAAGTTGTTGTTCGGTGGACAAAGGGAGGGCTACAATAGGAGATGCAGTGTTGTGACTGTTCGGGGGGCTGATTTGGAGAAATGTTTTGTGTGGTTTTTTGCATTTGGTTGTTTTTATTGGCAGTGACAGAGTAGATAAGTATAAAGATAAATTTAATAGACTACGGGAGGAGCAACATATTAAAAAAATCTCTAATATTGTAAGAAATTTTGTTGTTGTATATGAAATGTTTTTTGCTTTTTATTCTCGGTGAGTAATTATACCATGCTGAGAAAATGCACCTTTGTGACACTCCACGTGCTGATTTCCCATAAAAACTTTCAGCGGTCAAGGCATCATTGAGGCCATGGGGACCTAAGGAAGATTTTAGAATCTCTAAGTTTCAAGTTGAATTAATCCAACTTGCTTCCTAGCTTAATGGTGATCATGTTCTCAATATGTATCCTTATATTGGCAAAATAATGACAGTTAGTGAGGCCAACCGATAAGCATAGGACGCGGTTGAAAGATTTTTGGAAGCGGGGAGGGTTGCTTTGAGAGATGGAGCTAATGAGTCTACTACGGTTATAATGAGACATTCACTCACTAACCAAACTTCAATAGAAGGAAAATGAAGAGGCAAAAAGAGCCTGAATTATCTATAACAGTGAAGTAATCTTAGACCTGTTAACATACTGTCATTGAATTTATTATGTGAACAGTGCTATATTCTTAACAACTAAACTTTTGAATGTTTTATTTTTTTTGCAGATTACTATGTGTGAGAGAAACGGACTATGTAGGAACATCAATTGGTTTTATTTTGAAGGTAGAATAAGAAATATGTGGCTGAGAAATTATTTTGCAGTTTATAAGAGAAGGCGTTTGTTCCGTGTTGGATCCTTGAAATGGCTTTGTGGGTTACCACCTAGCTCGATCACTTAGCTCAGTTGTAAGGTTCGTCACAACCCTGTATCTATGATTGTTACTTAACAATGGAGATTAATGAAAATGGGCTAGATGAAGTTACGATTGTCCATTTATCTGAATATGAGCAGGGCTTGGCAGTTGGGCAGTTTACAGCCTTCTACGAGGGAGGAACCTACATAGGCTCGGGCGTGATCATGGAATCAATGGATGATAAAGTATTTCTATTTTGTGAAAATGATCTTGGGGAATGTGATCCTAAATTTTATGTTACTGATTGATACGTGTTGCGTACTTGATATCACTGATTAATAGTTCCTTGCACTTGGTTTCAACAGCTTAGAAGAAAAAAAAATTCGAAAATTTTGCAAGATAGATGAGTTGACTCTAAATTCCTTCTTTATGTAAAATTATAGTTTGTGAGATATATGTAATAAAAAAAATTTGCGACCCACTTTTCTTTTGAAACACTAGTTTAACTTAGCAAAATGCACTTTTTTGTCCTAAATTAATCGTTTTCTTTTACTATTGGAGTGATGTGAGTTTTGTTGATTTCAATAAATTTATGCTTCATTTTTGGTTTTATGGGTCGTCTTTGAGTCCGCCTGACAAATTTTTTTATATATACGAAATTACATATTTACTATATTTATTAAATTTTACATCCGTTTAAACATAAATATTAATGTTAAAACATTTAAAGAGACATCATTAATGCAACAAGATGAGTAATGTAACTCATAATTTTTTTACCAACATGACACAACACTACCTTTTGCAAATTTTTTGTGTGGTTGAATACAATGTTTTTTTTTATCCTTATACGTATTCCAATAACGAGGCATCGCTATACGAGGATTGCAATGAGTATCATTTTTGGAGTGTAGTGGGTTTCATGGTTCTTTTAAGGTTTAGGTTTTGAGGGCTTTAATTCATTTTGTATTTTTTGATGGGATAACTTATTTTCATACGAATATGACATGCTATTACTTTCATTTATCTCTCACGAAAATGACCTGGCTAAATACCAAACGACATGTCTTTTAAATTCACTCTTTGAAACATAATTATAAAGATGTGATTAACGCGCAAGACATGATTAATTTGACTCATAATTTTGATAAAAACATGACACAACATTATTTTGTTTAAAAAGATTCGAACACGAATATGAGCTTTGAAATTGTAAAATAAATCTAATCTATGCAATATTGTTACTAGAATGGGTACACACAGGTTAATGTTTCTTATGCATGTAAGATTGGAATCGATCAAATGACAATTGATAATTTTTCATACATTTTTAAAATTCTCCACCACGCTATCGGAACGGGTACATAAATGGTATTTTTTAAAGTGACATTATCATGCTCATATGTATTGTTACAAATGTGTCACATTTGATAGGTACGATTAATTAGTGAATGTGTAACAAGAACTAAATAGGGACTCCCTCTTTGAAATCCTGCCTAAATAATTTATATGGTTGATTACTGAATGTGTCTGGACTTTATTTTATTTTGTTACTTTGCTTCATTCAATTTCATTTGATATGGTATTCAGATGAAGTTGTGGTCCAACACAAGTGAGTTAAGCATTTAGCCTTGCAACATTTGTGCTCCACAAAGGTGTCAGATCTGTCGAGGTGTTTGTCGACCTTTGCTTGGACAAGCATAAGACTCTGTGGTAGGATAATGTCGGCCATTGAACTAAGCACCATAAGTATTTACTGTCACCTAATTTGTTATTGGTTGAGCAATGTGGATAGTCCTATACACAAAGGAGATTATGACCAATTTGTTTAAAACTACATTTTTTTTTGTTGGGGAACGATTTTTTTCCTTTCTGGAATAACGTATTTTGAACATTTTCATCATTTTGCGATTATCCGCATGCCTTCAGGCACGGGCATACCCGTGTGTATATATATATATATATATATATGTGTGTGTGTGTGTGTGTGTGTGTGTGTAGAATACTTGGATTTAAACTAAACAATGGGTGTATGTGTTTTAGAAGATCATTTGTTGACAAAATTGAAACACACAAACTTGAACTTTTGTTGGTAGAATTTTTGCTCTCTAAGGCTTTGGAAATCTCACAAAAGTTACTTCAAAAAGTTGTTTCCCGCACCTCATTAATTCTGGCAAAAAGTAGTGGGAAAATTGGAAAAACTACTAAAAAAATGTTCCCGCCAAATCTCGTTCGAACGACTTTTTCGTTCGAAAAACATTTCGTTCGAACGACCTTTCTAACGATAATCCAGTGAGAAAATAAAAATCACGTTAGAAGTTCTCGTTCGAACGAGATCCCAGTTCGTTTGAACGACTTGTCAGAAAATAAAGACTTTATTTTAAGCCTCAAAACTTTTATGTAAAGTTCTAAAAAAATATTTTCTGAGTAAAAAAAGTCGTTAAAACTATTAAGAATGTCATTGTGCAAACCCGTTAATACATCGAACCAAACTCATAATTTTTCTTTTCTATTCTTTTGAACATATTAACTAAACTATTTTTGGCCTTGAAAAATATTCTTTTTAATGCCACATTTTTTAAGGCCTAAAATTCAATAGTGACTTTTCATGCAAAGTAATTTGGTCTTTCGCAGCCCGATTCCGTTGATAAACAACTACACCAGATAAGCATACTTTTTTATATTTTTTTAAAATTCAGGAAACGGTTATTACATGAACAAATCATACATAGTCATAGCAAAATGTAGATGACTAAATTTATGTGAGAACATATAACTTAGCTCAAATATACATGTGACGATTAAATTTCAAGTGAGCCCGTGCATGTGTGAATTGAGGCATATAAAATAGAATCCATTAAGCAACATGTGACAACCCGCTCACCAAAACAAGGGGTGACCAGCCCAATACTCCAATATAACAAGAGTCCCGGATGGAATCATTCTCAACATCACAATAAAATATAGAGTATCCAGGATAACCACCCAATATTTCAGAAAATGGGTTGCCAATATTTTGTTTTAGAGTAAAGAAAAGAATTTAAACAACCCAATACTGAAAAGAAAGTGGAAACCCCAAGAGTATATATATATATACTATAATAACAATGAGTATCAAATAAAAAGACCGAATATGTTGTCGGTCCACAGACTCTACAATAGTGTTGAATAATTTCAATGAATTATCTAATACATTACATTAAACACTTACAAAGGCTTGGGCCTCACGCCCGAATAAAAGACTTGATCTTAACTAGAGTACAAAAAATGAAAGAGACTATACAAGATAACCCGTAATATCGGCGAAGCATCACGGCTCGTCAAAATCACCGGAATAGGAAGGTCAGAACAGGCATCCTTACGGCGGAGTACCTGAGCGGATAAAAATATGCATGCACAACAAGAAATATGAACGGGTCAGGGCCCGATTTTATATGATCACCAGATGAATAAAGAGTATGACAATTATGAATGATAATCATGAGTAAATAAGGAGAATCTAACTACACAATTTTATGCATAAGCTAAGACAATTTAATAAATCATGAACCTAATTTAATTATGCAGGAGAACAAGAATAATTAACATTTAAATTAGGAGCTTACATCAAAACCTTGCTCCATTTCTATAGTCCATTCCTTAGTAGGAAGATATAGTCAAAATTTTAAGCTCTTTATGGATTTGATCTAAATTACATGCCCTTCCTGGCATTCCATTCCTTAGCAGGAATATTATCATCAACAAATTCTCTTTGTGGCATTTCATTATGCTCTTTATGGCACTCATAATGCTATTTATGGCATATCTCATACATCAAGTCCCACTTGATTATGAATAGTTATATTTATATACATATAACGTTTCTAAGACCGCCCCTCCGAGTTTACCCACTGGGCACGCCCCTAAATGACCATCATCTTCCAGGGCCTATCTATATAAGATAACCTGGGCACCTATAATGCAAAACGTCGGGAAGCGGCCATATGCATGCGGGAGAGTCAAGACCACACCCGGAATCCCCTCACCAGCGCAGAAAACATAACATAATCGCTCATATGGCCTATGGACTATATCCACCCTTCATTCAATAGCCAGGGGGCATCACCAAACGCGCGAACTTCCCTTATGATGTCATTTAGAGAGGTGTGTATAAGTAAATTAGCATTTACCATTTTCATGATTAAGTAAATTATCATTTACCATCATTATTGCCATTACCATATCATTTTCTTTCCATATATATATATATATATATATATATATATATATATATATATATATATATATATATATATATATGTTTCATTTTATTCGAAACCATAATCCTTTACATTATTGTAAATACCTCATTTTATACCTGAAGCCATACTTACTACGTCTTATTGTAGTAACATCGATGAATAAATAAACTTTCAATTTATTCTCCCAAGATATGTTGTGAAGTTATTATAGTCCATCAAGACTAATATAGCTCAAATGAGCTTCTAAAGTCTCCCGTATATAACACTAAGACTCCTAGTTTCATAATAATCAACTAAAAGAAAGGAATGCCCTAACATCAATTGGCATATCCCCGGAAAGCCCCACATAACGTATTTCTAATCTAGGACGGTTACCCCTCTCATCTAGGACCCTAAAACTCTACTTTTACTTCATTCAAGAAGGTTCCTAGTTCCTATTGAAGAAAATAAATTTAGGAAACAAAATAAGGTTTAAGGATGAAAAATAGGGGACCGGTCGACCGGTCCTGAGACCGCGGTCGACCGCGTCTCACAATTTGGCCTACGAAGAAAGAAAGTAATCCCAGATAGAAGGGGGTCGGTCGACCAGTCATGGGACCGCGGTTGACCGCGCTTCAAAATTTTGCCTTTGTAGGAAAGCAGTGTGCCCTCCCCCGAAGGCCCAGTCGACCGTCGACCGGCCATAGCAGACCTAGGGCTCAATCTTCTTCCAAACTAAACCCAAGAGACAAATTTCAATCCCCCCCCCCCCTCAATTTCCAAATCAACATTCATAAACACCTATCCACCGTAATATTAAACTTCAACTACCCGTAAATCACATTTAACCTACAAATCCAAGGTTTGATCAATTTTTCTCCAACATACACATACACATATATATATATAAAAATCCAATAATTTCCTCAAATTAACCAAACACACAACTATCATACAATTTATCATCTTAAATCATATATTAGCAAGTGGAACACTTGCCTTAGAGTTGAAATCTCAGATTTCTTTGTGTAGTAGCAACAATCCATCTTCAATCTTCAATTTCTCTTCTTTCTCCTCTTTTCTCCTAAGCTCTCCTCCTCTCTCTTTCTCTCTAGGGTTTATAACATACAAATGAGGAATGAAATAAGAGTCAAGACTTAAATCATGGCCCTCTCCTTATTTCCCAACTAAAATGATTAATATCACATTAAAATGACTCCCAAATACGCGTTTAAGTTAAAACCAGGTAAAAGTGCCCGAAATACAAAAATATGATATGGCACTTATTTTGACTGTCTCGCACATTTCGAGACTAACTACGCCCTCTAAAATGGCATCCGGAAATTTTATAAATTATTTCAAGTTCCATTTTTTTTTCATTTAAACCACAGTGTCATTTAAAACACATGACACTATAAAACATACAACACAATGTTATTTACTTTCTCATGCAGTAAATAGGCATTAACCTAGTAATATTAATCTTCAACTTATCAAATTAATATTTACTCCAGTTCCAACATTTTATATAATTACCTTATGCGGTAAATTAATATAAAATTAGCCTCCTAAAAGCGAGGGTTGTTACATACTCCCCCCCTTATGAGGGAATTTTGCCCTCAAAATTCAGGCGCACCCTACACCTATAAAGGGTATTCTACTCTAAACTATCGTTCTATCACCATAACAAATTCCTCGTTACTGAGGCGTCCCAAATGGAATCGGACTAAGATCATCATTAACGATCTCAGTCACATTATTGGTGCTCAAGCATAGCACCAATCGTTTCTCACGAACTATCGATCCTTCCCCTTTACTACTACGAAAAAGAGATAGTCACACGACTCGGCACAAAATGCCTTACTTCTTAAATGACGTTACATCCCTCCTCGGGATACCTATACCAACTCTAAGGGATTAACCCTAACACCAAACAACTTCTCTTCGCATAAGAGTATCCCTTCAAAGCACATGACTCAAAAGTCAAATCCTGTAAGGAATGTTTCGAAACTATTCCAAGTCCACGGAACATTTTGTCCACCGGTTCCATCCAACAAGTATGTGAATTACTCACCTGGTCAGGCTAGGCCAGTCCCGGTGCCATGCCTTAGGAAATGCTCCATAAGGCCATTCAAAAGCCTAATGGTTATACGAAAATCTCCATCCATACAACTACTGCTCCCATCAGCTATGTATTCTAAGGCCCACGTTCAAGATATGCATTTCGGCATTAAGTCAACTTCCTCCATCCATCCATTTTTAGAGTGGTAAAGTATACTCCATTTCCATACGGTTCCCATACCTTCATGGAAACTTTACCAAACCTTCGGTATAAATATCTAGTTTCGGTCCATGACCAGGGGCACTTCATACAGCTCTATCATTCTTTCATATAGAGCGGGGTGTTCTCTTCAAAATATAGTCCACCCATAATGGCCGAAAAGCAACAATTTGGTCGAACGATCAATAATTTTCTCAAATAGGATCATGACCAGCTCGATGCCGAAAATTTAAAGAGAACATTTATGAATCTACTTTTCTTCGTTCCACCGCTACTCTACTTTACACGGGTAGGTGAAATGGTCAGTCACAAATGTAAATGCTCATTCTACTTGGCATTCCATGCCTTCACTAGGTTCTCAGACGGGTTTTCTACTCGACGCTTCTATTACTCCAATCGCACATCCTGAAACCACTTGTTGCTCACAAGAAGGACCAAATTCCCTGCCCAGGAAGTAGTGCCTCCTTTCTTTAAGGCGATCACCACCGCAATGAATTTTTTTTTTAAATCAAGAGTGGAATGATACTTCTCACAAAGTCTTAGCTTGTGCGACGCATAAACAACGTTTCATGCTCCAGTATTATTACTCCCCATCCTGGCAGAGACTTATTCAACAAATCCACCCTCGAGCTTAATAACATGGGCTCAGGAGCAAAAGTCAATTTATTCACTTAACTTCCCGCGAGTTAAGTTACCAGCGTAACACTCTTGCTAAGAGGGGCTTCATCTCCTTCGACCTAACTTTCAAACCTCTCGATATTCCACCCTTCTCGTTTCTAGGGACCTACCCCCCCCTAAGGGTTAACCCACAACATATTTGTGGTCAACACCCTAAAGCCATCCTAACTTAACGTCACATGCCTCAATGGCCTTACGTCCTAATAAGTCTAAGGTCGATGTATATATATCCTATTTAAGTCGTTTAAGTATGATACTAAATGTATCCCTAGTGCCCAAGACCTTTCTCAACTTCCGATATTCGCTCGGTTTCATGCGTGGGATGTCTCATCGAAGCGAAATCCAGACAAGAAACCCTCCCATTACACTACTACCCCGCATCATCGGTCATCAAGATATAACGGTCTAAGACATAAAATCGGGACTGGTAAAATTATAATTCACAATCCTACTAATAAACCCTACTTCTATGTCTTACCATACTAAAAATTTAGAATTTCAACAAATCAGACATTTACTTTCTGTAAAGTCTTACCAATATCTATCCCATTATATAAACATGGCCTTCTCATCAAGGCATAATCCAGAAGTCTCAATTCGACTTCATATCTCAGGCTCCCTCACATCGATCAGAGGAGAGAACTATGCACAGTGCTTCTATCTCGCACTTTAGTAGCCCTTAATCACTCAACTACGTGATTCTCGGCTAAACCTTCCAACCCCACATCTAACAACAGAATAAAATAAAAACAGGAAAAAGAATAGCGTCTCTCCACTCACAACATTGTTAAGTGTTCATGTGGTGGAGTGTCTCGCAAAGCGAAATCCAAACAAGGAACCCCTCCGACACATGCCTACTTAACTAGTTGGTCATGGAGATAAAGCGTAACAAGCATAAACAATGCAAATGAACAATCAAACACTCATGCAAGATAACACCACAAATAATAAAGAATCTCCTACCTACCTCGATCCACCTCTATAAAGTCTCAACCTGTATCCAAGAGAGATATTATAGAACAACTAGTTCCATTTTGAACTAGAAGTGAGATCGCCTTACAATTTTATTTTCTTGCTATCACCCCAAACCAACCAAAATATCTTTACTCGCATATTATACATAAAATAAGAGAAAGGAAAAGTAACATCTCTCCACTCCTAACGTCGTTAAGGTTCACGCGTGGAGCGTCCCGCAAAAGCGGAATCCAAACAAAGAACCCCTCCTATGCATTACTACTTAACCTTGTTGGTCGTGGAGATAAGTCATAACAACCACATACAATGCCAACAAATAATCAAACACTCAAGCCAAGTAACACATAATGCAAATAACACATATTACACATACACTTTTAAAATATCATCACTCGCTTCATAACGAGTGAAGAAATCATAAAACTTCCCTACCACGGAAGTCATATAATTACTCTATTTTTAGTAGCGTCGATATTATTCCAAGCTCGATATACACACCCGAGTCGAGAGCAAACAAAATACTACTCTATCTTATTGTGGGGGATGTACCACCCACTACTAAGGTGGAATTCCCACCAACATTCTTGCTAAATCACTCCGGGTAATACTAATGGTTCTTAGACACCGTACTCGAGTCTTATCCGAACCAAATATTACTTCCTTCAACTCCCCAACTAGGCACTTTATCTTTGCCCTTGATCACCAATTAACAAAATCAAAAAGTGTGATTCTACACTCCACGTCATAGCTATAGACACCTCATTCTGTCACCCCCTAACTCTCCTTAAGTCCCTAGTACCTCCACTCATCACCGCAAATCCAGGTCATGTCCCGAGCACTGACCTAGAGGCCATCGGGCACTCCCCGGCTCCGTTTGACCAAATGTCAAACTCTTCATCTCGACCGAGACTCAATGAATCTTCGAAGGGAACTGAATACCCTTTCCAACGGTCCACCACGTGCGTGATTCTGACTTACCATGCAGACGAACGATCCGTTTGCATCCGAAACCTAACCTAGAGGCCACCGGGCGCTCCCGGGCTCTGTTTGACCTAAGTCAACTCTTCATCTCGACTGAGGCTGAATGAATCTTCAAAAGGCACTGAATACCCTTTCCAACGGTCCATCCCATGCGTGATTCCTACTTTCCATGCAGACGAACGATCTATTTGACTCCGAGAGGTCACCGAAGGCTTCTCGAGCCCGGTTGGCCAAATTCAACTCCCCGAACCGGGTCAAACTCTTTGGAATGTCGAAGTACATCTCCTAACATTTCTAACGGGCCATCCCTTGCGCAATTCGGACTTACTATACGGACGAACGATCCATTTGCGTCCGAACAATTCCCCGTCCAGCGGACCGAAAAACTCTTCCGAGCCATATTTGACCCAAAGTAAACTCCCGAACTCGGGAGGGGTCCAAAGGACTTTCGAAGGTCTCTGAAATAACTTTCCAACAGTATGCCCCGTGCGCAATTCTGACCAACGATTTTCCCTCGGCGACTAATTTTCCTAAAAAGCCTGAAGCGCACTGCCAAATGGCAGGTCCTAGACCCTGCCTATCAGCACCTGCCGATAGGTAGTGCCATGGCAATGCCGATCGGTAGACCCCTGGGCCTATAAAAGGAGGCCTTGGCCTCATTTGCAAGGGAAGCTCAGATCAGAAGAAAAACACTCTAAACAAACCCCCAAAAACCTCTCTCGAAGGCAGCGTGATTTCAACCTCCAAATCCCTTTTTCACTTCCACTTTTCATAATCCCTTTCATCAAACTTGATGAATTAACCATTCTCCATCATCATCCTAGTACAAGGGCTGCTTCTCAACATTTAAGATCAAGCTCCAAGTCTCCAAGAAGGTCCCTCTCTCTCACATTTTTCTTCAAATCTTCTTAAATTTGCAATAACTTGTTTTATTACTTAAGCACTTTTATTATCTTGTTTAATACATCCTAACATACTTTTTATCTATTATTATTGCACATCTCCTATTTTCATATAAATAAAAACCCAAAAAATAATAAAAAGAGGGTTTTCCTTATAAATTCCAAGTAGGGATTCTCACACTTTTTCCACACTTTTTTCACAACTAAAACACGTTTGCTACACACACACACACTTATAAATAAGAGATTTCTCCATTTGGATTTATGGGTTAAACCCCACCCCTCATTTTGTATGCAAAATACGTGGACTTTGATGCCTTTATAGGCTATGTAGGCGTCTCGGGGTAAAACCTGAGACTCGAGTCCTTTTCTTACTTCTTCTCTTATTTTCTATCTTCTCTTTATCTCATTTTTTATCATATTATATATACTTGTTCTTAACAACGTATTACTCCATATGCGTTATCGTTCCCTTATAACGATCAACGTATGGGTAATCATGTAAATCTTATTTTCTACACTAATCTCACATTCCTACGGATGACTCTCTTTATCTTTTCCATGGTACAAGTCGAATATTCCTACCTCCATTCTATATATACACGTGCACACATATCACGGGGGGGAAATATAAAGGAAGATAGCAAATATCCATGAGAAACCGAAATGGAGGAATGGGTGCCTAACACCTTCCCATTTCGTAACTAAGCCTCTGAACCCTTCTCGAATCACTTGGTTTCGCACGCAGCAGTATGTCTTTGGATGCCATACTTCGGGGTGGCTCCCCCTTTTCTTTTGTCTGTTTTGAGTAAAATAGACTGGCGACTCTAAATCTCTCTACATTTTTACACCTCACAAATCGACGTTGACCGAAGCGCTCTCCCGAGAGGGGACGTGCGGGACCTGAAGGATCCCTTTCTCCCTCTGCGGCGGGGATCGGGGGATGGCCACAGTGGCGACTCCGCTGGGGACTTATTTTATTTTTTTGAGGGCTTGATTCTATTTACTTGGATGTTATATTTGTTTATGTTCCCCCCCCCCCCCCCCCATATCTGCCTATCCCCCTTTCTCACATGTATATCCCATGCCTATGCTTATATTCACACACTTGTAGAAAATTCTCCATGTACACTTCACACCACGTGCACCTAGGATCACATGTATATCCCCATGTTGCATGCATCACCCATCCACACTTGGTGTACCTTTTGGGGTACTTGTACTTGGCTCCCTGTTTTGGCATAATCAAGAAAGGCATTCTCATCATAAGATACTAATAAGAGAATCATGCATGATTCACACGATATCACCAAAGAGCATTGCAATTTACCAAATTTTACCCAGTAACTGGAGGGTCACTTCGTGATGGGCGCTGGTCCGGCAGGTCGCAGTTAGCCTAAGCGTTATGACTCTCACCTTCCATTGGCCAAGTAACTTCGACGTATATCAAACGGTTCCCCCGCATCGTACCGCTTGACCGAAGTCATGACGGGAGGTATATCGCAGGGAATTCGTTCACGTACACCAAGTATATCGAATTTGCTCTCACACGTACCGTCCCCACGAGGTATATGGTGAGGCAATTCACGTACACTCAGGTATATCAAATGGCTTGTCCACACGTACCGATTTCCCGCAAGAGCAAGACGTATATCGTGGAAGTCACGCCAAAGGGGTGGAACCCATGCCGATTCACCCAACCAACTGCATACCCGCATAAAGGTGTCAAACCTAGGACATGCACTTTAGATTGCCGGTTTCAACCCGAAACTCTGCCAAAATTCCGGGTCGGCCTGCCACCCAATTTTCACGCATTTTTAAAACGGGACCCTATCCGCGAGCCTGGTTACAAGTCCAAACATAGCTTTGCATATATTAAGACTCCCACTTTTTCAGGCTCGGGTCCCGTCCGGCATTACATTTAGGAGAATTAAATACAAGTGAGAACATAATAGTCATAATAATCATGTTGAGTTCCGTCTCCAAAAACATTTCTCCCTTCTTTATTAAAAATCCAAAAACATTTCTCCCTTCTTTATCAAAAATCCAAAAACATTTCTCCCTTCTTTATTAAAAATCCAAAAATATTTCTCCCTTCTTTATCAAAAATCCAAAAATATTTCTCCCTTCTTTATTAAAAATCCAAAAACATGTCTCCCTTCTTTATCAAAAATCCAAAAATAGTTTCTTCCATTTTTCTCAAAAATAAATCTCATCCTACGCCTTCTCAGGTCGATCGCACGCCCTTGGCCTGGCTCCCTATTAGCTTCGGTCTTCAGTCAAATCACCTCGGAGTTTCATTCGCTCCTCTACTACTTCTTCTGAGTCTGGAATCCATCCATCTTCATAGAGAATGCTGGTCAAGCACCAGTCATACAACCGGATCTGCCGACAGTCCTAGCTCAGCTCGTGGCCAAGATTGACAATCTCCAAACCGAGGTTCGAGATATGCAACGAAATCAGGTCCCTATTCCTCAAGAGCCCGAGGCCCTATTCCCTCGTGCTATGGGTCCACCCGAGCCTATCTGGGTCCCGAAAGAATATCAGCACACTCCACGTGCCCCTCCTGTTAATGGGTCGCCGCCTGCCCAACTTCCAATGCCAAACATTGCCCAGCCAGTGGCCAACCAGCCTATGGTCATTGATCCAAAAGAGGAAGCGTTGAACAAAGTCAAAGAAGATCTTAAGATTCTCACTAAAAAGTTCGACCAAGTTCGAATCTCTGGAAATTACATGGACTACACCTATATGTCTCCTTATCCTAAAGCAAGGTTACCCGATAAGTTCAAGATGCCAAATATTGAGAAGTTCGGAGGGAGTGGCCCCCCAATTGTTCATCTCCGCAGTTATCATTGTTCCATGACTCTACTAGGGACTTATGAAGAGGTGATGGCCCAACTGTTTCAATAAACTTTGAAGGACAGTGCCCTCCGATGGTTTTTATCTCTTGAGGAATCCAGAATCCGTAGCTGGGAGGATGTAGCCCGAGAATTCATATCGCAGTACAAATACAACGAAGAGCTCGAGGTCACCCGCCGTGATTTAGAGATGCTCAAATAAAACTCTGGAGAATCAGTCGGTAACTTCATAGCCCGATGGAGGGAAAAAGCATCTAGCATGACCAATCGACCATCTGAAGAAGAACAAGTCAACATAGTGAAGAAGACTTTCTTGCCCCATGTCCGAGCAACCATGGAAGGACAGTATTACCCCCACTTTCGAGCTCTCAGAGTGCAGGAGTAGAAATAGAGGAAGGTCTTGCCAAAATAGAAGTTGAACCGAAGAAGGTGTCCGGACAGTTCACCCCTAGAAAGTATGACAAGCCTGCTAATGCTACAGTCTCAACCATCAACAACATCTCTCAACCAACCGCATCATGGGCACTAGAAAGTCGCCCTGCCCCCATCCGAAGGGAATACACTGAGCTTCATGCTCCCCTCTCTAAAGTCTACCAAGCCCTGTTAAGCCGAAACCTTATAAAACCCTTGGATCCCCATCCATTACCCAATCCACTTCCTAGAAATTTCAAGACCGATGCCCATTGCGCCTTTCACCAAACAGCTGGTCATACCACCGACCAATGCTTTCACCTTCGGAACATAATCCAAGATCTCATTGATTGGGGTACCATCTCCCCACCAGCTAATCCTAAGCCAAACACTACTCATAACCCCCTCCCAAATCACACCAATGCCATCTTCTTGGAAGAAAACCCGAATTTCGATCCATCAACCCAAATCACACCCCTATACCCTCCTGAACCTCTTCAAAGTTGCCCACATTTCCTCCTACACCCTACTAGCCCCGTTGATCAGGCACTGTCACTCCTTACCAGAGCGTGCATCACTGTCCAGACCTGTTATGAAAGTGGAAGTATGGAACTGTCAGAGGTATTAAATCAACTCCTAGAGTTCGGGCTGAAATTTCCCTCACAGATGAATATCGATTGCCAGAGGTTCAGTGCACTATTTTTGGAAGCACGAAAATGGGCCCGAGAATCAGATAGGTGGGTGTTACCAACCGATGAAGTCAGCTTAGGTAATGTTATCCAGATCATGGCGGAAGCATTCAGGCAAACCAATGACATTTGGAGTATCACCGAGTTATTTAATGCTTTGAAGCTGTAAGGACACCTGGTCACTTCACTCTTACACATCCCCACAGAATGGGAAGACCTATATGAAGAAGCCGTTGAAGTTGTGGAATGCATTGACTTCACAAGGGAAAACAAAATTGTTGCTACCGGATGGGGGGAAGAATTCGAAGATTCAAACGAAGAACAGGCTTTAGGAAGAACTGGCCCAGTAGCCAACATATGTGGGATGATATCATTTGAAGAACTCCTCGGAGAAATAGACAGGGCGACAGAACAACCTGAGATTTATGAGGAAACTGGATTTAAGTTTTTCCTTTCTTCAGTAAATCACATGACCAGATCTGGAAGGCATTACCAAGTTCCGAGCTCGCTACCGGTAAATAACAAGGGGAAGGGCATTGAAAACCTTCATATGCCTGAAATGACCATTGAGGAGAGCAAGATCCTCGATCAACTGAAGAAAACTCAAGCTAACATCACTCTATGGGGACTTTTCATGTCTTCCCAGCTGCACAGAAATGCCTTAATCAAATTACTCACAGGATCCATAGTTCCTCCTTCTAACACACCAGAAGAAGCGGTAAATTTGGTCGGGTCCTTGACCTCCACCCGAATGCTATCATTTTCTGAAGAGGAAATCCCCAAAATTGGGCCGAATCACAATCATGAACTCAACATCTCCATTGAAGTTATGGGGAAGGTTGTGCCACTTTCGCTCATTGATAACAGATCCGCTTTGAATGTCTGCCCACTGAGAACCTTCAAATGTTTAGGCTTGAAATAGACTGACCTCGCTCCAACCTCCGCTGTCGTGTGTGCCTACGATAATACCCGTCGGGAGGTGATGTGATCCATAAAACTTGCGATAGGGGTTGGACCTATAAATCCTGTCGTCGAATTCCAAGTCATTGATATCCCGGCCTATTTCAACCTGTTGCTCGGACGACCCTGGCTCCACAGTATAAAGGGTGTCTCTTCCTCATTCCATCAGAAATTAAAGTTCTTCGCCGATGGGCGAGTCATCACCATCTTGGGCGACGAAGATAACGCCAAGGGTGAAAACACCAGCAGTTCGATTCTTGAGATACATCATGGGTCAAATGATATGCTCCTATCGGGGTTTCGAGTTGAGCCACCTCTACTCCCGACAGGGAACGGCTTCAAAGAAAGGGTTTGCCCAGAATATGACCCTCATGGCAATGTTAATGTGATTCAGATGTTCAGAAACATGCACTTCATGCCCGGACTGGGTCTAGGACAAAGGCAGCAGGGGATACTTGAGCCCATCGAACTGAAGAAAGCTTTCCCTCCTTGTGGCTTGGGGTATCAACCATCAGAACCAGAGCTCAAAATGATCCGCCAGACTCGATCAAAGAAAGGGTTAGACTGCGTTCGAACTATCTCGGGAGATTCTTTAAATGGACGATTCATTAAAGTGGTTGAAGACTTCCCCTTTTGCGGCTTTCCAGAACCATGGTACGACCACACAGACAAGAAGATGAAGCCTAGAATGGAGATATTTTTCCAAGATAGCTACCCATGGGACGAAAGTTTCCCACACCGTGTACAACCGCTCATCAAAAATATCGAAGAGACTGAGGAAAGTGACTCCGAAGATTCCTTCAACCTGCTGACATTGGGGTTGGCACTCTGCATGGTTCACTCAGGCACTACATCACTGGACCCCTCTCATCTGATCAAGGCTGCTGATACACCTCTCCTCAACTGGCATGCTGTGCCAGTTGTACCTCTTGAAATCTCCCCTAATCCCAATGTTTACCATGTTTCTTCTTCTGTTGTCTATCCTGGATCAAATGTAATCGAGACCTCTTTCAATGAGGTTCTCAATGTTGTTTTTCCTATCAATGAAATAAACGAAGATTTTGAGTATCTTGTTGTGCCTTACATTAATTGTTTAGATTCTAATCAAACTTTTGATGATGATGATTTTGCAAATGAATAATTCTTAACTGATTTAAATAAGGTTAATAACAGATAACATAACCGCGTTCAAGTTAATGAAGAGGAGATTGTTGTTGTTAATCTCGGTTCTAGTAGCCAACTGCGCGAGATTAGGATAGGGGCCACCCTTGACGAGCGTGAGCGCGCACAACTCCAAGAATTGCTAAAGGAGTTTGTGGATGTCTTCGCATGGTCCTACGATGATATGCCCGGTATTGATCCCGAAATAGCTCAGCATGAGATCCCCACTCTCCCAGATTGTAAGCCAATTAAATAAAATTTGAGAAAGCTCTGCACCGAATGGTCGCTCAAAGTCAAGGAGGAGGTGGTCAAACAGTTAAATGTGGCTTTCATTCGAGTAATCGAATATCCCACGTGGCTAACCAATATTGTACCTGTACCGAAATCAGGAGGAAAGGTTCGAATGTGTGTGGATTACCGAGATTTAAACAAAGCCTCTCCGAAGGATGATTACCCGCTACCCAACATCGACATGATCGTGGACAACACAGCCAGTCATGCTCTCAAGTCATTCGTCGACGGGTTTGCCGGATACAATCAAATCAAGATGCACCCCGACCACCAAGAGAAAACCTCATTCATCACCCCATGGGGGACCTTTTGCTACGCCGTTATGCCATTTGGTCTCAAGAATGCTGGGGCTACCTACCAGAGGGCCGCTACGACAATCCTACATGACCTGATTCACAAAGAGGTTGAGGTTTACGTGGATAACATGATCATCAAGTCCAGAACTAGAGAAGGTCATGCTCCTGCTCTCTGAAAGTTCTTCGAACGACTGCGGCAATACCAGATGCAACTTAATCCACATAAATGCGTCTTTGGCGTTACAAAGGAAAAACTCTTACGATTGATGGTCAGTGAGAAGGGGATAAAAGCAGATCCTTCCAAGAGGAAAGCCATACTTGAGATACCACCTCCTCGAACAGAGAAAGAAGTGTGAGGTTTTCTTTGGAAATTACAATATATCAGCCAGCTAACCTCCATCTGCGAACTAATCTTCAAGTTCCTTCGAAAGGATTCAACCAAGGTTTAGAATGAGGCCTGCCAAGAAGCTTTTGACCGAATCAAAAAATATATAACCCAACCTCCAGTTCTCATGCCACCACAGCCTAGTCTCCCTTTACTCCTATACCTAACCATAATCGACACTGCAGCTGGGGTTTTGCTAGCCCAATACCTTGAATACTACCGTAAAGAAAGAGCCGTCTATTATGCCAGTCACAAATTGGTCGGGTATGAGGTCAACTACACTTCTTTAGAAAAGGCATGTGTCGCCCTTGTTTGGGTCACCCAAAAGTTACGACACTACATGCTCGCCTTCCCCATTAAACTTGTATCCCGAATGGATCCCATTAAATACCTGCTCGAAAAACCCGCCTTATCCAGCCGAATGGCCCGATGGTTCATGCTCCTAACCGAGTTCGATATCATGTACGTCACACAGAAAGCCATTAAAGGAAGAGTCATCTCTGACTACCTCGCTGACTACCCTGTGGAAGAAACGGATGTTTGGATCTTCGAATTCCCAGATGAAAATTTCCTCTACACCGCTCAAGACTTCCTCCGATGGAAAATGTTCTTTGATGGCGCTTCCAACAAAAAGGGATATGGCATCGGAATACTTCTGGTCGCCCCAGATGACTCCCACATTCCTATCGCCATAAAAATAGATTTCCCTTGTACCAATAACATGATGGAATACGAGGCGTGCACGGTGGGCCTCAAAGCTTCTCTCAAGAAAGGTATTCAATATCTTGATGTATATGGGGATTCTTCCCTCATCATCGGTCAACTGCTCAGAAAGTGGAAAGTCAAGGACGAAAAGCTCCAACCCTTTCATGCCTAATTGGAAGAGTTAGCCTCCCAATTCTGAGATATCACCTTCCATTACCTGCCCCGAGCAAAGAACAACCTATCCGATGCTCTCGCTACCTTGGCCTCCATGGTCGACATGCCTGAGGGAATAACAATGACCCCCTTCCTAGTTCAGAAGTAGGACAAACTGACCCATTGCTACCATATTGATCTTGTCTCCACAAAAGACCTCAAACTAGCCGATTGTTGGTACTATGATATATGGTGCCTCCTCAAGCATGGTAGGTATCCCGAGGGTTCCAATAAGAACGACTGAGCTACCTTCCGAAGGCTGTCCGCTCAGTAAATCATCTGTCATAAAGAACTACTCAAGAGGAATTTCGATGGAACTCATTTGCACTGTATCGCAGGGGCTGACATTGAAAAGATAATGCAAAAATCCACAGTGGGGAATGCGGCCCCCACATGAACGGTCACATGCTTGCTAAGAAGATCATCCGACAGGGCTACTACTGGACCACCATGGCCCAGGATTGCACCACTTATGTTCGGAGATGCCCTAAATGCCAACAGTTCTCCAACCTCCAACACCTACCTTCGTGGGAACTATACAACATAACCTCTCCCTGGACGTTCTCCACCTAGTGTATCGACATCATAGGGAAGGTTATGCCAAAAGCATCAAACGGGCATGAGTTCATCCTGGTCGCCATCGATTACTTTACCAAATGGGTCAAAGCTGAGTCATACGCGGTATTAAATGCCAAAAAGGTGGCCAAATTCATCAAGAAAAATATCATCTGCCGATATGGGGTCCCGCACGAGCTAGTATCAGATAACAGTTTGCACTTCGAGGCAGAAGTCACAGAAGTTATCAAGGAGTATGGGATTCAGAGACACAAATCTTCTCCCTACCGGCCTCAAACCAATGGTGCAGTTGAAGCTGCCAATAAAAACCTCAAAGCCATCATCAGTAAGATGACCGAAAGTTATAGGGATTGGGCCGACTGGATCCCGTACGCCCTTTGGGACTATCAAACCTCAATCTGAACCTCTATTGGGGCTACCCCTTACTCCTTGGTCTATGGCATGGAAGCAGTCCTACCTGTGGAGCTGGAAATACCCTCGCTATGTGTCATGCTCGAAAGCAAGGTTAGTGAAGAAGACTGGTGCCAAGGCTGTCTTGAGGAACTACCCCTTCTAAATGAAAGAAGATTAAAATCTCTTTATCACATACAAGGATACCATCGTCGAATAGCGCGATCATTCAACAAGAGAGTCAAGGACCACGGTGTCCGGGACGTGGATTTAGCCCTCAAGGAGATGATAGAACCCATTTGGGACCCTAGAGGAAAATTCAAGTCCAATTGGAGCGGCCCTTACATGGTGAAGAAAATCTTGCCTGGTGGTGCCTCCATGCTCACTGACCTGGATGGGGAAGGGATGGCTCGTCCAGTCAATCTGGACCATCTCAAGAAATTATACCCCTAGTCTGAAATCTCAACGCGCTACGACTCCTCTCATCCCCTTTCTATTCTAAAAAAAACTCTTCATTTCCCTCTACGAGGTACGTAGTCAGCTCATACATCTTACATGAGCACGACCCCTTCTTTTTCACATAAATATATTCTTTTCTTATCTCCGAGAATGACAGTTCATTCTAAACATCTACTTGAACAAAAGGATTATGTATGCCTTATCGATTGGTATAGATAATTCAAAAACACAAAATTCATCGAAAGGCACGGCTAGATGATCAGAAACTTATTTATTTCATTAATAGAAAACTACAGTACAGATTATATAAGAAAAAGGAACGGATAACTCCCTTCCCCCTACTACCATAAAAACCAGATAAAATCCCCTACATCTGTTACATAAACAAACTCCCTAGGAATCCTACCCACAGCTACCAGAAGAGCCTGCACCCTCATCATCTACATCCTGAGGACCCCAAGTTTCCCCTACCTGAATGGAGTGTCGCAAAAATTCCATGGATCGATGAGCCTTAACCATCTTCCAAAAGACCACAACACCCCCTTCCATGGAATCAGATAAAATAAACCACCTTTGACCAGTCTCTACTGCCAACATCTTGCTGAATACTTTCCTCCACAACCACCTCATATAATCTTTGGGGACATGCCAAATCTTCCCGACAAACTGAGAGGGACGGGTCGACGGACGCCGATTTTCCCACAGAGATCCAAGCAACAGACGCAAACGCTCAGTCAAATCTTCTACCGGAAAGAAATTTGAAGTCCGAGGGGGCACGACCTGCGCCCAGCCAAATTGACGCAAAAGCCTCCAAGGGAAATAAAAAGAGGTCTGTCTGAGACCAACCAGCCACACATATGAATACTCTCCTAGCTCCAGAACAGGCTGCCACTGTCCCCACCAGGGCACTGACCAATATAGCCCATGAGCCCCATACTCCACAAACCAATTCTCCCAGTTCTCAACATACAGGCCAATGCGGATGAAGTAGCGTGAAAAGAAGTTGGGTACAGCCAACAAAGGATATTCTGGAGGAGTCGACAAGCGGAATCTTTCAGATAACCACATGAACAGCATCATAGGGCTACCTCTCAAAAAGTCAGAACGACCTTCTCTCCAGGCATCCAGGCCATTCAGAGTCTCCGTTAATATCACCATCGCAGGATTGCGACGGTATAACATCTATGAGGTAATGGCTGCAAGTTGTGGGTCCACTCGCACCTCCCCAGTCACCAACAACAATTTTGAAACTAGGCCCAGAACAATGGCTCCAGCATAGACAGCATCACCTACTTCCCGCAAATGCACGGACTGCAACACCGTCGGGAGGGAGATCATTCCTCCTAAAACCAATGACCTGGCTGCTGAAGGCGAGATATGAAGAAGCCCGGCCAACAAATTCCTAGGAGAGCGGGAAAATTCGGGTAAAGTCGCAGCAACCCTAGGATTCACACCTAGTATGGCGGAAAATTCCTCGTAGGTAGGACAAACTTCTTCCAGCCCAAAGAGGAATAGATGGTCTTCGGGGTACCAGAATTGTACCACCGCTGTTAGCATATTCCACTTAAAAGGCCGATTGCGCCACAAGGAAACTCGACGCATGTTGAAAGCATCATAGTCGACATTATAAGAGCACATAGCTTCCAAGGCTTCGAGGTAGTTGACAAACTTGGTGCTACCAGGGAGAGCCATCCTGCGGGGCAAAGAAATAGTGGCAAATGGATAAGGATGCAAAGGTGTGATGAAAATACTCCACCCTCACCCCCTTTTTATACTTGAGAACTCTCACAAAAGACATAATCACTGCAAAAATCGAAGGGAATCCTGCCCCACAAGGTACCAAAATCTGAAGAGGGTACCAATCAAAGCTTTCAATTGATAGGACTGGACTGAACTGCCGATAGGCAGGCCAGGGGGCTTGCCGATCAGCAACCCCCCATTTTTGGAAATTTCCTCCTTTCCTCTTTTGTAAAATCAGAAAACTCAATGAAAATAAATTGATATTTGCAAAAGAATTTCAGGAATCCTGTGTTTTCCTTATAGGATTTCCCTTTTTTTTATAAAATAACTTTCCTTCGAAAAAATTCCAAAAATATTCGTTTTTATCATGGTCTCAGCAGCAAAGTAAAAAAAAACACTTGTGTATGCATTCATTCATCATTAAAATAAAAGATAGCCAAAAAACTCCATTGCATTGCATATATCTGTTTTCTGTGTTACATAATTTTGCAGGAAATAAAGAAAAAGCCAAAAAAAATGGGACTCAGCCCGAACCCACATTCTCTCTCTCTCTCTCTCTCTCTCTGTCTCAAGAGCTTCCACCCCGGCAACGCGCTCTCTTCCCCCTACGGTGGGATGACGCACCCACACTACCCGAGCCAGATTTTTCCCCGGACGAGGCTGACGGCACCAAGAAAGAAGGAACAGGGACAACATCCTGAATGTGGGAGGTCGCCGATGATATCCAATCCCTGATGTCTCTCAGCCAAGTGGTCGACACCCGGATTTGCTGCAGGGAAAAAGACAGAATCAGTATCAAGCAAAAGAAATCAAAAAGAGGAAAAGGATCGAAAGGTTTACCGCAGGGCGAAGGACCTCCTCTGTCAAACCCAGCTCCTCTGAATCCATCGCAAGAGGACGGTGCAGCATCGGTACTATCCCTCCATCAGCCCGCCGGATGTTGTACGAAGGAGTGTGCAGCCGAACAAAAGGAACCTCCGATGTCGCTGCCGCCGCAGGTGCATACGGACCACCACCACTGTGGGAAGACCCCACCGCCCGACTCAAACTAGCAGGAGGGAAAGGTAAGGCATCATGAATGTTGGGCTCCATCAACCAGCTCGTCATAAAGTCCATATAGTCATACGGCCAGCCGTATCAGTGTACAACGCATAGGACTCGTCGATCATCGCCGTGATCCTCTCATCCTCCAACAGCTGTCGCTCTCACCTCATAGACGTAGGAGGCTTCCCGGGAGGCACCACCACTTCCTCCTCAGTAATCTGACGAATCACCCTCTCCCCGAGATACCAGGAATGGCCGAACTCATGCGCCAACAAGCGCCTCATCTGCGCATTCACCCCAGTCATCCCCGTGTCCTGAATAACGGTCCCCTAAGGATAAAAGGTCACCTAAAAATCCCCAAGCATGCATGAGTCAGTACAAGATCAAAAGGTGAAAAAACCAAGACTGAAAAGGAAAAGACCTTGCCCGACCACTAGTCAGGTCATTGAAGACCCGACGCACCGCCTCCAGGGAAAGAGATCCCTTCGACTGCCAGTTGGCCTTACGCCATCGGTACAGTCGGCGGAAGTCCCCAACGGTGTCGTCTTTCAGAGCAATCAGTGGGGTGTTACACCCAATCACCTCATAGAACCACATCTAAATTCACAAGAGACGCATAAGGAAAATGCGAATGCATGAAAGGAAAATGCGAATGCGTGAAATGAAAATGCGCAAAGTAAAGAATACCTCAAGGAGATACGTGGCTCCAGTAAAAGTCTGCCGGCAACACCGGCTGAATGCATCCAGAGAAGAGTAAAGGGTCTCCAAGGTCAGACTCCACCAATCATAGAAAGGGATGTTCGAAACATCCTCAAGTATGGCAGAAACCACAAATGGATGACGTCGCCGCTCGACGCCACCATGAAACCTCCCAACACCAACAAGATGAATAATCGGGCCACCTGTCTCACTTGCAGCCCGTCCTCCACATCAACTACCCTGCTCAGCAAAACATCCTTCAGCAAGGACAGCCAGATGGAATCTCCAGAAACTATCCTCATCACATCCCCAAGTGTCGCATGCACCGCCTCTGGCCTCACCCACAAGGAGCAATCCACCTCTATCTGCTCCCCGTCATAATCCATCCCCAGCAGTTACTGCACATCTATGGGAGTCACCGTCATCTCCCCGAGGCCAAAATGAAAGGTGTGGGTAGTGTCCCACCACCTCTCCCCCAAGGCACACAAAACTGCTATCGAACGAGGCATCTCATCCAGCGCAGCCGCCAACCTCCCAAAACCCGCTGATGATACCATCTAGCACACCACGGGTGGAAGATGCTCCCAAACATCCTTAAGCCCCATTGTCTCGCGGGCACACATGTTCTTCAAAGAAATATCAGACTGGCAAAAGGAAAAATCTCATCAAAGGTCAAGAAAAAAGGAAAAATCACCCAAAAAGAAAGGAACGCCAAAGGTCAGGTTACTCACATAACCGCCATGAATAACTCTTGAAGAACGATGATGCGATGGCTCCTGCAGCAAGATCCGCTCATCCGCAATCGGCTCAAATGCATCGAAGGCATTCTCGTTCTCCAAAGCAAGGGGCACCCTGTCCCTCCAATCCACATTCGTCCAATCATCAACGATCAACCACTCCCGGTGGACAGCGGTGCTCACAAAAGCGGCCATTTCTTGAAGATCGGAATATTAGAACAATTCGCAGAGAGAAATCGCAGAAAGAGAGAAGGAAAGAATCTGTGAAAAATGAAGGGGATTCGCCCCCTTTATATAGGAGGCCAAGCGCCATGCCGATCGGCCCAGACCCCTACCATACCGATCGGCACTGTCTCCTCACTTTCCCGAGGCAACCCAAAAGTCCGTGCCACTGCCGAATGGCACCCCTCATCCTATGCCGGCCGGCACCCCCCTTAAAATTTCATACAGAAATTCCCAAAAAATGCCAAAAAGCCTCAAAAAATCCCCAAAAAATTCCTAAAGATCCCAGGATGGATTTTGAACATTTTCATCAAGAAAATTTCGCATTCCTTCAGGCGAAACCTCTTTTTCCCTAGCGGAACCCTCAAAATCCAAGCGAATGAACTCTCGAGCAATGCGCCCGGACCACCTAATCACCTCCTCAGCAGAGATTACAACCTCAAACCGATTATCTCCCCAACAATCAACTCCTCCACTCAAATCAAAGGCAAAAGGCCTCCCCAGCCATCGGCTACCCGGTGCGAAACAATATCTCATGGTATCTTTTCCAGCAGAATTCAGAAGAATCACTCACCCCAGGCGATATCTCCCAAAGGACGATCCAAATCTTCCCCAGCTCATTCATCTTTCCTCAGTGGAACCTCAAATCCAAATCTTATCCCCAGCGGAACCTCAAATCCAATTCTTATCCCCAGTGGAACTCTTTTCTTTCCCCAAAGGAAATGCAATCACTCTTGGGTTAGAATTGACCCTGATTTTGGATCGTCACCTAAGTTAGGTCAGAATTGACCTCAGTCCTCGATCGTCACCACTCTTGGGTAAAAATTGGCCCCGGTCTTGGATCGTCACTTGAGTTAGGTCAGAATTGACCTCGGTCCTCGGTCCTCGGTCGTCACCACTCTTGGGTTAGAATTGACCCCGGTCTTGGATCGTCACCTGAGTTAGGTCAGAATTGACCTTTGTCCTCGGTCGTCACCACTCTTGGGTCAGAATTGACCCCGGTCTTTGATCGTCACCTGAGTTAGGTCAGAATTGACCTCGGTCCTTGGTTGTCACCACTCTTGGGTCAGAATTGGCCCCGATCTTGGATCGTCACCTGAGTTAGGTCAGAATTGACCTCGGTCCTCGATCGTCACCACTCTTGGGTCATAATTGGCCCCGATCTTGGATCGTCACCTGAGTTAGGTCAGAATTGACCTCGGTCCTCGGTTGTCACCACTCTTGGGTCAGAATTGGCCCCGGTCTTGGATCGTCACCTGAGTTAGGTCAGAATTGATCTCGATCCTTGGTCGTCACCACTCTTGGGTTAAAATTGGCCCCGGTCTTGGATCGTCACCTGAGTTAGGTCATAATTGACCTTGGTCCTCGATCGTCACCACTCTTGGGTCAAAATTGACCCCGGTCTTGGATCATTACCTGAATTAGGTCAGAAATTGACCTCGGTCCTCGATCGTCACCACTCTTAGGTCCTCAGAATCGACCTCGACCCTCTGAATCGGTCATACTCTCCCAGAAGCATCACACGGTGTCTAATCGACGGCTATCATTTATTCCAAACTCACCCATCGAGGGGCTCTATATACACCTCATTCTGTCACCCCCTAACTCTCCTTAGGTCCCTAGTACCTCCACTCATCACCGCAAACCCAGGTCATGTCCCGAGCACTGACCTGGAGGCCATCGGGCACTCCCCAGCTCCATTTAACCAAAGGTCAAACTCTTCGACCGAGACTCAATGAATCTTCGAAGGGAACTGAATACCCTTTCCAACGGTTCACCCCATGCGCGATTCTGACTTACCATGCGGACGAACTATCCGTTTGCGTCTGAAACCTGACCTAGAGGCCATCGGACCCTCTCGGGCTCTGTTTGACCTAAGTCAACTCTTCAGCTCGACCGAGTCTGAATGAATCTTTGAAAGGAACTGAATACCCTTTCCAACGGTCCGCCCCATGCGCGATTCTGACTTCCATGCGGACGAACGATCCGTTTGACTCCGAGAGGTCACCGAAGGCTTCTCGGGCCCGGTTGACCAAATTCAACTCCCCGAATCGGGTCAAAATCTTTGTAATGTCGAAGTACATCTCCTAACATTTCTAATGGGCCATCCCGTGGGCTATTCGGACTTACTATGCGAATGAACGATCCATTTGCGTCCGAACAATTCCCCGTCCAACGGATCGACAAAAGCTTCCGAGCCATATTTGACCCAAAGTCAACTCCTGAACTCAGGAGCGGTCCAAAGGACTTTCGAAGGTCTCTGAAATACCTTTTTAACGGTATGCCCCGTGCACAATTCTGACCAAGGGTTTGCCCTCGGCGGCTAATTTTTCGAAAAAGCCTGAAGCGCATTGCCAAATGGTAGGTCTTAGACCCTGCCGATAGGTAGTGCCATGGCAATGCCGATCGGAAGAACCCTGGGCCTATAAAAGGAGGCCTTGGCCTCATTTTCAAGGGAAGCTCAGATCAGAAGAAAAACACTCTCAGCAAACCCCCAAAAACCTCTCTCGAAGGCAGCGTGATTTCAACCTCCAAATCCCTTTTTCACTTCCACTTTTCATAATCCCTTTCATCAAACTTGATGAATTAACCATTCTCCATCATCATCCTAGTACAAGGGCTGCTTCTCAACATTTAAGATCAAGCTCCAAGTCTCCAACAAGGTCCATCTCTCTCACCTTTCTCTTCAAATCTTCTTAAATTTGCAATAACTTGTTTTATTACTTAAGCACTTTTATTATCTTGTTTTATACATCCTAGCATAATTTTTATCTAGTAGTATTGCACATCTCCTATTTTCATATAAATAAAAACCCAAAAAACAAGAAAAATAGGGTTTGCTCATAAATTCCAAGTAGGGATTCTCACACTTTTCCACACTTTTCTCACAACTAAAACACTTTTGCTACACACACACACACACACTTATAAATAAGAGATTTATCCATTTGGATTTATGGGTTAAACCCCACCCCTCATTTTGTATGCGAACTACATGGACTTTGATGCCTTTATAGGCTACGTAGGCGTCTCGGAGTAAAACCTGAGACTCGAGTCCTTTTCTCACTTCTTCTCTTATTTTCTATCTTCTCTTTATCTCATTTTCTATCATTTTCTATATACTTGTTCTTAGCAACGTATTACTCCATATGCGTTATCGTTCCCTTATAACGATCAATGTAGGGGTAATCACATAAATCTTATTTTCTACACTAATCTCACATTCCTACGGATGACTCGCTTTATCTTTTCCATGGTACAAGTCGAAGATTCCTACCTCCATTCTATATATACACATGCACACATATCATGGGGGGGAAATATAAAGGAAAATAGCAAATATCCATGAGAAACCGAAAGGGCAGAATGGGTGCCTAACACTTTCCATTTCGTAACTAAGCCTCCGAACCCTTCTCGAATCATTTGGTTTTGCACGCACCAGTATGTCTTTGGATGCCATCCTTCGGGGTGGCTCCCCCTTTTCTTTTGTCTGTTTTGAGTAAAATAGACTGGAGACTCTAAATCTCTCTACATTTTCACACCTCACAAATCGACGTCGGCCGAAGCGCTCTCCCGAGAGGGGACGCGCGGGACCCAAAGGATCCCTTCCTCCCTCCGCGGCGGGGATCGGGGGATGGCCACAATAGCCATTATTCCAACCCTGGCTGAAAAACAATTGCCCACGCAGTCTCCCTTTTTTTTTAATTAACAAAAGAGAGCACGCTATCGTCCTCCCCTTTCCGTATAACTCCTTATTCACTGTCGGCCTCTGACCGAACCTCGTGTGAACGTTTGAGAATCTACCTTCTCACCAGCACCGTTATCCCAAAGAAACTCGCGATTGCAAGTGTCCCTCGGGCTTCTCCATGGGCCAAACTTCCTTTACCCACAAATGTGGTGACTACGTTCGCACCTTCTCGGCGCTTTTTTCCACTTCAATTAACGTCGCTTGGAGTCGCAAGCTTAGTACCATTCTCTCTTCTAGCGGTACTGGTAAAACTACTTCCATTGTAATTGGTAGTCGCAGTAGCCGAATAAGAAAATGCCACAATAAGAAAGCGATCACCCAGGAAGTCCTCATCTCGGACCCCAATTTACAGTTCTTCATAACCCCATCTCATGACGCCTTCACCACGAACTTCCTTGGCATCCTTCTTCAATCGACCTATGAATCTCACACGAATGCGCAAAAGATTCTATGGGTCCTACCTCTTGGCAGAAAAATGAAATCTCACAGGTGAAATCAACTATCTTAATCCTAGGGCTTTATATCAAATCAAAAGCAATGCTGAAAACTTAAGGCGTACACACAGATTCCTAAGGACTCTTGAACCCGATGCTCTGATACCATCTGTGACAACCCGCTCACCAAAATAAGGGGTGGCCAGCCTAATACTCCAATATAACAGGAGTCCCGGATGGAATCATTCTCAGAATCACAATAAAATATAGAGTATCCAGGATAACCACCCAATATTTCAGAAAATGGGTTGCCAATATTTTGTTTTAAAGTAAAGAAAAGAATTTAAACAACCCAATACTGAAAAGAAAGTGGAAACCCCAAGAGTATATATATACTATAATAACAATGAGTATCAAATAAAAAGATCGAATATGCTATCGATCCACAGACTCTACAACAGTGTTGAATAATTTCAATGAATTATCTAATACATTACATTAAACACTTACAAAGGCTTGGGAATCACGCCCGAATAAAAGGCTTGATCTTAACTAGAGTGCGAAAAATGAAAGCGACTATACAAGATAACCCGTAATATCCACGAAGCATCACGGCTCGTCAAAATCACCGGAATAGGAAGGTCAGAACAGGCATCCTTGCGGCGGAGTACCTGAGCGGATAAAAAGATGCATGCACGACAAGAAATATGAACGAGTCAGGACCCAATTTTATATGATCACCAGATGAATAAAGAGTATGACAATTATGAATGATAATCATGAGTAAATAAGGAGAATCTAACTGCATAATTTTATGCATAAGATAAGACAATTTAATAAATCATGAACCTAATTTAATTATGCAGGAGAACAAGAATAATTAACATTTAAATTAGGAGCTTACATTAAAACCTTTCTCCATTTCTATAGTCCATTCCTTAGTTGGAAGATATAGTCAAAATTTTAAGCTCTTCATGGCTTTTATCTAAATTACATGCCCTTCCTGGCATTCCATTCCTTAGCCAGAATATTATCATCAACAAATGCTCTTTGTGGCATTTCATTGTGCTCTTTATGGCACTCATCATGCTCTTTATGGAATATCTCATACATCAAGTCCCACTTGATTATGAATAGTTATATTTATATACATATAACGTTTCTAAGACCTCCCCTCCGAGTTTACCCACTGGGCGCACCCCTAAATGACCATCATCTTCCAGGGCCTATCTATATAAGACAACCCGGGCACCTATAACGCAAAACGTCGGGAAGCGGCCATATGACTGCGGGAGAGTCAAGACCACACCCGGAATCCCCTCACCAGCGCAGAAAACATAACATAATCGCTCATATGGCCTATGAACTATATCCACCCTGCATTCACTAGCCAGGGGGCATCACCAAACGCGCGAACTTTCCTTATGATGTCATTTAGAGAGGTGTGTATAAGTAAATTAGCATTTACCATTTTCATGATTAAGTAAATTATCATTTACCATCATTATTGCCATTACCATATCATTTTCTTTCCATATATATATATATATATATATATATATGTTTCATTTTATCCGAAACCATAATCCTTTACATTATTGTAAATACGTCATTTTATACCCGGAGCCATACTTATTACGTCTTATTGTAGTAACATCGATGAATAAATGAACTTTCAATTTATTCTCCCAGGATACTTGTGAAGTTATTATAGTCCATCAAGACTAATATAGCTCAAATGAACTTCTAAAGTCTCCCGTATATAACACTAAGACTCCTAGTTTCATAATAATCAACTAAAAGAAAGGAATGACCTAACATCAATTGGCATATCCCCGGAAAGCCCCACATAACGTATTTCTAATCTAGGACGGTTACCCCTCTCATCTAGGACCCTAAAACTCTACTTTTACTTCATTCAAGAAGGTTCCTAGTCCCTATTGAAGAAAATAAATTTAGGAAACAAAATAAGGTTTAAGGATGAAAAACAGGGGACCGGTCGACCGGTCCTGAGACCGCGGTCGACCGCGTCTCACAATTTGGCCTACGAAGAAAGACAGTAAGCCCAGGTAGAAGGGGGCCGGTCGACCGGTCATGGGACCGCGGTCGACCGCACTTCAAAATTTTGCCTTTGTAGGAAAGTAGTGTGTCCTCCCCCGAAGGCCCGGTCGACCGATCATAGTAGACCTAGAGCTCAATCTTCTTCCAAACTAAACCCAAGAGACAAATTTCAATCCCCCCCCCCCCCTCAATTTCCAAATCAACATTCATAAACACCTATCCACCATAATATTAAACTTCAACTACCCTCTAAATCACATTCAACCTACAAATCCAAGGTTTGATCAATTTTTCTCCAACATACACATACATATATATACAAATCCAATAATTTCCTCAAATTAACCAAACACACAACTATCATACAATTTATAATCTTAAATCATATATTAGCAAGTGGAAAACTTTCCTTAGAGTTGAAATCTCAGATTTCTTTGTGTCGTAGCAACAATCCATCTTCAATCTTCAATTTCGCTTCTTTCTCCTCTTTTCTCCCAAGCTCTCTTCCTCTCTCTTTCTCTCTAGGGTTTATAACATACAAATGAGGAATGAAATAAGAGGCAAGACTTAAATCGTGTCCCTCTCCTTATTTCCCAACTAAAATGATTAATATCACATTAAAATGACCCCCAAATACGCGTTTAAGTTAAAACCAGGTAAAAGTACCCGAAATACAAAAATACGATATGGCACTTATTTTGACTGTCTCACACATTCCTAGACTAACTAGACCCTCTAAAATGGCATCCGAAAATTTTATAAATTATTTCAAGTTCCGTTTTTTTTTCATTTAAACCATAGTGTCATTTAAAACACATGACACTATAAAACATACAACAGAATGATATTTACTTTCTCATGCAGTAAATAGGTAATAACCCAGTAAATATTAATCTTCAACTTATCAAATTAATATTTACTTCAGTTCCAACATTATATATAATTACCTTATGCGGTAAATTAATATAAAATTAGCCTCCTAAAAGCGAGGGTTGTTACACAACACAAAATCTGACTACTCCATGTAAGCATGGCAAAGAACATATTAAGGATTGACAATCTTAACCAAAGGTTCTAGCCACGTGGAAGCGAAAAAAAAGGAAGGGATTCAAACATAAGTACATGCGACATAAAGTGTGTCAAACTAAAATACACACCAAAAAATTAAAAAATCTTTTTGAGTTTTTTTGTAAATTTTTAACATACAAAAAAAATATATACTCAAAAGACAAACAAAAATCATTTGTACTTTTCATTAAGCCTCAATAACTCATAAGATAAAACACAAATGATAAACTAAAATCTTTTTGTATTTTTCATTTAATGCAAACTAAAATGAAAGAACTATAATGCAAAAGATAAACAAAAATCATAATTCTAGCATGAGATATGACATAAAGAATGACTAGAAAATGATAATCATGCATACAACTAGTAAGGATATATGATTTAAAGCACAAAAAGCTAGAGTATGCAAACAACTAACACATTCAAACTTTAGATCTAGCAAGATAGTTATTGTGTGAAAGTAAATGAGAATAAAAAACCCTATTTTGTAAAGCTACCAAGTCGGATCTCCTAACCCAAACTAATGCAGAATGACTATCTCATGATATAGGAATCTTGGCTACCTCGGTTGCCTTACGTTGGGATTTTCTAGGACCTCGTTTAAGATCAAAAAATAACTTCCTAAGATGACCTTTTCGACCACAATGTGAGCACATAAAGACTTGGCGAAAAGACTTACCTAAGGATTGACCTCTAACTTTATTCCTAGAAGATTCTCCTAAAACACTGGTTTTAGCTTTATGTGTTGAGTCATTACAAGTATCGAAGCCTAAACCACAAGTGTCATTTTTTACTTGGACGGTTCCTAAAATTTTATTTAATTTAGCAGACTTACACTCCAAATCAAATTTGACCTTACTAGAGTCTCTCAATTGTTCTTCTAATTCTAAAATTCTAGACTCTAGTAAAACATTTCTCTCTTTAAAAATAAGATACTCCTTTTTCACTGATTCCATCAACCATCTAAGGCTATCTCTCTCGCCTTCTACATATTCAAGCTTCTCACGAAGATCTCTCCCACGTGTCCTAAGGTCTTCAACCAATGCACTCTCATCAACGACATTGGCATGCTGTCTTAAACTAGCTTCTAACTTCAAATTTGCTCTTTTTAATTTAATATTCTTCATATAATTCTCTAAATGAAAATTGAAGTTCCCTCTCATCAACCTCTTCATCACTTTCACTCTCTCTCTCTCTCTCTCTTCTCCACTCTCACAACCATCATCTTTTGAGGATTCATAAATAAAGGCCTTGGAAGCGTTATGTAAATCTATATCTTCATGCGAAGATTCATTATCGGTACTCACATGACTTGCCATGAACGCGGTAAAGTTGCGCTCAATGGGGGAATCAGGTCCCTCTTACTTATCACTATCACTAAGGGTGGAATTGTATGAAATAGGTTAATTACCCTCTGTCCTTAGTTTAGTGGGGAATTCAAAAGCCCTATGGTCATACCCTTCACAACCAAAACACTAATTTGACTCATCCCTATTTAGACATTCATTTTGTCTTTTAGGTAATTTTTCAGCTTTGTCATGTGTGGATTTTTAAAATTTCTTAAAATCATTTTTAAACTTATCGTTATTAAATTTAAGAATTTTTTGAAATTTCCTAGCAAACATAGCCATGTCCTCCGAGTCACTATCACTCTCATCAACCACAACTTTTTCTTCCTCCTTTTGGGCTTTCAAAGCAATGCCCTTATCTATTTTCATTTCATTTTTGGAGGGAAACATCTCTAGCTCATAGGTTTGTAAATCATATACTAATTCCTCAAGTTTGGTAGAGTGCAAGGTGGGTAAAGAATTTAAAACGGTCACTTTAGGGATAAATCTCTCGGGTAGGGACCTTAAAATTTTCTTTACTACTCGGTCGTCGGGTATTTTCTCACCCAAATTAAAAGATGAATTAACTATATCGGAAAGTCTAGCATAAAATTCATCAAAAGTTTCATTCTCAAGAATTTTGATAGTTTCAAATTGAGTGGTGAGTTTTTGGAGTTTCGAAGCTTTAACGACACTAGTTCCCTCGTGAGTGAGTTGTAAAATATCCCAAGATTCTTTAACGATTTCACACGTCATGATACGTAGGAATTCATCCGGTGTGGTCGCGCTAAACAAAGCATTTAAACCTCGGGAATTAAAATTAGCATGTTTAAATTCATTCTCACTCCATCTATCTATGGGTTTGGGGACACACTCATTTTCTATCAAACATGTGGGTGGGGACCACCCGCTTACAACTGACAACCAAACCCTCTCATCGATAGACTTTAGTGCCGATTTCATATGCGCTTTCCAATACGCGTAGTTGGAACCATCAAAAGCCAGAAATTTTGAAAATTGGAAAAAATTTATTTTTTAACCAAAATATATAAAAGGACCTTAACACAATAAATTAGCACTCCGACTCTGATACCACTTGATGGGAATGAAGACTCCCAATTTTTAAATTTTAAATATGAATTTCCTAAAAGTGCGGAATATGATGGTTCAACACAACACATTAATTCAACCCAAGTCCTAAATATTTGCCTACAAGATTAATTCATTTTTCTACATAGGCCAAATCAAATTTTATCAAATTAAAATTAATGACTTAAACTAAATTAATTAAATATTACCCAAACTAATTTTAGCACCAAATTAAACTAGAGTGTGAATTAAACCAAATTTTATCTTTTAATCCTAAGCATGCATTCAAGGTTATTTGCAAGATAAAATAAATTCACAACCACTACACCGCGTTGTACGAGGAAAACCCAAATGGGAAAAACCTCGGACGGGCCTAGCCTTAAGTCCACTAAGTATGGAATTTTTACAAGTATAAGACATATGACTTACTCAACTCGACTCGACTCCTTTAAGCCCCTAATGCGTCTTCTTGTAACAACCTCTGCTTAGTCGATAATCCCGGACTCCACCGAAACCTTAGACTCCCCCCAATGAAGCTTTTGGCACCCGTCAACCACACATGGTGCCTTTCACCGTATGAGAACGCCACAGAAAAAAACTTGTCTGCTTCTTTGTGGGATGTGGAAGCAAACCCAAATAACTCTTTGATAGGTAGAGTAGAACTTGGTGACAAACACTCCAAGCACGATATATATATATATATATATATATATATATATAGAGAGAGAGAGAGAGAGAGAGAATACTTGGATTTAAACTAAACAATGGGTGTATGTGTTTTAGAAGATCATTTCTTAATAAAATTGAAACACCCAAACTTGAAATTCTAATGGTAGAATTTTTGCTCTCAAAAGCTTTGGAAATCTCACAAAAGGTACTTCAAAAAGTTGGTTCCCGCACCTCATTAAGTTTGGTAAAAATTAGTGGGGAAAAAGTAGTGGTAAAATGGGAAAAACTACCAAAAAATTGTTCCCGCAAAATCTCGCTCGAACGACTTTTTCATTCAAACGACATTTTGTTCGAACGACCTTTCTAACGATAATCCAGTGAGAAAATGAAAATCTCGTTAGAAGTTCTTGTTTGAACGACTTGTTTGAAAATAAAAACTTTATTTTAAGCCTCAAAACACTTATGTAAAGTTCTAAAAAAATATTTTCTGAGTAAACAAAAGTCGTTAAAACTGTTAAGAAAAATACACCCAATTAAAATATTCCAAGTCTCTACAAATATATATAGTGTTCATACCTTATTGGAGACTTGAAATATGTGATGTTGATGCCGCGTAAACGAGGAATAAGAAATCGGAAATTGATGTCCACTTGAAATGTTGGCCGCTACGTCTTCAACTTTACGTGAGATAGGCTTGAAGGATACACATGAATACTATCCTATGACTCAAATGTTTTTTTCCGGAATTGAGCCAAAACTACAAAGGACTCAATTGGAAATTTGTGTCCTTACAAAATATATACGATAAATTACTTTTTTTAATTTCTCAAACTTCTCCACTTCATAAATATCTTTGCTAGGGATTTTATTTCCTTTTTTGTTGTTCTTGTGTGTGTTGCATGTGCGTGTTGGGGGAGGAGGCATAAAAAATAACCCATGTCACACGCTTGTTCGTCGTCACTGACGCAGACCAATTACAACAAGGAATTAAGGGTTATTTTTAATGTCTTATTAAATTCATTAAAAAATTCATTATTTTGGTTCACTTAGAGAGAGAGAAAGACCGACTCCTGTGCACACCTAAGTTTGTGTACCACATTTGCACACCTTTTTTGACATAGTAAACAAGTTATTTTTCAGTTGAATTTTTTTGTGTGGTACTTAAACATTTCAAGGAACCAACATAAAAAAAAAACTCGAATTTTTTTTTTTACTATTTTAAAAAGTTCGATCAAACTTTCATAGCTTTTAAAGCACTTTAAAACCTGTGAAAGTTTGATCGATTTTTTTTAAGATAGAAAAAAAAGTTTTTTTGAGCTGATTTTTTTATATTGGTCCCTTGCAATGTTTAAATATCAATTAAAAAAATTCAACACAAAAATAATTTTTTTTAATATTTGCACCAACAAATATGCAAACTTAGTGTGCACATGGGCGTATCACTCTCTCTCTCACTCTCTCTATATATATATGTATATGTATAACCCACCCTTCACAAGAGTTAACAACTTATTGTATCAAGATTCATTTTTTTTGTAATTTATAAGGCTTCAAGTTATTGATTAAGTTGACTGAATTTCTTCCTATATAATTCAATTTGAAATTTGTTTCACTTTGTTATGAATTTGGTATTAAAATTTCGATTTGATTAAAAAATAGCGTAGAATCCTCAACAATAAAGATGATTAAAAGAAGAAAATCCTAAGATGCAAAAATGGGAGCATATAAGGTTAAATACCTCTACATGTGTTGAGTCCCTACGAATTTGTCCTAATTGGGTAGAACAGAGACAAAAAAGGGGAGATGGTAAGTTATTGTTAATTCCAAATAGTCTAAATAAGCGACAAAGAAGCTTTGAATATATAGGACCTTTGGAAACCCAAAAGAGAGACAACTCCTAACTCACATAGTAAATGCTATGTGGGGAGATCATGGGAAGGAGAGAAAAGAAGAGACTACAAATGGAGAAAGACGAAGGGAGATAGAGTGTCGTTGTTACAAACGATTGGGTTTACTATTCGCTTAATGCTCGTCTTAATTGCATAGCATTATAAAGCCACATGGCAACGTTAAAACTAGAGACACCGTTTATATATATATATATATATATATATATATATATATACATATATATATATATAATAAAGTAGCTTGGTTTTTGAATTGTCTACACATTTTAACGGTTAAGATGTGTGCCACCTCCTTACATATTTTTATCAATTTTAATGGTTCAGATCACATCACTTTTTTTTACAACCTTACCCCCTAAATTATTTAGTTTCCCCCTCTTTTTTTCCTTATCAAACTTATCCTTAAATTAAAAAATTAGGGTATTCTAGTAATCCTCTCCCACCTTGCACCCGGAACCCTCAGTCCCGCATACATTCTCTCGACTCTCCTCTCCCTCACACTCTTACATACGCATACGGTCACTCTCACCCTCACTCGTCTCTCTCATCCAAGGCTTCCCCAAACCCTGCCCCTCTCCTCACTATCTCCCTCTCTCTCCCACCGCCCCTACTCCTCTTCATGTTGTCGCTCCCTCCTCCTCCTCTTCACGCATACATTCTCTGTACTGTTACGTGATTTGTGTTTTTAGGTTGTAAAAAAATAGTATTTTTGTTTCGATTTTGCATAACTAAATTAGGGATTTGTGTTTTATAGCTTCAATCAACGATTTGGGTTTTTTTCTTCTGTTTTGTTGTAATTAATTTTTTTATTAATAGATGTATTTGGGTGCGAATGGCAGATCTAACTATTTGGGTGCAAATGTTAGATCTAACGTGTGGCCTCTCTCTCCTTCTCTATTTGGGTTCAATAGAATGGCAGATCTAACTATTTGGTTAATTTAGTAGTTTCCTATAACCTCTTTATTCTGATACTGGTTTTGATTTTCATTTTATTTTGTTCCATTTTGTTTTGATTTTTCAGGTTTGATCGATAATCAACCAAGACTCTTTATCCACTGTTGGAGCTTTACAAGTTTTGTGCATTTTACAAAGGTTCTGGTTTGATTTTTTGACATGTCCATAAGTATCATCTTACATTTTTTTCTCAGGGTTTCAATATATGGCTCCGTCCCAGGCTGTTAAAGTTGATGTACACAAATAAGAGTTTGTTATTTTTCTTGACACGTTTCTCGACTTTAAAATCAAGACTGTTGTGTTGGAAGATTAATTGACTTTGAAACCAGATTTGATTATTTTTCAGTGGCTTTACTGTCCCGGAGGACGGACATTGATGGAAGTGTATAATTTCACGTTTATTTCTCTTAATTTTTTTATATTCTTACAAAATCAGTTATCACATGCGAGTATTTGTTTTTAGTTGGTATTTTTTAGGTGTTGTTTATGCCCCTCACTAGACCTTTCTTAGTTCATGTGCTACCATGTTCTTCTTAGTCACTGACTCCTACTTATTCAGATTTGGGAGAAGGACATTGGTTCGACAACTAACACATTTTATATGCAATTACTGTGGGATTATTTTCTTTTATCAAATTTCAAAAAACTTTCTCTATTTTACTCCCATCCTTAAGAGACAACTATTAGTATTTGTCACATTTTTTTCTACATGTGTATAAAGGGAAAAATCGCATTGTGTTGGTTGTTTAGGATTCCAGTCTCTGTTCTCTAATCTAAAGGGTCTGATTAAATTGTGTTGTATATTTTTTATATTGAATTGAATTGTGGATTCCAGTTGACAATTAAGTTTATATAGAAAACATTTAAGTTTGTTGAAAATTTCTCATATTTGGCGTTGAAAATTTGGTTTCCCTTCAATATCCCATCATATAAAATATTTAAGTTTGAAGTTGGAATTTGCTCAAAGTTCCTCTGCTTTTCATTTTCAAAAATTGGTTTCCCTGCGAGTATGCATGTGCACTCCATTTTAATTATTGTCTTTTAACTTTTTAGTATATACTTTTAGTTTAATAACTATCTTTTTCTTTAACATTATATATGATTCAAACGGGTTATATTTGAAGTTGAAAACTATCAAGAAAGACTCTTAACTAACTAAAAGCTAATAGATTCAATTTGTGCATGGAGATAATTGTGTTTTTTTTTTTTTTGGAGGTTTTGAGCCACTACCTCCCTTTATGGAGTTAAACCCAAAAAACAAATTAATCTTACAGTACATCTTTGTTTACATTTTTAGTTTTTCCTTTAAGCGTAACCTGTTTTACTTAGTCTTTACCCCCTTTATGACAATACATTTTAACAATATATTTGTTCTATGTTTGAAATCGTGTACTGGCGTAACCTGTTTTTTTTATTAGTGGCAACATGGGCTTGAGGTTTGTTTGAAGCATTATGCCATTTCTATTTCCCCCAAAAAAATTTGAAATCAATTCTCTCATGGTCTTGTGTCCCGACTTGTTAATTATGCACTTCCTTATATCCCTATTTGTTGGTTTATTAGGATTTTGTGCTTGAAAATAGATATTGGGTTTCAAAATATTAAGGATGAATAATCGGGGTTAGGTACCGATCTTTAATTGTAACTCTATAACATGTTTTTATATTTTGTATGAGTTGATGTGTGTTTCCCATTGTAAAGGTAAAATTAATTAGAAATTTCAGTTTTGGGTGGGAGATAAGACGTTATCATATTTGTTTATGCATATAAGAATTATGTGTGATTCTTGCATGTCATCGTATGAATTAGTTTTGTTACTTACTGGCATTTTGTTAAATGTTTTACAGCAGTCCATTTGTGCCATGTGAATCAACAAACACGAGTGGGGTTGGGGCAAAATCAAATAGGTCCAGCGAGACAAAATCGAACCTCTACTTCTGCCTAATTATCAAGATCAGCTCAACAGGTCCATCAGGTGACGGAAAGTCCTGAAGCAGATGTGAAGTATGAAAAGGTTGATGGGATTGAGAATGATCTATAAGAAGAAATTTTGTGGTTAGTTCCCTGTGCATATTTTTTTTAGTTTGTTTAGTCCAAATTCTTCAAAAATGAGAGGTTCTTTTGTTCTATGTAAGTACATATCGTGGGTAAAATATATTCTTTTGCGTTATGTCATTATGTCACGCACTCAAGTCAATTGAATAATTTGACTCAGTTTTATGCAAATGATAAAATCAATTTTATTATCTTACTATTTCATTGGCTTCGAGTGTATAGCTTTGATAGGCCGGGTTTTGCCGCGACGTGAGAGTCACCTACGCGCCGGTCACTTTATATTTGGCTCACTGCCTCTATGCAAAAGCCTAAGTTACGACTCTACTTGTGATACAAGTACAACGGTAAATCGGGTATCGAATCCACAGAGAATGTTTGATAGATCGTAATGGATTATTAATCCAGGAATAAAAGTGTAAAAAGGTGATGTGTGCTAGGAAATAAAAGAAAATAATAAGTTAAGTCTAAATAAAAGTAAAGCGAGGATCGGGATATCATCCAACCATACGGCTCGAAACAACTATTAGTCAGAATTCTGGCTCGAGAGCTATTTAATCGAGCATTATCAATTAACCATAAACTTCCCACAATAAGGAATTTAAACAAAAGTTGCGTGAATAAATAATTAACGGAAAATGATTGCACGCGGATTAAATTCGGATTACCGGTTTAAACACTAACGTTGGATGACAAAGAAATTTAAATGCATAATAATCCGAATTTAATTCACGCCGGTTCAATTAAACACAATTTTACACAAAACCTAATTTTCGAAGCTCGGGGCTCGTTAATGGCGGAACGACATCCCGAACCTAATTATCTAAGGGCACATGATGATTAAACTAGATTACAACTAATTAAACTAGGAAAGCAAGTAATAAAATAATTAAACTAACTAAGAAAGCATGGAAATTAATCTACAAAGCAAGAATTAAGCAAGAACTAGTATATAAATGGAGATGAAAGTGGAAAGTTCAACATACACAACCCATTTGGTTGTCAACCCAAAGAAAAATGAAGCGAATCTCTCCAAACCCACATAGCCTAGGATACACTAATTGAAACTGAATATATGAATGTGTTTTTGATATTACAAGAAAATTGGGTTATATAGTAAGTTGGAATAAAAGAAAATAAGAAAGAAAAGAAGGCAAAAATATCTGCAGAAATAGGGGATCGATCGATCGACCCCTTTGGTCAATCGATCGACAGTTGAAATAGTGGCAAAAAACTGAAGGATCGATCGATCGATCCTTTTGATCGATCGATGGATCAAGAAGGGCAGAACCTCCTTTCCTCCTGTTTTGGTGTAAATGTTTTCTTCTTCACTAGAACAGCCGTAACGTCTTCATTCGGGATTGGAATTGCGCACCGTTCGCGACGACGCGAAGCTTGCGAGGAGGGATACAATTTTCGTTAGATGTCAATCCAGGTGCCCAAACTATGAATTGATCGGATTGCCCTTCAATGTGCAATTGCGTGTGGAACTTGAGTAGAATGCATCCGAACTCCATTCTTAGTACCTAAATACCTATAAAATCCCAATTATACCTCATATCGCATGTTAACAATATGAACTGAGGTTGTCTGGTTAACAGGCTTAAATATAGAGATTAAGGCACCCGAGTGGGCTAAAATGCGTAGGTTCGAGAGATGAAATACGCAATATTTGCGTATTATCACACCCCCTAACTTACACATTGCTAGTCCCTAGAAATCAAATAGGATGCAACAAGAACAACAAGTAAACCAAAACAGGAGATAGTACAAAAGTAGGATAAGAAAGAAATAAAAAGATAAGGCCATTTTCGTGGGCGAACGATTGCATTAAGCATATGCAATAAGCCGTGAAATCCCTAGGTTACCCTAGTGGAATAGTGTCGTCTCGTGAGGTTTTTTAGGGATGATACCCACAAATATCATAAAGTTTCCTCAAAATATGTCCAATCACATGCGACAAACTCAACAAAGCGAACAAGATTTCAACATGTTATTAGCATAGAAAACGAATTCACGTGAAAAGTCCGTAGTTATTAACATTATAAAATGCACCTTAATGAATTGAAACTTTAACATGTGGGAGGGGAGTGAGCACACGCAAAATATGATTTGGAAAAAACATAAATAACTCGAAAACTAAATATCAAAGCATGCATAAAAGTCAATCCTCGTGGGTATTACACTCATCAAATGAATTCACTTGAAACAGGGAGGTAACCCACGGGACATGCGGGAATAAAGAGTAAACGTAAAGGGAAACTAGGCCGCGTACATGTCATAAAAACTGTAATCTCAATGAAAAATACCGCACATTAAAGGAGGCGAAATGCATTTTCACAGATTATCAAAACTATTTAAAAATTTGAATTACATCTACTTAAGATCACATAGGACTTTAATAGGGTTGTAATGTAGGCTAGACTAGGGTACGAAATGAAAGGATGTATATACGGATCCAAATTGAAGGACTAAACAGTGAAATGGATAGAATATCCCACACCCCCTAACTTAAATGTTGCATTGTCCCCAATGGGCCCATTAAAGAACACAACACAAAGATAGGAAAAGAATGATATTACCCAAATTTGGAGTGATTTTCATAAGTACAAGTCCAAATGGATCTGCAAAACAAGTTAGTACAAAGCAAAGGAAGAATATATACCGATGTATTAAGTTAAAAGAATCTATGTCACAAGTCACAACAATATAGAGGGCTGAAGTGCAAATACTAGATAAATTGATGGTCAACTTTTTGATTTTATAAAATGGAAGGTCACACACATCAAAATCCAATAAACAACCACAAACTACATTCTCATTTCTCATTTCATAAGTTCCATACAAAACAACTTAATACATTACAACTATGAAAAAGAAAGAAATAAAAATAAAATAAAAAATACAACATAATATTCGTCCCAGAAATGCCAAAAATGACCCAGTACGGCAGTAGCCTAGTGGCCGAAACCACTAGGATCAGAAGGATCATGAAAATGAGGAGGTAGCGTTGTGTCCGGATCATGCCTCTGCAAATAAAGGTCTCTCATCATCGCCTGCATCATTCGGTACTCATGCCTCTGCTGTGCTCTAGCCTGCCTCTGCAAGGTCCACTCCTGCCACTGCTCGGCCTGCTACTGCTGGTCCATGCAGGACTCCCATGTAGCCCACCTGAGTTGGGTCTCCTCCCAGTGCTGGTCCTGTACGGCCTGAAATGCCTCAAAGCGGGCATTTAAATCTGTGTGTGGCACGTGAGAACCCTCACCCTACTCCATACCTCTAATCTCTGCCTCCTCCTGTGCCATATCAGTCGCCGCTTCCCTTTCAGCCGCATCTACCCTCTGTCTTTTGTTCCCGGGCTCCCCCCAAGCATGAGTCAACATCTTCGAGATATTGTCCTTTATGAGAAGCCCTAGTGGCTCACGCTTGCGATCAACATCATACTCTGGGAAACCGTGAGAAGTGAAGATCCTCGTGATGAGGGCAGGAAAAGGAAGTGTAAATCTCCAGGCAATCTCCTTTGTAGTCGCGAGCATCGTCTCCAAAAATATTTTGGGCAAACTGATATCGCCCAAATCATGAAGCATGGTGTAGATCGATGCTGAGTGCTTGTGATGAACCTCTGATCGGTTGTTCATCACCATGAATGAGTGGATGTTGATGTAATGGAGCAGTCTCGGTAAGCCTGCCATTACAGCCGAATGGAACTCACCTTTCTTCCATGCCTCACCCGGTGCAAGGGCCTCTATCAACGTCGCATGCCCGAAAAGATCTCTATCCAAAAAGCCGATAGGATCCGCGGGGTCTGGCACATCCATAAAAGCTGCTAAATCAGAACGGCGGAGAGGTATCCGCACCCCACGGACCATGGCTTCATATGCAGTAGGCCCCTGCCCTCTCACCTCTACCAATGTTGCATAAAACATACGGACAAGCTCTTCATTGGTGCGCCCATTGGTTACAAGAAATGGCTCCCATCCCTATCGACGCAACAAAGCCCGCGCCTCCCGTGGTATGTGATTAATGGTCTAGGCAAAATGATAACCCAACGGTCACTCAAATGTCTGAAAATAGGCCTGATACCAATCTCGCTCCTGCTCACAGCGAAACCCCTCGACGCCCTGGTGGGGCATGCACCTAGTGAACTTGTATTTTTTTAGGTGTGCCTTTTCAACCTACAAAACAGTAATCAAGCAATACAAAAAAAATTGTTAGCACAATTTATGGCTAGTTAGTGTATGGGTTGGAATGGTGGGTGCACGTGTGCAAAACCGAGGGAAAAAATTCAACATTGTGATAACAGTTGTCGGAATGCGACAAGGAGTGAAAATCACCCAAGTGTGCGCCAAAAAATGGATTGAAAACTGTTTGTGGCATTTCAACGAACACTTGGCGTGCGAAATGTGCGAGGAGGTTGAAAAATACCATTTTGAACCAAACAAAAAAGCCTCATTCATGAACACAAAAATAATGAATCAATACATATGTGCTCATGAATGGATATTAATCAAGAATCATAGGTAAAATTAGTTGGAACAACACAAAATAGGGACAAAACAACAAACATTCAAAAATGTCAAAAATTTGATAAAACAGTGTAAACATGAAAAATTTCAACCAAAATCAACAAATACATAATAAAGTAGGAAAACTTATACCTTGAAAGTGTAGAAAATGGTTGAAATTTGAAGGGAAATGTGGCAGGGGATTTTAGGGCTCGAAATTGGGAGAAGAGAGATAATAGAAATGAGGAGAAAGTGGGAAAAAACAAGCAGTTCTCGGCCTTTTACTGGTCGATCGATCGATCGACCCTTGGGCTTTGATCGATCGATCAAGCAGTAAAAGGCCTACTGCATGCTGTTTTTTAACAAGGGGGAAATGGAATTTTTGGGAGAATGGGGGGGGGGGGGGAATTTGAGATATAACTATATATATAGTATATATAAGTATAGGAAAATAAAAATACAAAGAAAAAAATTAAAAAAAAACAAAGAATTGGGCAAAGTATGCACATACCTACACATATACTAACCAAAAAAATGAAAAATATGTACAACGATCGACACACACGCATGTTCACAAAGAAATGAAAAATAAAATTAAATACAAAAGAAAAACAAATGCAAATGCGTGAGGATGAGTGTGTGAAAAATAAAGAAAAATTGTTTTTGTGATTTTTTTCATTGTTTTCTTAACAAGTGTGTGCCGGGGCGCATAGTCTCCGCAAATTCAAGTCCGTTGAACCTACAAAAGAGTTAGAACCAAGCATATGGATAGAAATAAAAAGAGATTAACTAATTAAACTAGACTAAATTAAGAAAAAAAATAAAAATGAAGAAGTTAGTATATACAACCTACACATATGAATGCTAATTAGCTATATACTAAATTGAAATTTTTGAGGTTCCATCCAAAACACAATTTAACTTTGACGAATCAACAGTGGACCCTCCCGAAAAATAGGAATTCCGTTCGAACGACGGAAGGCATGTGTAAGGCGGTAAAAGTGAACCATCCCTAATTGAAACTTTGGGAGGGAGGATGGGGGATTTGGATAGGAGGGGCGACAAATACACATGTGGGCCGAGAAAAATTGAATCATCTCCCAAGTATTTTAAAGTTAGAACGGGAGGCGGCGCACACGAGGGAAAATATGCCGTCATGGAAGGCGGCTCGAGCGAGTAATCCTCGTCGGTGAAAAGGTTTGGAACTAAAGAGTTTTGAAATGATTCATCGGGTACTAGAATTGGTGTGACAGTATAGAATAAAGACGGGGATGAAAGAAATTCAATCTCAGGCGATGAGTGATGATCGCTTGAAAATTGAATTTCGGAAGAAATAGGATCGTTTACAATGAAACTTTCTTCTTTGAAAATCAAAGAAGAAACGAATTCATTGCAAATGGATACTATACCCTTTTCGTCCTCATTTTCATTCTCTACTATACCATGGGTCAAGTCAAGGATGATTTGTTCCAAAGTAAGAATGAAGTCCTCATTAGGTTCAAAACAGTCCTCGACTTCGGAAGTCTCCGAAGAAAAGTCATCGTCGGATTCAAATAGTAAATCCAACTCGTGTTCCCAACAACAATTTTCTTCCCGATATCGATTTTCAATCCTCTCATTTTCAAGCATGCGCAATCCCTCACCGAAAGTCATAGGGCGAGGAGCGGATTCTTGGAATTGAGAGGTTTGGAAATTGTTCTCGGGACTACACTCAAAATCATTAACATCAGAATTTTGAAAATGACTACAATTGGTTTCAAAATTCTTATCATAAGGATCTTGTGGCCTAGAATCAAAATGATCATGCCCAAAATTGATGTAATCCAAACTTTGACTTTCATAATACTCACCCAATGTCATTTTAGATGTTGCAACTTTTTGGGATTGCAAGTATTGACCAAAAGTCATAGGTTTACCAAAATTTTGAGAGTTATCATTAGGATTCCCAAAAAAGCTAGAATAAGACATGCTTACCGCAACAAATGCTCGAGAGGGATAATTCCACAAAGTAATGAGTGACGGGAATAATTCAAGCATTTCTAGGCGCTCAAATGTAGAAGTCCTGGAAAAAAGGTTAAAACAAAGAATACAAATACAAAAGAAAGAATACTACGAACTAATAAGACAATTACAATTTAAATCAAAACATCCCCAACAACGGCGCCATTTTGATAGGTCGGGTTTTTCCCCAACGCGAGAGTCACCTACGCGCTGATCGCTTTATATTCGGCTCATCGAATCTATGCCAAAACCTAAGTTACGACTCTACTTGCAATACAAGTACATCGGTAAGTCAGGTATCAAATCCATAGAGAATGTTTGATAGATCGTAACGGATTATTAATCCAGGAATAAAAGTGTAAAAAGGTGATGTGTGCTAGGAAATAAAAGAAAAGAATAAGTTAAGCCTAAATAAAAGTAAAGCGAGGATCGGGATATCATCCAACCATACGGCTCGAAACAACTATTAGTCAGGATTCTGGCTCGAGAGCTATTTAATCGAGCATTATCAATTAATCATAAACTTCCCAAAATAAGGAATTTAAACCAAAGTTGCGTGAATAAATAATTAACGGAAAATGGTCGCTCGTGGATTAAATTCGGATTATCGCTTTAAACACTAACGTTGCATGACAAAGAAAGTTAAAGACAAAATAATTCGACTTTAATTCACGCGGGTTCAATTAAACGTAATTTTGCACAAAACCTAATTTTCGGAGCTCGGGGCCCGTTAATGGCGGAACGACATCGCTAACCTAATTATCTAAGGGCACATGATGATTAAACTAAATTACAACTAATTAAACTAGGAAAGAAAGTAATAAAGCAATTAAACTAACTAAGAAAGCATGGAAATTAATCTACAAAGCAAGAATTAAGCAAGAATTAGTATATAAATGGAGATGGAAGTGGAAAGTTCAACATACACAACCCATATGGTTGTCAACCCAAAGAGAAATGAAGCCAAGCTCTCCAAACCCACAAACCCTAGGCTAAACTAATTGAAACTGAATATATGAATGTGTTTTTGATATTACAAGAAAATTGGGTTATGGAATAAAAGAAAAGAAGAAAGAAAAGAAGGAGAAAATATCTGCAAAAATAGGGGATCGATCGATTGAACCCTTTGGTCAATCGATTGTCAGTTAAAATCGTGGCAAAAAAACTGAAGGATCGATCGATGGATCAAGCAGGGCAGAACCTCCTTTCCTCCTGTTTTGGTGCAAATGCTTTCTTCTCTGATAGAATCTCCATAACTTCTTCATTCAGGATCGTAATCGCGCACCATTCTTGGCCACGTGAAGATTGTGAGGAGGGATACAACTTTCATGAGTTGTTGGGCCAGGCACCAAAACTATGAATTAATCGGATTGCCCTTGAACGTGCGCTTACGTACGGTACTTGAGCGGAATGCGTCCGAACTCCATTCTTAGTACCTAAATACCTACAAAAGCCCAATTGTACCTCATATAGCATGTTAACAATATAAACCGAGGTTGTCTGGTTAACGGACTTAAATATAGAGATTAAGGCACGCACCCGAGGGGGCTAAAATGTGTAGGTTCGAAAGATGAAATACGTAATATTTGCGTATTATCAAGCTCCTGTTTCCAATAAATGTTAATATTTTCTCCAATAGCATCTTTAGGTAAATACTGATCATCATTTTGGTTATTTATGGATATTGTGTTTAATACTGATCATTTATGTGTTTTGATATAGTTTGTTCTTTATTTTTGCTTATTGGACCTTTGTGTGACATCCCACTTAAAATAGTAACGGGTGGACAACCCTATACTACATTAAATCAGGGATCTCAGATGGATCATTCTCAGCATCAACAGACCATACTAAAATAGATAAGTCTAACTACCCAAAACTATAAAAGCGGGTGCCAAAATTTAATAAAAACATACCAGGGACCTTAACCCAATAATATACAATTACTAACAAAGGTAAAACCTACACAAGTACCATGATAAAAAAAAAGTGCTAACATTAGAATAAAATGAGTACACCAAAGGAAATATACCCGAATAAGCTGTCGGGTCACAGACAATACAACAACCATAAGGGAACAATATAAATTGCCACATATAACCCTTGGGTATTCACCCGATATACAACATGAATCCTACCTAGATTTTCAAAGGAATATAAATCGACTACAATCTCAATCCCGCCACAGTCCGCAACTGCTACGGCTCCCAAGACTCAGGATAGAAAAGCATCTGGTATCCCTACGGTAGGACACCTGTAGTAAACAGTATATATATAGCAAAAGAAAAATATAAACGGGTCAGATCCCGAGGTGTAAAAATGTTTAGTAAGTGTATTAACCGTGCATAGTAAATATAAATGCATTATTTCATAATTAAAGTGGAGTCGCACTCTTGTGAAACACCAATCTCACCTCTCATCTAGCAGCGCGCACTTAATCGCGTCCTGGAACCTTAATTAAGCTACCCGATATAATTAAGGACAACCCTCCTAACTATAAGCATGGCATATGCCCGCATAACCCACCATCCTAACATAACCCAAAAATATTCTCCCTTATATTTCAAAATAAATATATATACACATATTTATGCCCTACCAGGCTCTAGTGACTCCAATTATTAACTTAAACCAGTTATAAGTCTTAGTACGTCACATATTAACATTAGGCTTCAATATAAGAGTTAATTCTCTATGCAACATACATTTGAGTACTAAGGACAAAACTGCTCTCCACTCTCAACATTGCACTACGTTTCGTGCGTGAGGCATCTCGCAAAGCGAAATCCAAATAAGGAACCCCCCCCCCCCGATACACTACTCCTTGACAATGTTGATAATAGGGATCCATTATGTCTTCTACACAAATCCTATTACTGCAAATACTTAATTAGATAGTACTATATCTAAGAACATAATTAAAATCTTCATCTAATTCCTTGGGGTCGATAACCGCAATTGTCTCTCAGTACGATCTTCCGACCTTGATAAATTAGTACACCAAAATCACCGAAGATGTAAATTCTAGAAAATTCATATCATCTTCATCTATAGGATATGTATATATATATATATATATAAGATTTCATTCATTCCCATAACCACGTATACATAACGCACACAATGTACACTATGCAATACACATAATATAAATGGTTATAGGATATAAAAATACTGCACCATGCTATCATCTTCCAGGAATTACTCATTTTCTACTAGGGTCACCACCTATCGGACTATTATCACACCGCCATGGAGACAAAATCAATCCTAATGTATGGGAAGCATTCATAGTTCCTAACCGAAAAGTGAGAACGACTCATACCCAAGACTTCTCACCCCCAAAATAAAATCACATAAATAATAATGGGCGACTATGACCTGGGGACTATCCGCACCCTGCTCCTCAAGCCAGGGGCTCACCCTCATCGCGAAACGTCCTATGATAGCATGTGCCGGGTATGCTCACACAATAAGTATATATATCATTCACACTATAAATATATACCTGCATATAATCACATCATATATACAAACCATCACACACGGTATAGATATTCATGCCCTATGTACACACATATATACATCTATACATACCATCTCTCGTCCGTATGTATGAAAATTTATAAACTCGGCTATAAGTGTACATAATCCTCATTATACTATCCGTCTATCCAAGCGTATTAATTTAATTCGTTATATAAATATGATCCCTCACTTGAAGCATATTCATCCAATGTCCATGATATGAATAGTCTTCCAATATATAAAACATTATGATTTCTAACTCAAGTTAAACGTATGTAACAATCACCATACATCCCATCTATATCCAAAGGCACATCAATACACGATACTTATCTCGGTCATAGGTACTCACCTGACTATAGTCGGTAAGCCTCAAGCTCGATCCTAAATTCATTTTATGATCCCATCATATTTTGGGATACCCATCGTTAATCACGCATAGATATGTAGTAACTACCCCGACTACCATTACAACACAAGTTATTCTCGTTGATAGCACAATCCAATTGTTCTCAATTTCACCTACGGTTCAGTTGCTCCTATGAACCCTTAACATTACCACATTTACGATTTATTCCTTGAGTTTATCATCACTAAGCATACGCGACTTCTCCCTATCCTCGGTCCCCAATCATACCTTAAATAGAATCCTATCGCTATAAGGATTCGGCACAAATATCGGCCTACAATTTCACGCCATACCCTCACCACTCTCCCAAAGAGTCCTAAACCTTAAATCGTATCTAAACCCAGTTATGACCTATAAATAGAACTTCCATCCTTAATGAGGTTTCCCACTCCCTCGATACAACAACTCCAATACATCTATATATTCCCAAACTACTTCGATAAGTCCTCGCGATCATAACATGTGAGAGAACCTCAAATAAACTCCTAAACGTAACTCCCGCATCATAGAAATAAGTTCCAAATCGAGAAACCCAATCGAAATGGAATAAAATTCCTTCTGGAAAAATTCATCAAAACAGTCCTGTTTATGAATCGATTCGGTCTGGTCCGAATCGATTCGGGCTCAAGGGAAAATCGATTCGCCCCTTATGCGAATCGATTCGGTCTAAAGGACCTGAGAGACTGTCCCAAGCCGAATCGATTCGCCTTGGGTCCGAATCAATTCGGTCACACAGAACTTGGAGTCTGCAACATTCCGAATCGATTCGGAAGGGGACCAAATCGATTCGGCCTGTTCAGCAGGCTACGAGATGGTTATTTTCTCTCTAAAACCTAAATTTTCCAAAAATCAATTTAATCCTCTTCCAACCCTCAATCTTCAACCCCAACATGTTTTCTAACCTAAAAATCATCTTATATCAAATCCTTTCAAGTTATACACCCTTAAACCCAAGTATGAACATCAAATGTAAGATTTAAATACCCAAAAGCTAGGTTTTGATATATATACCCAAAATCCAATTCTTTTGCCCACAAATTATGAAATAAGACACACAAATGAATTATTTAGCAAGATTAAACACTTGCCTCTGAATTGTAGATGTTGAATCCTCCTCGAGATCGCGTATTGGACTGAAATCTCCAAGTTTTCCCCTCTCTCCTCTTCTTTTCTTCTTCTTCTCTCTTTCTCACAAATGAGATAGGCTAATTCGTAAGCTTCTTGAGCCTTTAAAACCTAAATCCCAAATTTTAAATGATAATACGCACTTTAAATGACTCGTTTACTTCAATTCGAGTCAAACTTACTTCAAAATATTCCGGACCCAAAATAAAACCCAAGGACAGTCATTTTGACTATCCCGACCCATCCAAAATCAATTGTGCACTCAAAATCATCATCCGGAATACTTTATAACATCCTAAATTTTTGGACCTCAAATTCCAAATTCCAAAATTCTCCAATTAAATAAATTTTGTTTCTCCTGAAAATTTAAATTTCTCAGTCCCAAAATCACGGGGTGTTAAACTTTCATCCCAATTCACGTTGTTATTTATGGATATTGTATTCCCGTTGCTTATTTAACCTGTGTATATTGTATTTAAATTTTAATTGTCCAATCTTTTGGTTTTGTAGGACTTGGTTGTCAGGATGATGTGACGGAGCATTGATGATTTAGTTTTATTGGGAGCATCGACATATACCGCATTTTGTTTTAGCGATGGACCCATAAAGGCGATACATAGTAGAAACATATTATGAATATTTAATTTTGACCGATAAATTGACTTTTTAAATATTATTGTTGGGTTATTTTTTATTTCTTAAACAAAATGGTTAGTCCTATAAATAGAGGAAACTCTAGCCAATTTTTTAAAAATTGTTTACAATTATTTATGTTATATAATAAATATTCTCAACTAAAGTATTGGTGTTATTCTTATGAATTGAGTTGAATTGATGATTTTGTTTATACGATGTTTAAATTATATACGACCTTGTTGGGGGAATGAAATTGTTTTCGTTTTGTAATTATGTACTTTGAAAAATTTTGTCGTTTTGCGATTACGTGCTTTTTTAAAATGTTCGTCGTGCCTTCAGGCACGGGCATACCCTAGGAGTAGCAGGTAGGGGAGAGCAGCAGGGTTAATTGTGGGGAGTTTTTCGGGTGGGGTTTGTTGTGTCGTTGGATGGTGTGGTCACGAATTTAGCGGGGGGGGGGGGGGGGGGCATGAGTTTGTGGGTATAGGCAGCGCTGGGGTTGGGATGGTCTCGGTTTTAGGCGGCATAGCAGGTATGGTGTATTATTGTTGGTGTTTTGAGCAGTTGATAGGGTGTGATATATTGAGTGTGTGTTTTGGGCAGGGGTTGCAAGAGCAAGGGGGTATTGTGGGGTATGCAGGTGGGTTTGTGGGTTGGGAATTGTGGGATGTTGGGTAATTAGCCGGGTGGGTAGCAGAAGGTAGAGTAGTGGGTTTTAGGTGGGGTAGAAGGTGCGGGTAAGTTGTGTGAGCAAGTAACGATAGGTGGAGTAGAAGGTGCGGGTAAGTTTTATATTCTTTTAATCTCCATTTCAGTGGATGTATTTGATTACTCTGGGTTTGTTGTCATCCTCCTAAGTGTAGAGACCCATTGGTACGATCCCACGTAGGGAACGTACAACAGTTGGAAGACAATAACAGGTACTTTACCACTTTTTAGAACTTTGTGACTACGCGAGCATTAGTTGACAAATTATAACTTCCCGTTAAAGTACAAGGCATACCTTCTATTTTACTAATTTGAGTATTGTTTGATGTATTTTTAAGCAATTGCATTTCTCATATGCTTATCTAATGATAAAATACATTGTTATAGGTTTGGGAATTATGGATTGAAAGAAGGGCTTGGATATTGTTGATTTATCATCGGGAGAGTCGTATCATATAATCTTCATGAAGTAATGAGATGCATTCATGTCGGCCGCGCATCCGGGACGCCGATAGTCTTAGTAGGATCGCGCATTCTATTCTCTTCATCTTCGCATTATTGTCAAGGATGTACATGGGATACTCAATTAGGATCATATTGTATATTTATTTTGATTATAATTTTTTTGAAATTTTAATATAAACGATTATTGTTGTAGCGATGAGAGACATGATGTAAATGGCATGTTGTGGAATTTACTATTATTGCTTGAGTAATTTTTATTTGGTAAACAGGGTGGACAGTCCGATAAATAAAGGAATTTTTGCTCAAATTTTGTAAATTCTTTATACTTGTGTTGTAAATTTTTTGGATTTAAATTATGATGTTTATACGAGGTCCAAGATGGACTATTGCTATTTTTTGGAATCAATTATGTTGTTTAGACAAGGACTATGACGAGGGCTATTGTTGTTCATATGATGTTCCTGATGGACTACTACTATTGTCCTAATTTTTTAAAATTGGTTACAATTGTGTGTTGTAAAAAAACTTTTTGACTTAATTATACGTATTTTAAAAATATCCCAATTCTTTTAAACTAATAGGTTCGTAATATAGGTTATTTCGAAGAACATTAGTTTGTTGCGAACTAAATATGACTTATGGTCCTATCAACGACGTACATTTTCAAAATTTGGCGTCGTGCTTTTTTGTATAACACTAATTATGAACACGACGTCACATGACATCATATAACTCTAAAAAAATTGTTTATTTGTTGTGAACTAAATATAACGTATGTCCTATCAATGATGTATACTTTTGAATGTTGTTGGACTATTTCTTAATTGTCTAGCATGGTGGATAGTCCTATAAACAGAAGAGATTATGACTATTGTTTATTTAAATTACACTATTTTTTTGGGAAATATATTTTCTGCCGTTTTGTAAGTACGCATTTTGAAAAAAAATCCGTTTTGCGATTACGTATTATGGAAAATTTTACCGTTTCGCGATTACATATTGTGGAAAAAAATTTGGCGTGCCTTCAGGCACGGGCATACACTAGTGTGTGTGTATATATATATCACATGGTATATAAAAAAGGACGTTAAAGATGTATGATGTTTTAAGAAAAAAATAGCATCTCAAATAACTATTGCTTATACTAAAATTAACAATTCCACATATATGAGTTGTATGATTTAATATCCTATATTTTATACTAAAAATATCATAGGTAAAATTCAAAAAATTTTGAAATTTCAATCATAATCCTAAGGGTTCAATGCAAATTTAACCCTTGATGGTTGGAGCGATTTTCATATTTGATCCCGATATTTGGGGCAATATTAAATATTAACGACTATCCAAATTTGTCAAAAATTGAAGCATCGCGATAAAATTGCAAAAATTGATATAAAAGGGTTGATTTTCAAAATCGCTCCAAACATTAGGGTCAAGTTTGCATTTAACCTTAATCTTAATTAAGAGGAACTCATAAACCATAAAGTAAATTAAATGTATGTAATCATAACCATAACATTAAAGTAATATCCAAAAATAATAGAAGTAATAAATATTTGGGTGTTACAAGCCATATAGAAACATGCAATGGGATAAAAGGAGCATGTCTAACAAGTTAGATGCAGCCTTCCTCCAAAAAATAATTATTAGTAGACTTAATAAACATTCTTCCCAAAATTTCTTCAACATCTTCAAAAAATAAGTATTTGTTCAGAAAATAATTTTAGTAAATATTGTAGATATAAAATGAAATAAAATTTTCCTCTTTCTCATAAATTAATAATTCACACTTGTAATTAAAAATTAAAAACAAAAATATACCTTCAATCCAAAATCAGCAAAAAAAAAAAAAACATACCCATTTGGTTCCATAAGGTATTCTGAAATCGATATAAGATAGAATCAAAGAAAAAATCCTAAAATAAAATTTAAGAACTATAACTATTCCACTCACATAATTAGTCAAAACTAATGTATTGGTGTGGCAATGTAATGGTACATCCTTTTGAATCATCAAGTGTGGAAACACTTCCGATTGCCCAAAAAATGGCACTTTGTGTACTAAAACTTCAAAAACTCATACTTTATAGTAATGAGGCCCAAGGATTTAATGGCAAACTAATGACTTCGGGACTTTAGAATCAAGTTTCGTTCTTTCCACTTCTTCTATCGCCGCCACAAATATAATTAACGATTTACTAGTAGAATTATTTTGTGGATCACTTTATGCACATGCACTATCTTGATTGGTCTAACAAATAAACAACAACTAATAATGTAACTAGTAAAACCATTTTAACTTAGATAATTTATTGACAATAACCCGTGAAGTATGTGAGTGATTTTGCATGGCATCTCCACCACATCCCTATTGACCCTACGAAAATCGCAAGATATGTAGATAAAAACAAAACAAGGGGAAAATATTCATATTAAATCCTGGCTAATTTAGAAAAATATCACATTTGGTTTATTTCCTTGTGTCATTAGACTTTCCATGTGCATCTTCCATTCTAAAAGTTTCTAAAGTTGATTTTCATGAGTCGTTACCCTTGAATTGATACGTAGTAATGCCTCTACCTTCATAAACATTACCCCAAATCAATATTCCATTATCTCTCAATGAGGCTTAGTCATGAGATCGAATGCCCTCCATCTTTTTCTAAAACAAATATAAGAATTCCACACATTTAAAAATTACAATAAACACACTCTAACTTTTATAAATACTTTATATATTTTTGTGTAAGTGTTTAAATCATTAGTGTTACTTCACAAATATCTGATTAATTAGATCGCCATTTTCCCTCTTATGTCTTCTTATCCAAACATAAATACAACAAATAACTTTTTTGTCACTTTAGCTTTCTAAAAAATATTAATACATGTCGTTACTATGGGTTATAGAATTGCATAGACACATGATCGACGCGAATACTCAGACCACATGTGCCGATAATTAATTAAGAGTCCAAGTCAGAGAAGACTCTTTCGAGTCGATCACTTGTAATGGCTAATTCCGATAAGAGATAGGTTCAAACCCTTAGGGATAGCTAATGATGGATCGTATGACTCTCCCAAGTTGCTCTATAAATGTAAACTCGTCCACCATGAGGGGCATCCAATATGGTAATGTCGGGCAGTACTACAACTCTGTCGATCAGTTCTTCAAAAAATTAAAGACTAAACCCTCGAACCTAGTGGACGTAGGCACATTGTCAAATCACATATATCCCGTGTGTGAATGATTTCATTAATTATTATTACGTTAATTCTTATTTGGCTTGTGTGCATTGAATATAATTACTGGTAGGAAATTTCAACATATAATTGGAACCATCTATGGAATGATCTGAGTTCTTTGCCAATAGCCAATTTTTTTAGATATCTCACTCGCCTAATTAAGATCATCAAAATGTCAATGACAAGGAGGGCCATCAGTAACACGGTTATGGGTCTCGAAGGGCTATCCCCTAGACTATGACAATCACAATGATAAGAGGGTCGTCATTCATATCCTCCATCCAAGAGGATTATATACAAGATTGGTAATTATCACCAATTCTCTAATGTGCATTATCATTCTCAAGAGGAAAAAAAGGTTTACAGTGATGACGTTAAATGATTTAACCATATGCCAAGCCTCATTAACAATTATGAAAGGAACCTATGAGATAAAAGGATTGCTAATTGCCACCAACTATGCCAAAATTGTTAGAAAGGGAATTCCATATAGAGAAAAGCAAACATGGAAAGAAACTACGAACTCATAATCCTCATGCAAGCAGGGCTCGCTGCTAAGAAAGGATCACTTAGATACAGAAGGAATCCTTTCCTAGATAGAAGTCTCATAAAAGGATACCATAATCGAGTGGTGAGGAAATAAAGAGATCTATAATTTCATTAGAAGAGAGGTGGATAAACACCTAGCCCATCGAGGAAATCGCACGACCAAGGAGCTTGTGAGGAGATACTTTGTGTGTCAAATGAATTATCCCTTTAGTCGGGATATCGAGGAGTTTGATACTCCTAAAAATCTTACTCCCCATGATTCAAGATTTATGATGGTAAGAGAGACCCTGTTGATTATGTTAGGCAGTACCGCTAGGAGATGATGCTTTGGAATAATAATGAAGGATTGATGTCCTAAATATTTCCATTTAGTCTTGGAGACACTAACCAAAAACGGTTTGAGAAGTTTCCACACTAACCAATCACCTTTTTCAAAAAACTAGATGAGGACTTCATGGATAGGTTTTCACTAGCAACATCTATTCTAAATGGATGGATTACCTTATCAAAATTAAGAAGAAGCCTCAGAAAACACTTTATGAGTGCGCCAAAAGGTATTGAGAGGTGTATAATGAAGTGGAAGATTGCATCGAGTAAGTTGTGGGGGCTTCCTTCAAGATTGGACTATCGTAAAGATCCATGCTATACCATCCCCTTATTAAGCAAGAGGCCTTTATGATCAATGGCCTCATGGAAAGGATTGAGAAATATACCAAGGTTGAAGACATAGTAACCGAAGCTTTCCAAGGAGAAGATCGATAGAAATAGTCCAAAATGGGGACGAAGAAGGGAGAGACAATAAAGGAGGGAAATCCAAAAGGAAATCAAAAGGGAAATCGGAAGTGGGATCTTGAGAAAGTGTTTAAATCCATAAACATGATTTTTAGGAACCGTTCTATAAGATTTTCAACAACATGAGAGCTCAAAAGTACTTCAAGTGTCCCTAGAATATGATCAGTGACCCTAAGAAGAGAAACAAAACACTGAGTTTTACGTATCATAAGGATTAAGTCCACAAAATGAAAAATTACAAGACACTCAAATCCCACCTTGAGGAACTAGCCCAGGATGGGAACATCAATGATATTATCGAGAAGAGGGATGGTCTAGCATAGCTTGTGCACCATCAGATATTAGTAAAGGTGCTGGATGAAGACACGGAACACGACTTTGAAGTAATCCATGGGGTCTTAAAATCTGTTTGGATCCTAAAGCTTGCTAACATTTTGGATGAATATTTGGGTCATGAGTTCGCAGTGATTCATGGAGACTCAAACCAAAAAAAATAAGGGGAATGACATGAAGAAACATACAGCAATAATGGAGGCATTTTAAATCGACCTAGATAAGCCCATTATGGGAAAATGCCAACGATCTGAAGACACTGCTGTAATACCCTGTAATTTTTAATGATTTTAAAATGGAATTAATTAGGATTAATTACGAGATATTTAAAATTAATCCGGATTTAAATATTACTCGAGAGTAAAGTAATATATGATGTATGTTGAATATTACTTAGTGGTTAAAATTAATATATGATTATGACTTTACATTATTTCATAAAAATTATCACGAGTGATGAATACAACAATTACAAAAATTAATTCGGGACGCGCGTGTGAGTCGTGTCGGGACTAAATTTAAAGGAATTAAAAGTAAAATATGTTTATGTCATCCAAATGGTCATTTTGACTACACCAAAGTGTTCGGAAGAGTTTCGATAGTCGAAAAAGTCTACTTAGGTGTTTGATTTGAGTCTCGGTGCACTTTGGAGCCGAATAGACACCCCGAAGGGATATTTTAGTCATTTTACATGGGACGTGAATAGTACCTACGAAATTGGAGATATCTTATTTAAGTGTATAGTTTATCAAAGTGAAATTCATTCATAAAAAAAATTAAAAGATAATTATGTGAGGAGAGGAGAGGTTTTTTTTCTAAGAAGGGAGGAGACACCCTAGGAAGCCAAGAGTCAACGGTCATCCTACACCATCACCGCTAGCGGAAGTTGGCCGAAAAAAGGAGAGGACCACCAATAAACTAAAATCCCCAAAGGTTCAGACCTTCAATTTAAAGGCAAGTGAGTTAATATATTAGCATGTATAATGCCCATATTAGGATAGTTATATACTTATGAGAAAATTGCATGATTTAAAGATAATCCATGATGAAGTTAATGGAATCCTTGATATGAGAAATATGTAGAATAAACCTTCTGCTAATTTTTACATTTAATCCTCAAATTTGGAATTATTTTATAACGAAAACCTGAGTTTTATATGTTATTCTTAGAGAAATGATAAAAGATGGATTTTCTAGAAATTAGGAGAAATAACATGTTTAATCCAAACCTATTGTTGTTTTAGGTTGTTTAATGATTGAAAATCATTTATATGTATTGTTATTTCATGTGGAATTAATTATAAGGAGTTCGGGATTTTAATATAGAGGATTTGAGGATAAAAATTGGTTAAACCCGTAGGCCAAATATGTAGAAATGGTATGCTCGTATCTGATCAATCGATCGATTGACCTTGAATGTCGATCGATCGATCGATCCCATATTGTCGATTGATCTATTATCCCCAAATTCATATGTTGATTTTGTTTAAGGCTTGATTAAATTCCCCACTTCCAAGAATGCTTAGTGTAAATTAATTATAGCATAATGGGATTTAGGTAAGGTCAGTAGGGTGGTAATTAAGACCCAAAAATTATTTATATGTGAATTAATCCTTGAGATTAGAATAATGGATTAAAAGCAATTAGAGTTTATCGAAGAATAAATTTGTTTGAGGATAATATGAATTTGTGAAAATTTGGGATTTGGGATGCATGGACCAGTAGGGTGTAGACCATTACCTACTAAATTTATTTGAGAAATAATGGTTAACTTTCGAGCGGTGAGAAAGCTTGGGATATATATGTTAATACGTAAAGTCATAATATATAAATACGTAGGATATTAGAGAGAAAATATTGCGTATGGAATTATCATATGGGTTGTGTGAATACCTTACTGATATTATATAGGTGGGGTGAATACCTATATTTTTATTTTTATGACATACCTACGTTGCTTGCTATCGAGGTGGAGGTTTCATGTTATAGTCAATCTTTTCCAGATGAGCCCACTTGGGGATTTTAGATTCGTACCTTGAGCATAGGACCTTGGACACATTTATCGGTGTGAATAATAGTTCGATCGAATGGAGCGTAGGTATGTGCGTGACCCATTCGACTGGGGAGTATGCTTGCCTCCAAATATGTGTATTATGGTATTTATGGTTCGGGAGAGACGCTGAACCAATAGTCCTTTTTACAACGAGGGATGTAACTGGACATGATAGCAGAGTATGCATGCATCGCAGCTGTGTCTGGGAGGTGCCGTATTAGTATATATAATTGTGTCATGAATATATATATATATATATATATACACACTATGGTCTGATCTGCTGTGTGAATTAGTAGATAAAAATGAATAATAAAATCTAAATTGAGTTAAGTAAGTGAATACTTAATACTTAAAGTCCTGGCTCATCTTAAAGAGAAATAAACATGTTTAATTAAAAGTATTTTGTGGGAAATACGGGATAAGGAGAAGAGATAGAGTAATAAGTAAGCAGATAGTAAGGTACGTTAGTCGTGCACACTAGATGAGGGGTGAAATTATCATGTGAGAGCCGAGAACTAACATATACATAATACCTTCTTGATTTCACTTGTTAAGGACTTGCTATTTTTAGATCTTTTACAATCAGGCTTTAACCCATTTACTTGCATATTTTCTTCTCTACTATATCTATATTACCAGGTGCCCATCATCAGGGATGCCTAACTTAGAGGATGGATATTTTGATGAGTTTCTGGAGATGCAGCTTTGGATTAGATGTTTTCATGTTCTTAATTCCTATCTTTAAAATATTTGGCTCATTTAGGGCGTGTCGCCCAAGATTGTAGTAGTTCCATTTCCATTTCGGATATTGTACTAGTTTTATATTGTTACTGCTATTATCATTTTGTTTGGATGGTTATATTGAGATATTTCAACTAGAGAGTTTATTCCAGTTATATTTATACTTGTTAAATTTTAATTCAGTTGTGTTGGAGTGTTACTTATTTTATTCAATATGGTGGCATGGATTTAATTAAATTGAAATTTGGAAAAGTTTTGACACTTAGCTTAATTAATTATTAGGTGAATCAATAAGAAATTATTTTTCGATAGTGATGCTAAGAATGAACCAACTTCATATTCTTATTTAATTTAATAAAGGACTGATCACCTGGTATTTAATTATGAGGGATGTCACAACTGATTACTTAAAGCACATTGTATTCAGTGATAATGACCTAGTTAGAGCGAGGACTCCCCATAATGATTCTCTTACAATCACTCTTAAGGATGCTAAATGGAATGTCGACAAGTTGTTGGTAAATCAGGGGATATCCTCGAAGATGATGTACCTCAATATGCTTAACCAACTAAATCTTCGCGTAAAAAACCTACAAGAAGACACTGTGACCTTTGTCTACTTTGTAGGTACGACCCAATTTCGGGGACAAAATTACTTTGTAAGGGGGGGAGTATGTAACACCCCGTATTTTTATGCATTTAAAAATTAATTAATTCGGGTAAAATTTAAATTACTTATGTGTCGTAATTTAATGGTTATATTATGAAAATTTTAATAGAAATATTAATTGGGAGAATAAATGGTTAATATTTATGGAAAATTAAATTACTAAGTGAATAGTAATAATTATTTACGTTTTAAGTGTATTAATGATGTGGGATTTACTTATCTCAGCCGGGAGGCGATTATAGACTAAGTTAGGTGTCAGATAAGAAATTTTGTAAATTAATTCAGATTCCAATTCTGAGCGCACGGTTGAGTCCGGATGGGTTGAGATAGTCGGAAAAGAGTACTCGAGAGTAATAAATGGGTCTCAGGGCATTTTTAGGCATAGTCGGGCTCACATTGGGGTATTTGGGTCTCTCGGGCTTGGCGCATTAGGCTAAAAATGGGATTTAACTTTAATACCAAATTGGAAGAAAAGAGAAATGGAAAAAAACACAAGAGAGAACCTAGGGTTTTGAGAGGAAGCCATAGAGAGTGGTTACACTGCAAATTGGGGCCATTTGGAGACAAGACAAGGAACTAATTGGGAGTTCATCATCAAGCTTACAAATACACCCTCGAATCAGAACCTACGAACCCAAAAGGAAAGTGGTTAACTTGCTATGATATTAATTGATGTTACTCAATTCATATTCTTGTGATGTGGAAATCAAAAATTCGTTTTGGGTATAAATGGGTACAAAATGGGATTTTTGTAAATAAAACATCTAAATGAAATTCAATGTGGAAATTAATTGTGTTATATGGTTCTCAGATGATAAATTGATTTGGATGTGAAAACCCAATAGCCATTATAAACGAATTTGGGGAAATTAGATGATATTGGGACCTAACGAGTATAAACCCGGAATTTTCCCCAAATTAGAAAAGTAGAATTTTGTGAGATTTATCTTATGTTGGAGGTTCTATAAGAGGCCCTGATCATGTTTTTACATATTTATATTGTTTATTGAACTTGGAAGACACCAAGGGAAAGGTTATAATTTGGAGAAACTCGTTAATGGTGGAAACAGCAAGTCGGAGAAGACAACCACCTGTTCGATCGATCGATCGACGATTGAGGGTCGATCGATCGACCCTTCAGGTTTTTCAGCAGTTTAGCCTAGGGATTTATATGTGTAAAATTTTTAGTTTCAATTTCCCCCTAGTATAATTAAAAGAGAAAAATCAATTATGCGAGTTAATTCTTAACAATTATAAGGGAATATAATTGGGAGTGGTGGGGGAAGTAAGGGCGACACATTTCGAATGAATTTTGAGAAATAAATTCTGAAAGAAAAAAATAATGGACTGGGTGACTCAGTTCGGGTATGGTATTAGGGAGACAGTAATCATTTAAATTAATTATGTAGGAAAACCAATTAATTTGGGGTCGGGTATTAAACTCATGTGATATTTACTTTCGGGCCATGAGAGCAAGTCCGAGTACATTGATTGGGCGACACCAAATATAATTGAATTAATTAATGGGCAGATTAATTAATAATTAGAGTTGGACCATAAACTCGGGATTTACATATAGTCTAGTGTTACGGACTTAGTACACGATAAGGCCGTGATATTTATAATTATATATATACGGTATGCGATAGTATATATATGGTGTGTGCATATAAATATTAGTGATTGGATATTATTAACATATACACACTAGTGCTATCAAGGGAGGTTGCGCATAGTGGGTGAATCCCCTAGCTTAAGGAGTAGGGAGAGTATATCCCCAGGCCATAGCATCTGGTATATGGGTGAGGCCGATCTCACTTTCAGGGAAGGAATATGACCACCTCCATTATGTTCATTTTTTTTAGCTAAGTTAGTTAGCGATTCTGACTTGGGTAACTAGGTTATGCGAGTACATCTAGTGGTATAACACTTTAGAGAATATATCTGGTGACTTATTACTACGGAGGATGGTTACTAATTATATATTCAACATATGTGCGAATTTTGTAATATGGTTATATGTATATAATGGGATAGATAATTATATACGAGTGATTTAATACATGACTTGAATTGTATTATGTGTATAACGGGTGTGAAAGTCATATGGATTTAAATGGGAAAATGATTAATTAAGTTAGTGCTAGTAATAACTTATAAAACATATATTTAAGCATACTCGGTTAGAGTATGGTGGATGAAAGGGATTATATAAATTATCTAGTTATGGGGTTGATGACTTGGGAAGATATAAATCAGGTGTTAGGTGTGCACATTAGAGGAGGTGTGAGGATGTCCTCAAGGGAGTGCGACACTAACTAAAATATGAAGAGCATTCATGCATTTTATATTATTGCAAGTTAATCATTTGCTAAATGTTTTCAAATGCTTTGGGTTCTAACCCTTGCTATAAAATATTTTCAAAACCTTTTAGGTGTCCAGTCACAGGGACGCCAGACTTGATTTATTCTAGGGATTCGCTGCTGTAACATATGTGGATGTTGCAGGATTTTAGATAGGCACCTCTATCTCTTGTATTCTCAGAATAAGGATTTTCTATCAGATACTCGAGCATGTTGCTCACAGTTTTATTTAGTATTCATTTCAGATACTATGAGATTATTATTATCTATATTTACATTTATATTCGATTTTAGCCGATGGTTTATTCGGCAAGACATATTATTTGTGATGATGGTTTCCATTGCCATGGACTGTGTTAATTTAATTTCCGTAGTTACTTTGATCTTGATTAATAAAGATTAAAATTTGACATCATCTTTGAATGCTAGGTGGTTAGTAATTTTATAAAATTTCGATAGTGATGCTAAGAATGATCCATTTGAGATTCCTATTTAATTAAATATAGGAATGATCACCCGGTATTTCATTGAGCGGGGTGTCACATTGGCAAGACCAAACCCCAACTCATTCTGGTACCACATGGGAGATGGACTAATTTTAATGTCAAATATTTATCATCAGTTGATAGTAACGAATGAAAAATTGGGTAGATAATTATAGAGAGAATGAATCAGGCAAAATATAAAGTTTATATCATTTTAATGGTTTGCTTTGTTAAACCGTAGTGCATATCATTTATACATTAAAAAACCCATAACAGGTCAACAAATTACTCTGCCATCATCAAATATAAATAAATTTATATCAAATTACGTGGCAAGTTTGGGCTTTCCCTTAACTACAAGGTACAAAATTTTTGTGTACTATAGGTATAAAAGTCGAAAGGCAATCTGTAAGTTTGATCTTCTTAAGTTCAGAGAATTTTCATGTACCGCCACTTAACTGAATTGTATGCGGGTTAATACTCTCTAATGAGGTATTTTACTATCAAATGATGAAGAAAAACTATTAGATAATTGGAACATATTCATAATCTCTATTGATAACAGTGATGAATACAAATTATTGCAATCCTAGATGATTTCCATCCTTGTGCTTCTAAGCCTTATGTAGAGTTCTATGATTTGGAGGGGATTATTCATGTAGTACAACATGATTTATATATAATACAAAAATATGGAGGTTGGTGGGGAGAAATTTTGGAGCTTTTTCTTTCAATATTCAATGCACATATGATACGGATGTGAAGTCTACTAAGCAGGTTTACTTCGAAACAATTTGTAAAATGGATGAAGACAAGTATATGTTGCAGGTGAAAATCTATAATTAGGGTTTATTCATCTGCTTCATTCTGAAAGAGGATATATACCCTTGTTTCCCTCAATCAACCCATTCTAGGGGTTAGAAATGGAGATTATTGAGGCAATCAAGGGAGTATTTCCTCTTTGGCACAAATTGAGTGAACTAACCCTCATTTTTACAGATATCACCTACAATAGATAATTGTCTTCATCCATTTTACAAATTGTTTCAACGTAAACCTGTTTAATCCACCTCACACTGGTATCATACGTGTATTGAAGATTAAAAGAAAAATATCCAACATTGATCCCCAACAACCTCTACATTTTCTCTCATATATATCATATTGTATTAGATGAAGTCTTCCCTCTAAATCACATATCTCTACATAAGTCTTGGAAGCACGAGGGTGGAAATAATATGGGAATGCAATTGTTTGTTTCTCCTTATCATTGATATCAGAAGAGATTATGTAGATATTCCAATTACCTAACAAGTTTATCTTCCTCATCTGATAGTAAAACACCTTGTTAGAGAAAATTGACCTACCCACAGTCTAATTAAGAAGTTGCACATATATTTCTCTCTGTGAAAATTCTCTCAACTTAAGAATCTCCAGCCTTCATATAACCCTTCGACTTATATATAAATAGTATTTGATAATTTTGCACGTTCCAGTTGAGGAGTGAAATCCCAACTCTCCATGTAATTTGATAGAACTTTGTTTAAATTCAGTGATTGAAGAGTAACTTGCTGACCAGTTATGGGGTTTGTAATGCTGGTTGGATCTCATATGCGGTTCAAAAGTTCTATGCAAATAAAACTGTTGAAAGAAAACAAAACCTTATAATTTTTCCAATGAATTCTCTCTATAGGGATCCAAATAATTTTTCTTTCCTCAATATCGATTAGCGGTAAATACTTGACATTAAAGTCGGTCTATCTCCCATGGGTACTAAAATGAGGTGCGATTTGGACCTCTTAAGTTATATTTTAATTAACTCAAGATCATGGGTCGTATAATACCACTACTAGAAAAAAGTCTCGATTCTACGGGATATTAATTTAGCAACCAAGAAAGCCGATCACTTATTAGCATCGACGCTTTATCATTGAAGTAGGTCAAATTTTTTCTCTTAGAACGTTTCATTGAAGAATGATTCATAGACCCACTTGAAAAACTTCCTAAATGTATTAATAATAATTAGTTATTAAGTAAAGATATCAAGAAAAACAAAACTAGCCTACCTATATGGTACATATTATTTAGTATTTGTCAAATTATAGAATTATGAAATGCATAATTAGTTAGAAAAATCCAATGTGTACATATCTAGACATTTTTCCATGTAATATTGATATATCAACAAAAAAACACAACTTAGAAAATAATAGGAGCATTTGTATAGTTCGTATTATTTTGTATTAATGAAATGCCAACTTTAAGCAAAATAAACCTCTTTAGCAATAAAATTTAAACCAAAACATAACTTTCATAAAGAGAAAAAACTATTATTCATATGCTAGTAGATTATGTTAGTTTTTTTAAAAAGACACAAATTTATTAGATTATGGAAGTCAAGTCAAAGTGATCTGATTATTCTATGTAGATGCATCAAACTCAAAACAAAATGAAAATTAATCGTTAGATTACTCCCATAACAATTGAGCTCATTAGATTAAGCAGCGAGAAGAGAGAGACTGTTCATTATAGTTTAATGATAGTTGTTAAATGGGAGGCAACAAGAGTTGAATGGGTAAATCTCTAAGTTGAATGTTTTCCCAATTATGACTTTTGTCCTACACCATGGTAATGAAATCATTAAAATTTTTAATCATCTAAATTTGATATTGTTTATAATTAAGTCATTAAATTTTGGTACTCAAATTTTGATTATTAACTTTTACAACATTACCGTTTTGCTGAATTCGAAAGAAATTTAAGAGAGCTTTTGTAGGGAATAAGAAAAATATATCTAGAACATAAATAAAAAGAGAAGATGAAAATTTCATTTTATTTTAATGGTAAATGTATATCTCAAATAAAATGGTGTTAGTTGTTATATTTTAAATATTTTTAATGCGTAGTAAGATTTTTTTTTGCATTATTTGTTTTGTCCTAGGATGCAATATGTTGATAATTATAATGCTTGTTTAGTGCTTTAATCGCATTTTGGTAGTTTGGAATTGTTTAGTACATTATTTGTCATTCTAATTAATAGATATAGGGATTTTTTAGATCTGGGGTTAACTTCCTTGAAATGATCTTTAATTAATTTGGGATAATCTTTTAAAGCGATAAAAAGAAGAAAAAAAAAGATACATATTTTGATATAATTGAAGCAGGGAACTTCAATGATTATTCTCAATCTTTGGAATTGAAGATGATTTTTAGGGTAGAGAGAGAAGGAAGAGAAATAGTTTACAAGTCCAATAAAAAGAAGGAAAAAATCGTTTAAACTTGTCATCGCCCTCTTTTTCATCTCCACAAAAAGATTACACAAAATTAACCCTCTCAATCGCCATCTTTTTCATCTCCATAAAATAAAATAAATAAGGCTTGCAAAATTGAGTGCCACAATGACACACAAGTTATAATTTACACACATACACACACACACAGACTCACAAGCAACATGCACTTTTATGTGGAGAGAGAGAACTTGTGGTCGATGGAGAGAGTTGTGGATGGGAGGAATGCGATGGGAAGGGAAACCTAGATAGCTGCGCAATAGGGTTTCTTTGTTTCGAGAATTCTTTTGTGTGTGTTTTATATAAATGATCTATTGCGATAAATTTGGCGCCCATTGAAATTTCATTTTACAACAATAAATATTAGTCGTAAATATATATTCCACAACAATTAACTCATACTTGTTGTAAAAAAAATAGAAAACCTGCCTAGATGTCTTCTTAGAAACAATTTATAAATGGTTTAGTATATTAGTCGTGGAATTAACTTAAGTGAATTATTCAAGACTTTTATTGCAAGAGTTTCATTATCACATATTTTTACGACACCTTTTGGACAATTGTCAAAAAAAGGTGTCGTGGAAAATACTTTTTCTTGTAGTGGAATAATTTTATATTATGCTACACAAAAATTAAGTCTTGGAAGTTGGAACCATTAAGGATCGAATTTGATGGATTAAATTTCATGTCACATGTAAGAAAATTGAAATTATTATTTTCCAATAGAATTTAATTATGTATTGATTGACAAATTAACTAAAGTATA